>CM057810.1:106691909-107011002 GCA_030067965.1 Latrodectus elegans
ATTTTTATAATAGCAATTATATATTTATTACGTATATTATGCATTAATTACAAATACACAAAAAAACATAAACAAAACTTACAAGTCCCTTTAAATCGAACTATTCCTGCATTTCTAAAACAGTTCTGCCGCAGGTCCATTGCGCATCTCATAATTTCCTAATTTTTCCCGACATAAATAAGTGAATTTTTCTCTGTGATTATGGGATTCTTAGTATACTGCAGAAGTTTAGTTGTAGTGAAGTTTCTGATTAGTAGTAAAAGGGTGACCGAAATATGGGAAGGCTAAAACATTTGCCGTACCAGATAATCATCGGTGATACGAAAGTATCATCGGTTGTCGCTATAATAATAAAAGATTTCCGCTGCTCAGGTTTAAAATTATAATATAACTAAAGTAATTGGAATTAAATCTTTTAATTAAATAATTATTAGATTAAATAAAGACATAAATACACATTTACTTTTCTAATTAGAAGTTGAAAAGTTCTCATAGGAATGTATGTCTATAACAAATGAATCCCATTTGAATACAACTAAATTCACGAATTCTTTTTTTACTTATACAAATTTTTTATTGTATTATAATTTCTGATTACAAACATAATAAGAATTTTATCAAAAGTTTATAGTTAGAATTTTATTATAAAAGTTATAAAGTTATAACCGATACATACGCGTTGTAAGTAATTTTTTAGTTTATCGAATTTCTTTATAATATGACAAGAAATTTTAGTCTCCAATTTTAAAATTATTTTTCACTTACTGTAATCAAATTTTTTTTTTAAAAAAAAACTAATTTATGAATTCTTTTAATGAAAATATATGATTATTACTCCAGATACTATAATGGTAAGTTCTTCATTTGATAATAGGGCTTTTAAAATAGAATAACAAAATTTGTTAATTATTACCAAAATTTATCTATTTTTCCAAAATTTGTTGTTAGTCAATTTCTGATTAGAAACAGTTTCAAGGAAGTTTTGCTCGGACTTTGAAAAAACAAGCTATTAATTTTTTCTTTCATTCAAATCAAGTCGTTCTAATAACACGATTGTAGTTCCAATATTTCCAGAAAACTAAATATAGAAATTTGCCGTGAAATAATATAGAATTCCTTCCACAAAAGCTTTTTTCAATCCACCTAACTTTACAAGTGAATAGTAAGCTTTGTAGTCTTCTATGCAGCAAAAATTCAGATCCTTTTGGGATGGGGATATTTTTAATAATTTAAAAGTCATATTAAGGTTTAATTCTTGATCAAAATAGGCCAAAAGTAAAAAAAGAAATTTATAGCAAGAAAAATGAAACGAACGATATTTATTCCTCCGCCGACCGATGGTTGAATGGTTTCCGATGCTGACTCCTGAGCTATGGGTCCCGAGTTCGAATCCGCATGGAGGCTACTTGCTCTCTGTGTTTCTCTGTCCTTTCTTCTGAGATGATGTATGAATGTGGTCCACCCTATAAACGGGTTTGTGGTGGTATGGAGTGGGTTATGATACTCGCCTCCATGACTTGGTTCACAGGTGACCATTGAGTAGCGACAAATGAGTTGCAGTTTCCTGCCTTGATGTTTCGAATCGGTAGTCAACCAAGTCCCCACCGTTATTAAAAAAGCATTAATTCCTCCTTGATTATGAAAAAACCTTGTTATATTATTATTTTTGGGTGCCTTATGATTTTACAAATCTTGTCTACTTGTCGCTTAACAAATATAAATTTAATTATTTAAAATTTTTGAATAATTGAATATCTCGAGAATGTTAAATGTTTTTTTAGCAAAATATTTCCGTCTGCCTATTTCTGCCGACTACAAAATCAATAAACGGCAATGAATCGCCAAATAATTTTGAATTTAAAAGGCCAAGTGTTAAGGCTGACACCTGAGCTGGCACATTTCTCTTCACGCCACAACAACGTAGGAGCATGGCGACCATGAACACTCTTATGTATCCCATTTTCCATCAGTAAGCTTATGAATTTTCGACTGAGGCGGGTATAAGGTTTATTACCTCGTGTTTAAAGGAACGCGTTTCCCAAACTGGCCACAGTGGACTCCAAAGACAATCAAATTCAATTTTTTTTTTTTTTTTTGAAAAATTCATTTTATTGTGAGTGTTTAATTATGTTTTCAAATTGAAGCGACTCTGTGAACAGATAATGAAAAAAAATTTTTGTGACGTAAAACGCTGCATTTATAAAATTTCTCTAAGTCAAATATCTTTTCTAACACCTAATGAATGCTTTTATTCTCGTAATCAGCACTTAAATGCTATAAAGAATTGAAACTCCGCGAATATGGAAAAATTTCCCTTGACCTAAATACACGATAAAACACCCCAGCAATAAAAGATGGCGACTTTGAATATTACTCACTTTACAGATCATTGGCTCTGGCGAAAGGGAAGATATTAAGAAAGGCCTTGGTGTCAATGGAGGGGGTGCGTCTGCCAGATGCAGTGCCACCGCGATAAGGAACATTATGCTTTGGTAGCCGTTCATTAATTCAATTATTCCACGCGACGGTCTCAGTTAACGTGTTCTCACTTCCTCCTTAGAAACAGATGGAGAGGATCGTAAATATAGTGATTCAGACGACTCTTTTTTCATTACTTCTAGTGAAAATGGTTGACTCAAACTCTTGAAGAAGGAATTCTAGTGACTTTGGAAAATGTATAGATTAAGGTTAAAATTTCTTAATAATATGTCTGAAAGGTTTGCTTGGGACATACAAATGTCTAATAATTCTTGTTACTTATTTATTTAAAGATAACAGTTATTTAAATGTTTTATCAAAATATTAATTATAATTCTAAATTTAATATAAAATTCAAGAGTATAAGTAAAGGATGTATCTTTGACATAGCGCTGTTGTCTGCCAAATAGTCTAAAGCTATTGTTCAGCCCAACGGCCTAAAGCTGTTAATTTAGGAGAGCAAATAATATAAAAGGCCTTACAACAAGCTTTAGTAATGTTAGGCCGATAATTAGGAGGTGTCAAAATAATTGTTTCAATTTGATAGTTGTATAAGGATTTTATGCCGTCCACCTTATCTAGTGGCTAGTGTGCCTGACTGAGGACAGGGAGATCCTAGGTTTGAATCTGGGTTCGGGCATGGATGTATTTTCTTTCTCTTTCTTGTCTTTATCTGTATGAATGGATTGCGTACCCTGTAAACGGGTATCTATCGCATATATGTATTGAGGAAGTCGGACTCCACACCAAATTACGGTTCCGTTAGAAAAGTTGAGCAGCGCACCCCATAGTGCCAGCTTACTGGCATAAGACAACAACAACATAAGGATATTATATTATGAAACTGAATTTTTTTTATTAAAAATAGAACAGCCATCAATAAATAGCAGTTTAAGGCATTTATAAAGATTTTATATATTTCAAAGCTTTAATAACCATAAATTATTTTGAAAATTTATGAATTGTTTTACTTTTTTAATTGTTGCAAGGCTCATTCTAAAAATAACAAGTAGATGCCTGTTACTACGAGTCGGCAACTTAAAATTTGACAGAAATGTGCGGGAGACACGATCAACTAATGTAAAAATAGTCAGCATGCATTATTGACGCAAGAAGAAGCGTATGTCGCAGTAGGGTGAGGTAAGAGAAATTCTTCGCTATCCAAAAGTCTATTATGTGGTAGGTACTTTGATACCATTGCCTAAAAAATAAAGTCATATTAATACTTTTTCGAGAATCTCATGGACCAATACTCCTCTAATTCCTGAGAAAAGGCTCCACAATTAACACTCCTCGTGATGAAGGACACTAACCAATTTGAGAATGGTGCTTAGGTCAAAAGTTCTGGTAAATTGTTTGGCAGTGTTATTGTTTTACACGATAATGTCTGCTCTTTCTATAGCTAATATCTTCAAAAGTCATCTAGGGAAATTTAAGTGGGATGTCTAAAGTCCTATCTCTTACAGTCTGACCTATCTCCCTGTGTTTCGATGTATGCAGAGAACTCAAGAAACATTCATGGGGAAAATGGTTTTAAATTGGCAATGAACTGCAGGAAGAAGTTTAAAATTGGCTATCAAATGTTCTCTTTTAGACCAGCGTAATTTTATAATAGAATAAATGCTTTAAACACAACGGTTTTTTTTTTTTTTTTTTTTTTTTTTTTTTTGTATAAAAATTACTTATGTTGTCAGAAGTGAGCATGGCTCGGTATTAATTGGATATATGTTGTATACAATAAAAAAATGAAATTTATAAAAACGGTCACTGTAAATGATATTTCTTAACGTTTCACTAGTGTGAATGTGTACAATCAATAATTTATTTACACCAATCCTCAAAAAATTCTCATATAAAAATTAATTTACTAAAAATTAAATTTCATATAAAAAAAATTTTTTGAACACCAAAATCAACGATTTCGTTATTATACAACTTCAATTCACATTTTACAAAGTCTCATAATAACAAAAGTTATTCACATAAGACTTACTATATATTATATAATAAACGATGTATTTTATTTACAGAGCTGTAGGTGCAGATACAGTCAGTATACAACATGTGATTCTTAAGTGTTTTCCAGTAAGGAAACATTAAGGTGCTCATTAAATACTATGATTTACAATCATGTGACTTAGATCACGTAATGAGCTCACTTTTGTGATTATCGTACTTAACGTCTTAAATTATATTGTCTGGACATATTTCCTCTTAGAAAACGCGTGAAATCATTCGTCCAAGGGAAAGTTTAGCAAGCTTCAGGTTTTTAATTACGCTTTTACTTTACATAGCAAGGAATTACTCAGGTTACTGAACGAGATAACTTATTTCAGTTGCCTTCTGAATTTATAATTTCCGCAATCTTTATGGCTGAGAGTTTTTGTAACTATTCTTTTGTTTCTCTTTTCGTATATGATTGCCATTTATAATTATCCGGGTGAGTTTAGTGCTAATAATATTCTTTTCAAATGTGTATATATGTTTTGGTCAGTGAGAATTCCATAACAGAAGGAATCAAAATAATTTTTTAAGGCTATCAATCCTAATAATTATTGACGAAAGAAATTCAAGGCTAAAAGAAACATTACGGTCACTTCTCTCCAAAAGCAAAAAGCGGCCAAATGTGGTGCAATCTGGTAATTTTTGATGGATGGCAAGTAAATTCAAGTCAATCGAAGTTACTTTATATTCAAAGAATAAAATTTAAATGTGCCGTGGTAGCCTAGTAGTTAAGGCCTCCGTCCAGATAAGAGGGGTTTGATTCCCAATGCCGAAGATCCCCCGAGTACATGCGATATATGTGTTCGTTAAATCTGAGGAATCAAAAGTCCATTGGTCGTCTACCTTTTGGTAGCTACCACGGGTGTAATGGTCTGGGGAAAATGTCCTCTCCCTCCAGATCAATGTCAAAATTGTGGGAGTGGATCTTCTGGTAGTGCCATCTATCGGAAAAGTTTAGAGCAAAGTTGTGCTTTCACCTTTGTGGTGCTCTGGTTAAACGAAAGATTCACCCTTCTGATTTAAATTAGCATAGCCAACGGTACAGCGGGCTTGGCTTGTCTAGGTATCATAAATAACAGCAATAGATTTATGCTAATGAAGAATGAAGATTAAGCAAGAAAATGCTGAAAACCATTATGCGATAAACATAAGGAGTCATAAAGTGCAGCTAAACGTGTAACAAAACATAATTTTTTTAAAAAAAGTCTAGGTATAAAAAAATGTCTAGTATTGTATAGGAAATTTGATTTTTGTGAACAATTATAAGAACATGAAAATATAATTTAGGGCAAATAATTGGCTTCATCTGAATAACAGAAAAACATTCGTTAGATTTACATATAATGCAATATATGCTTTGTGTAATGTAGGAATACCACGAACAGCTAAGATTGTTAAATACGGATGTATTGATGTTATTGGTAAGACTCTGGTGAAGTCTGTGCCTTTGGTGGAAAAATACTATTTCCAAGTCCAGACAGTAAAAGAAAGCTCTGATAACTCATCAATGGGACATTTAACACGAGCGATCGTATTCATGTTGAGCGAATATGATGATAACTGCATACTCCGTATTTTTCCGCTTCAGACTTGTTCACCATGGACAAAATGTACGAAATTTCGCATTATCACCAATTAGAATCACCAATGGCTGCTGCGTAAGGACGACATGAGGTGACTTCGCTGCATAACCTCTGTGAAATCTAATTTTTTTTAGAGTGAATAAGGGAAATATTTGGAACTATTCTTTCACTCCATAACCAAAGGTGCCAAGAGTCACACTCCAAACTGAATTAGATTAGTCAGCAAACAACACTTGATATCAATTACTTAACATCCAGTGTTATTGTCCAGCAACCTAACTTCTTCGGCTCGCATATACGATGTCGTAAAATCAACAGAACACGTACCACTAGCTTAAAATCATAGAAATTGCCTTGACGAAGCTTTTGGATTATTTGACTTGAGGTACTTCATCTTATAGTAAAAGAACTATTTTTGTAACTAGAGATGATTACTTATATTGTTTGGATTAGTTATTCTTGTTACTTTTCTCAGATGGTCCAATTCCAATAACAGATCAACTCCACAAGTTCATAAACAGCCATGAAATCCAAAAACATAAAGGGCTTTGAAAAAGCCTTTTCCAAGTCAAAATTCAAGTAGCACAAGATATGACCTTGCACATATTTGAGGTACCTTAGATTATTACTGGTGAAGCGTAAAATACAATATGTTGGCCTCTAGTTCAATCAAAAAGCAAGGCGCTTTCTATGATACCAATTATGAGTAGGTGGAACCCTGCAGACATCCATAAGCGTGTTTTTACTCTCATCAAAATACTCATTGAAGGTGGAGGGCAAATCAGGTTGCGGTGTTTCCAAAGAGGCAGCCTTAGCCAGCGAATTGACAAACTCGTTTCCCTTAATACCGATGTGTGACGGGATCCATTGAAAATGAAGGAATTAGTTATTAATCGAATATATATATTATTACATTATTTGTGTGGCATCTGAAACAGTTTTGTTTCTCCCGACTTCAAATCTTTCGATAATACCGCTAGATTCCAATACTTTATGTTTTCTTAAGATTTCAAGCCACCTTTCCACGAAAATAATTTCACACTTCATTCTGTGACAAAAAGGAGCTTCTGTGTACTTATATCCTTTTCTAATTTTTAACGTAATGAATGTTCATTTGCATGGAAAGTTTTCTTTTGCTGCTACAAGATAAGCTAAAAGACCTTTGTTTGCCATTATCAATTGGTGTAAATATTCGTGTCTTTATTTTTGAATATTTGCATTGATAGATAATGTATAATTATCATCAACCATAAAGTAATTTTTTCTATTTTTCCAGTTGAGATCCGTTTGTTCGTTTCCAGTTGAGAGCATGATTATGCTATTTAATTATAATTCCCATTGGCTTAAAGTATCCATGACGACAAATAACGTCTCATCTGTGTCAAATTGTATTGAGAAGGTGCCGTAAATCTTACTTGTCGACGAATTTTCAGCCTGCCTTCAAATAGTATTCTTCGAGTGGCAGCAAACAAGGCGAAATTTATCATCGAATGTCTGAGTGTCGTCAGCGAAGAAAAAATTCATTCATGGTTTTTATTAGTAATAAAGAAGTATTTTTTGATTAATTTTTTCCGTTCGTGTAAAAGTTTTCAAAATAATAAAAATCACCTGTTGTTGTTAATAATTAGTTTACAAATCTTTAGCAATGTTGGGTGCAAATTTGAACACAGAACAGAAGAAAATGCAAAATGAAAAAGACAAGACAAAACATCTTTTTTATGGTTAGTTTAAATCGGCAAGGACGATAATAATTTTTTTATTTGTGCTTTTTTTTTTTTCATGTATATGCCAATAATAAGTAAATATATGAGTACACTTAACTACATTGAAATGTAAATTTACTTACACTAAACACAAGCAATATTAGGAAAAAAATCATTTAATGTGATTTTCTGTGTTTTTTTCATGAAAATAGTGTTTTATTACTTTAATATTTTTCTCGCACACATATAAATAACACATAGTTAGTATGGATATATTGTAATAAATTTACAAATTAAGCAATGCATTTTTAAAGACAAATTATCCAATTTACACTTTAGATAAAAGTTTTCAATTATAATATTTTTGTACTTTTTAAGTACTTATAAATAACAAATATACGAACTGAGATATCTCCACATGTAAATTTATTGAAATTTATCTATTAAATAAATATGCATATTGAATATGCAAATAAATTTACATATTGAACAATACATTTTAGAAAGCAAATTATTTAAATTTTTGATAATCTTTTCAATTATTGTTTTGTTTTTATTCTTCTTGGGTGCTTATAAAAAAAAAGGTATGAGAACTCATTGTGCAATAAGTATAAATTTTACAAAAAATTATGACATTAAATAAATAAGTATGTTCAATATGCAACTTCAACAAAATTTAAATGTGTAAATTTATGTAATTTACACTACACAAAATGTTATAAAATTTTATAAATTTACAGATTAAATAATTGATTCAATTGATATACGATGATTCAATCCTATATCAATTGATATACGATTGAATCATTTTATGAACAATCCTGAATAATGTAATTAATGAATATTTTAATAGAAGTCTGAATCATTAATTTTTATGAATTTAATTAAGTCGCTGAGATTCATAAAGTTAGCCAAAACCTTGAACACAATTTCCGAAAAAATTCCTTCAAACAATAAAATCAAACATTTTAAAAATACTTTCCTAATTAATGAAAAATTTTATATAGGCAAATTTAGCTACTAATTTGAAGTACTGAATTATTAGAAAGTAGTGTTGATTTGGAAAATTTCTAAAGCAATGGGATCTTGATGTTTGAAACCGAAAATCGTGCATGGCAAATTGCCGAAAGTTTGGCCAATGACTGGAACATCAAAAGCTAAATTTTAAACTATGAAAGCTGTGATTAAGCTATAACATAAAATGTCAGTAAGGTTTTGTCTAAAAAATGTTCAAAACTATAAAGATTTATTTTCTTTTTAATTTTAAGTTCTGTGTGTGTATCAAGGATCTAAAAAAAAAGCATGAGTTTTCTATAAGAAAATTCGGTGTAGCCTAGAGTGTTAAAACTGGGCTCTGTGGAAAGAAAAAGCGCCAAAGGTAGCAAACGATGGATGTGGATCTTCTTCTAAATTTTCAGAACTCTAATTATACTTAAATTTTTAAAAATTTGACTTGATGAATATTTTTGATGTGTGTTTTCTTGGTAAGCATTAAAAATAGAAGAAAATAATTGTTTACTGAAAAAATTCTCTGTTGAACAAAAAGCTACATAAATTGAGAGGTTGATTTACCATGGCTCATCAGCAGTACCGTAGCTGAGCTGGCAGCCGAATGGTAAGCGCTTTTGCCTTCAGAACAACAGTTCGTGGGTTCGACTCCACATTTGGGCATGGATGTTTGTAGTGGTTCGGCCATCCACTTTAAACCGTATGTCCCGGTTTTATTATCCCGCGTGTGCAAAAAAGTAACCATTGAGCTACCAAACAAACACCAAAATTATGTAGATTTATATTTGTGTGGTAATCTTTTAATCCTAACCCCTTGTCTTGTAACCAAAAATGCCTTTATTGTTGTATAAAATTTATGTTTAGTCAGTGCAATTATTTGATTTTGATGGCATTAATAAAATTAATATCGATTCCTAAGCAACAAATTTTTTTTAAAAAAAAAAACTAAAAATATAAAATATATGTTGTTTTTTTTTCATAAAAGTAATGTTGAACTCTAAAAAAATGAACGGAATACAAAAATCAAGAATTTTCAATACAGGATATTGTGGTATAAACATTTATAAACTCTCTTACAACGTGGCTCGGTGGTCTAGGGGTATGATTCTCGCTTTGGGTGCGAGAGGTCCCGGGTTCAAATCCCGGCCGGGCCCGTGTGGAAAATTTTACTTTAATCGTTTTTGAACACGTCACCACTAAATCTCGAAAACTGTTAATATGTGCATTATCTAGTTAAAATGCAGATTAACCGATTCGTGCGTTATCAACAGTGTTATGTGTCGAAAAATAAATAATATTACATTAGTTTTCTTAATTGAATGAAATATTTTATAACAGTGAATTAAAAAATATTACAGTCTTTATTGATTCTTTATTGATTGATCATTGATTCTGTTTCTATTGTATTAATTGGAATTTTTAGGTATCAGAAAATAAATAATATTATGTTAATTTAAGAATGCAAAAAGGCTTCTTTTCCAAAAAAATTTCTTATTTTTATTATCTAAGTAATTTGCGGATAATTAGTGCAATTTGGGAAAAGAAATATCTTTTCCACTCTTTAATGGATTGAACTAATTAATCTGCAATTTAAGTCAATAATCTGCATTATAATCAATATCGCTCTATTAATTTTTGTATTAATCAACATATTCTATTATATATTTTTCTATTAATTTTTGTATTAATCTGTATATTATATATTTTCTATTAATTTTTTCATTTCATCGCATAAATACTGCCTACAAAAATTTTACATTAATCTTTTAATAAAGTTTAATTCAAATATTTAATTTTCTCCATATTAAAAATTTTTTTATAGAGAATATAATTTTTGAAGTTTCAGTTGAGTTTTAACTCAGACTGAAGTAATTATTTTAAAAAAACCTATCGCAATATTTACATTTAATATAAAAAAAATAATAAGTTTCCTTTGATTTTAAAATGTTATACAATTTATAAAAATTTAGAGATTGAGTTAAGAAAAATATAGGTAAATAAAACTATATTGCATACTTTTGTAATTAAAAATATTAAATTTTCTTAAAGAGTTACTTAGTTAGGAGATAGGACAATTGTTTGGATATTCATATTTTAAATATATCCAGAAATGTTAGAAAATATTATTTTATTATTAAGTCTTAAAGTTATGCGTATGTGTACAAACTAGTCTGCTTTAATTTCATTATTTCAAATTATTGAGTATGTGAAGCGTGCTCTTTGTGGCTCGGTGGTCTAGGGGTATGATTTTCGCTTAGGGTGCGAGAGGTCCCGGGTTCAAATCCCGGCCGAGCCCAGGTGTATAATATTCAAGTAGGATGTATATTTTTTCTTAGGTTAGTACTTTAAAAGAAAGTACAGGCATTTTTAAATATGTATAATTTTTATTCGTAAGCACAAAAAATAATTGTCCATAATTGGTATCATAAATTTATAATTATATTATGAAAAACTTTTATTGAAATGGATGAAGAATTAGAGAAATGTTTTTTCATTTTATTAAAAAAATTATTTACAAAATGAACCCCATAAATAACCAAATTAGTTGAATTAATTTTCGTATAATGTTCAACAAGTTTACTGAAAGTTCTCATTAAATGGTAAGAAAAATCACTAAAAATAAATTTTAGAAAGGTTAATATGTGCTGCTTTTTGCAAATAAATAAATAAAATTTAAAGTGTATGTTACATCGAAAATTTATGAATTAATTTAAAAAAGTATTAAAAAAAATAAAAGATGTAGTTTTTTTTTTTTTTAATGTGAGCATTTTTTATCCAAATTAAATAATTAAATTATTGGAAAAATGAAATATTCAAAAAATTAACCCTTCTTTTTAAAGCAATTTTAACAAAATTTTATATCAAAACAAATTTTTAGACTGTATCGATTCATAAGCAGTAAAGTACTTCTTCAATACGAATTATATCGCCTTTATTTTTAGAAGTGCAAATAGAAATAATGCTTAAAAATTGGAAAAATTAAAATTTTAAAGTGTTTTTCAATGAGCATAACTGAATTAGGGAAATTTAATTATTTATTTAATAATATCCAATTAAGAACAATTAATTTTACTATTAATTCCATTAATATGTGCCAATCAATAATATGGACGTAAATTTTAACTAAAATTTAAAATGAATCAACAAAATAAATTGATCGTGTTCATTGTTTATCCACTTTTAATATTTAAATGCTAAAGGAAAAAAAGAAATGCCAAAGTTAAAACTTACATGAATGGTATACCATTGATTAAAAATTTATAAACAATACGTAATTGTTATAAATTCAGGATTCAGGTTATTAATTTTCAGGAGTAACATAAATCCTGAATTAATAACGATTACATATAGTTTTCAAAGGGTCAGGGTTATAATTTTAAATTATCTGCCTCAAAAAATGATTATAATTTGCAACAAATTCAAAAAATTTAATTAAATATATATATCAGTGAAAATATTTTGAAATCTTAATCGCTTAGATCCATCATATAGCTGTGGGGAAAAAATACTTAGGCATTACAATATCTAATCAAAAATATTATCCAAGGAAAAATAATGCATCAAAAAATGGAGAGTTTTCAATCTCAGCTCTTAATGAAACAATAGTGTGAGAATCTTAAAAGTCATGTCATGTACACATAGTATTTGAGAGGGTATGGTAGCCTAGTACTAGGGTATCAGGCTTCCGTCCACAAGGACTGGGTTCGATTCTCAATGTCGCCATATGCTCACTAGCTCGTTCAATCTGTGGAATAGAAAAGCTTGCAGTTAGTCGTTGAGCAGAATGTAATGCTCTGAAGAAAATTTCCTACCCTTCCAGATCAATGTCAAAATTGAGAGATTGGATCCGCTGGTGGTGACATCTATTGGAGGAGTTTGGAGCAAAGTCATATTTTCACCTTCGGAATAAACGAAAGACGCCCCCTACTTAATTAAATTCGCATAGCCAACGGCAAAGCGAGCTTGGTTAGTCCAAGTGTCGCAAGTAACAACAACAGCACATCTGAAATAAAATTGCGATTAAAAAAGCAGTAGTATTCACTGCCTTGTTTTTATTTTAATGATTCTTTTATTTAATTATTTAAGAATTTTAGTATATTTTATGATAAATCTTTAGAAACAATAATGACGAAAGCAAGCATTTATAGGAGTCTTGCGATATGAAATTTTTATTACTCCTTTAGAAAATAAACAACTTTCTTCTCGCTCTTTTTTTTTAAATATTATTTATTTTATTATTTTTTTAGAAAAAATAATACGATTCA
This sequence comes from Latrodectus elegans, assembly GCA_030067965.1. NCBI lineage: Eukaryota > Metazoa > Arthropoda > Arachnida > Araneae > Theridiidae > Latrodectus > Latrodectus elegans. Next base: position 106,704,951 of record CM057810.1, read on the forward strand.
AAATGCTACTGTATTTTAACAGCATATTTCTACCGTGATATCGCGTAAATCAATACAACGTCTACCCTTGAAATTCCACTCGCTTAGCTTAAGTGCGTGGAACAGCAAGAACTGCTGCTGTCTCTTCCTTATCTGATTTTTGATAAGCACTGCGTTGGAAAGCTTCAAGAGGGTCTGAAGAAATGCAGAGGTCTCGCTCTGAAAAAGCCACTAAAGTGGATGCAGTTCAAGAATTCAGCAGAAATAACTGAGACAGGCAGATTTCTTTTAGAGCTATTACCATCTAGTGAATCCCAAAAGTAGTAAACTGAAGGTTATGCAGACGATATAGATACTTAACATCTGGTGAATGCAACACGAAGCCTGTTTGATCTCATTCAAAACAGGTGGTTGCCTCTGTAAATAAAATTGATTTAGAGTATGTAATCGCATTCGAATCTTAAGAAAAGAACAAAAATATTTAATGTTAAAATTCATCAGCAGAAAAAGCATTTTATACAGACTATGAAATAATTGCGGGTCAATCAAAAATTATTTATGCAAGGTGTTTATTTTTTCATTATTAACCATAATCAAAGAAATGTGGCTTAAATTGCAGAAACATAAGCCACAGAAATGCTTCGCCATATATAATATCCTTTAAAATTTCTTAAACGTTGCTATTTATGAAGGAAAATTTTATTTGCTTGAATATCATTTACTCTCTCTATTTTATTAAATTTATCTTTTATAATAAAATCACTATTAAAAAAAGGAAGAAGCGAAATATATGATATTCTGTACTGAGAGCCTTGAAACGGAAATTGAAGTTTATCTATAAAAATCAAAATCGCATACATAGATAGCCAGAAAGTAACTCCAGATTTTTTTTAATAACGTAGGCCAGTGTGTGACTAACCCTTCTCCACAACAATACCTGAAACTGCTACTTACTTATCGTTACCCGGTTTGCACCTGTGAATCAAGTCCCGGTGGCTAGTAGCGCTTCTCACGCCATACTATCACAAACCCGTTTATAGGATGGGCCACAGCCACACATCATCTCAGAAGAAAGGACAGAGAAACATAGAGAGAAAGAAGTATCCGTGCCCGAACCGAGATTCGAACCCGGGAACAACAATCTAGGAGTCAGGAATGCTAATCACTCAGTCACCGATTGGACTGCAATTCCAGATTAAATTAACTTATGTAGGTATTTTTTAAAAGATGTTAGTAATGAGTTGTTATGGATTTGCCAAGACTGGAGTTGGGCATAAATTGCTCTGTCTGTTTGATGCTATGATTTTGGAAACGTGCTGTTTTTAAGATTGCTCAAGAACCGATACAGTTTACACCAAATCAATAGTTTTAGGCGCTAACTAAAGATTTGCTGTTAACTGCATCGGTTGCTTCATAAAACGCAAGACATTATCATAAGAATAATAATGTTTTGCACTTTATGATCATCAGAACGATAATGTTTTGCGCTTTATTATCATAAGAATGAAAATGTATTGTACTTTATTATCATGAATGAAATGTATTATATGATACTTTATAATTTTTGACATAATATAGTATACAACATAAGTCTAACACTACTGCAAGGAATTTTAAAAATCTAGAAGCAATAGTAAGTTACCTTTCGGAAGGATGCTTCATAAAAAGAATTCACCTGTTCTATGGGAGGAAATCAGGAAATATTCCAAGCAAACACTTGACAAACGTGCATTTTGTTGTTCTTCAGACGTATATTGTGTTATTCGTGGTAACCTGATACGTTGAAGTATGGTGCTTATGGTTGAAACATTACATTTCATGACCTGGTCCAACCAAAGACAATCGTATTTACTAATGGTAGCTGGAGCACCTAAAATTGCTTGTGGTCGCAACTTTTCTCAAGTGAAGAGATTCTTCTGCGGGGTAGTTGGCCATGTCTGAAATCCTTTGCTTGATTCCATATTTTAAGTAAAAAGAATTCTTATTCGTGAAGATGGGGCTGAATAAGATCGATGGGGGCGTTCACAAAAAACTTCCTATACAAATATCCATCCAGTCCTTTCCATGCAGCATTGAAAGTTTTAAATGTACCAAATATGGTCTGGCATTAGCAACGTTATTTTATTCTTAAGATTCTTAGCATATCCTTATATCTTGTTGAGAAAATTTTATGATATGTTTCTTTCTTTGATACATTTTTGATATGTTATTCTGATTTCTATTTGTGATTTTAATTTTACATCGCTAAGTTTTCAATGGGAAATTCCGGAACATGTATACATAGATCCACAGAGCTTTTTTAACCGATGTTTATCAGTCTTACAACTAGTTCACCAATTCAGAAATTCTACAATAATCTCGTTTGTAGATATGTATAGTGGCTTAGAACTCATTTCAATGCTTTCAGCTTCTTCGTGCATACTAAACTACCCTGCTGATGATGCTTCCGACCAAGCTTCTTTATGTGTGACGGTGATTTCTATTAAAGATTTTGATTTCACAATTACTCCTTCCCCTCCCCAAAGTTTGCGTTGAAAATTTTCTGAAAATTCTATACATGGATGCTAATACCTCTATATTAGCTCTCTGGTCTTTAAGTTTAACAATCAATGGATTGAACTGTCACTACGTGGTTGGTTTGGTTTGCCGCTCAACGATCCTTTTTTGCACACAAGGGCTAATTAGATCAGGACATACGGCTTAAAATAGATTCCGAACCACTACAAACATTTATGCCCAAGTTGGGATTCGAACCCACGAACTGTTGAACCGAAGGCAAGAGCGCTAGCCAGCTCGACTGTCACCACGTGTTTGGATGACTAGAAATTCGCATGAAATTGTAATTAAAATTTAGCTCTTAATCGAATTAACTGCTGAGAATTAAAATAGACTGAAATTTATTGCGCAGAGATAACTTTTTACACATGAAGTCATTTGGATTTATATGTTAATCTTTAACTATCACAAGATTCTATTCTCAAGGACCACATTTTCCTGATTAGTTAGGGTGCCGTTTTCTTTGTCGGGAGGCAATGAACTAGAATCCCGACTAAACCGAAGATCTGTCAGATTTACTAAAGGCGTTTAGAGCATGTTGAATAAGTCGTGGTCGCAGTGTCTTCTACAATGTGAAATAGTAAATTTAGGGGTGGTAGGTCAAGTATAAAGGGGATCTTCTGCTTAATCCTTGCTTCTAAAATAAGCAGGCTTCAACCCAACTACTTCACCCTAACTGGTAGAGCCTAACTCTGGGCTAGGTGCAGAGAAGTAAGCTAATACAACCGCATTTATTACCAACGTGAGAGTCGAACCGATGAACTGTTAAATGGAAAACTAGAGCATTGATTATTCAGCAGTCATCTCGGCATAAAACAAATTGTGTTTGAACTAATGATAGCGCAGTGTCATGAACTAATGATAGCAAACTTGTGTAGGAATTATACGAAAAATAATTGCATTGTGCAACAAAACTATGTTATCATAAAAAGAAACAATAAGTATTAAGTTATCATCGAATGGCAACAATAACAAGTTGTTGATTTCCAATTGCCACGATGCGAGCTACTAAAATATTATGTCTTTCAATTTAATATTAATCATTGTGTTCTGCACATTTTGTATATTTTGTAACTCTTGTTGTGTTGTGGGATTGTTTTAATAAATAATTTTTCAGAGAAAATTGGCATCGTTTTTATTACTAGAATTTTACTGTATTATAATCATGAGCTAAAATATAACCTCATGGGGCTACATTTAAATCGACTTTTTCTTTCATCATTCTTTTCAAATGTAAGAATGGATATGCAAACTTTAAAGAAAGATTATTATTCAACCAAATCGGGAAAGGAACATTTCTATTTATTTTTATTCAAAATATCCATTCTAAGAATGGAAACACTTGATCAACTAAAAGTTGCCCAACTGAGTTTGTTTTTCGTGGTAGACTGCATGGCTTCATTTCAGTTTTTATTGCAACGATCTTGTTTTGCTTGGCTGCTGCAGTTAAAAATCTTTGTAAAGGACATTTTATTTCGACAATTCTACTTCAACGACATTGACTAAATTGGATAAAATAAATATCCGTCATATGCATTTAAGAATTAGGACTCTTTCTTTAGTTAAACGCTTTTCTCATTTCATCGTTAATTCTAAGCCTTAAAAATTAGGTTCTAAGCAAATATATTCGATTGCTAATGATTTAATTATTTCGAAAATCCACTCAAATTTTGTTATTAATATAATGAACTAAACATTAAGTTCATATTTTAATATCAAAGTTGAATTAAAATAATGAATTGTTTTCAATTTAATAATCTTATAAAGAATGTACAAAATTTAACAAGCAGAAAATAATCGTAAAACTATGTACTAACTGAATAAGTGAAATAAAGGAAATATCGAGAAAAGTTAGGAAATAAGATTCACACATTAGAAGAAAATCTCTTACATACGTACTTTAAAAAAAAAAAAAAAAAAAAAAAAAAAAAAATTATTAGCTTAAAACAGCTGAATAATTTTCATAAATTTGTGCGATAAATAAATTTATAAAAAAATTATGTTCAAAATTTTTAGGTTTCCCTCTTATAAAGAACAAATATATTTTTTAAAATTCAAAATTATTTTTTCGTATTATTTGCTTATCATAAAGACATGCATTCAACATCGAATTTCATACTTCAATACAAGGAATTCGTATTAAATGCATACCGTATTAATGGAAGCCACTGCATTTATTTTAAAAACATGGATATTCAGTATATACAGATTTGGATATTCAGTATAGAATCATGTACAATGTCCATTATATAATTAACATTTTCTTAATAATGACATATATGTCTCATTAAAGAAAATTTTAAAGTGTGTGCAATAATGTTCATTCAAATTACCAAATGTACAGCATACAATTAAAATTCTTGTTCAGCTACAGATATTCTAAGAGAGAAGGCTAATGTCTGTTAAATATTTTATAAAACAAATATATCTAGGCTAATGTTGTGTGAAATTCGGAAGAGTTAAGTGACAGCTTATTTGTCACTTGCTTTTCAAAGTTAAGAAATTTAATTGTGATTATTGTCTGTCTATTTCAAGAATAACTCCAGATAGTTTGCTTTTGCCATATGTTCCCATGGAAACAAGATAATTTCCATTATTGATTGGGGAAACCAGAAGCAAAGCGAAACCTTTGAGTTAATGAACGGCTAAAAAATAATATGAAATACTACCCAAAGTGCCACCCATTTCACACCACTCCTCATCTCCATTTGAAATGGAAAACTCTTGTTACTATAGCAACCACCAATAATCAGACTATTCTACGAGAGCTATTTTTGTGCTAGCCGGACAGTTAGTAGTATTTGTTGACAGAAATAAAAAATAAAGATAACTATAGCAAAAATTGCCAACATGTTATTTTTTTTAAGAAATGTTTTTAATTACTTATAATTTAGAATTATTTAGACTTATAATTACTAATAATTTGGATCAATAAGCGTCCACGATTCCAAAAATTTACGACAATCCTTAAAAATTTAATGCGTAATTAATTTGCATGCTCGTTTTTTTATTTCTTCTTCTTCTAAGCCTATAACAAGCCAAGGCCGTACCTAATAGTTGTTGCCATCTGGCCCTATATCTCGTGATGATCCTCCAGTTTCTTTTATTTATCACTTCCAGTTTCGTAGTTTATTTTCCAGTGCCCTCTTCAGCTTTTTATTTAGAATATTTTTCAGTGCCCTTTTCAAGATTATTTTCCAGTTCCATTTTCAGCTTTTTATTTAGAATTTGGAATCTATATTATTGCCAAATATATAACCAAATGTAACATTGGCACAAATACGCAATATGAATCAGATGAGTTAAAAAAGAATATAAATAATGTTGCATGTAACCAAACACAACAGATGAAATAGAATATTTACAAACATCTCCAACATCCCATTTTTTCTTACTAAATCTTTATTATGTTACAGGAACCTGCACATTTTAAATACTCATCCTTCTTGTTGCCACAACGTATCCGATAAATTTCCGCATGAGGAAGACTATCATCGCATTAGTTCCCCCGTAAATTACGTTACCCACAGCAAGCCTCCCAATGAGTGGTATAAGTTGTAAAAAAAACTAGAGTAAGATCTGACCGTTTAGTTCTTTCTGAATGGAGCCTTTCATTCAGGATATTAAGACCTCTTTCAACCAAAAATAGATTGGCTTCCATAACACATTCCGCAAAGCATAGAACACCCGTAATTGATCGTAATGGGTTATTATTTCAGTGATTACGCCGGGATAAATATGTGACATTTAATAGCAGGAGATGTGGTTATTTTCATGACCATATTTAAAGGCTTGGGTCACGTGTACGCGAGTTGTTTCATGAAATAGAACTTACTGCGCAGACGTTCTCTTTTTTTAACGTCAGACGCCTTAATGAGTGACATTTGAATCACAACAATTGGAGGGTATTCATTAGAAATGCATTAATGACTTTCAATATTGTTGAATTTAGTATTAACCCGGAAATATATCCATTATGTTGTGCGCAATGTGCTTGAGCCATCTTATAGCAGTTAATTTTAAAAATAGTAGATTATTTGATATAAATCCTAGGAAAATTTTTGATTGGCATTATTGATCCTACGAAAATTATTGAAACAACAATTATTGATGCCACGAAAATTATTTAATAACTGAAGAAAAACTGCAGTTTTTAAATTATTTTCAGTATATTTCATGCAAAAAATCTAGATTTTGGATCGTATCTAGATTTTGGAAGTGTATAACCAAAAATAAACTGGTCACTTGTAAAAGTATGGCTTAACTTGATAAGGATTTTATTTTAAAATTATTATTCACAAAGATCCCACTTTCATATTTTTTCCGGCAAATTGTATGGAGCTTTCTTATTGCTTGCTTCTTATTTAATCTTTTAGATAAAAATAGCGTCATCAATTTTATATTAGGAATTGTTAAAAAATTTATTTTAAATAAATACTGAATTTGAATATATTTTGTGTATATTATTTATTTATAAATAATTTTAATTTAGTCAATGTGCACTAAAATGATAAAACATTCTTTTTAAGAATAAAAAAAAATATGGAAACAATAAGAATTATTCATTTAATACAGCAATACTTTTTTAAAATGCATTTATAAAATAATCTAGATTTTATTTGAGAACTACAAAATATTTTAGACAAATTATTCATTATTTTAAAATAATATTTCTATTATTGATTAAATATTCTATAAAGTAATGTGCTGTCTTAGATATTCTATATAACTAAGCTTTTTTTAATTATTTAATATTTTTAAGATGTATCTTTACTTTATTTTTAAGATATAATACTTTACTATTATATAATATTTATATAATAGTAATTAGTTAATTTTAATTTAATAGAGTGAACTGTTTTATTTTCTAAATTTAAAATCTAGAAATTTAAATTCTAAATCTAGAAAGCAGATAAAATAATAATCATTTTAACTTATTTAAAATATTTACACGCTACTCTCAATTATCCTAATTTCATTTACTATCATAAATTTACTAACCTGCCCATTTCCTGTTTTTTTTATAATTTTTTTGCAGATTAAACAGTTTTACATTTTATGAGGGATCGATAAATGTTACTAACAATCAGACTATTTTTTTCCAAATGAAACAATGAATTACAATAACTTGATTGGAAGTAACAAAGAGAACTAATGAAAGAACATAATTTTAATTATAATGATAAACTACTAATTTATTGTTTCAATTACAGTTATTCTATTATTTCCTGAAAATTGTACTGACTTCATCTGAAAGTTAGGGGTCATTTAAATATTACGGAAGTATTTTTTTAAAATTTTTTTTTTACCGTATCCTTCACATGTAAACAGAAATAAGCATATGAACACCACATAAACATTTTAGATAACTGTATGTTTTTTAAAGACAGATAATCTGGAAGTTATATAAATATAACTTTATTAATTAGAACAACATAAATACGTTATGCATTTCATCTACTCATCAATAACAGCACATAGTAATCAAATGCAAGAATTCACTGTTGCAAGATACACCTTAAACAAATATAAATAGCTGTAATCAATGTAATAAAATAAAGGTAAAAGGAAGATGTGATGTAATCAATATATGGATTACATCATATCCCTCCTTTTAGCTTTTAAATATATATTAACCCTTTCGATATGGAAGAAATTATCACACATTCAGACAGCACGTTCAGATCTGAGCCTGATAATGAATATTATCTTGAGAATTCAACGCATTTGCTGAATTCTTAACAAGCAATTTTTTTTAATACAAACTGAAGTCTAGTCAGATTAATCAACGTAATCAAATTAATAATGCCATTCACGTTTTAATAATTTTAAATATTTTATATTTTTCGTGAGAACACACGGTTATTTGAGGCTTTCGCATTGGTAAATAATTCTGAGAAGGTGACGGCAAGTTATACATAGCTATGCAAGCTTATATAAACACACACACACACACACACACACACACACACACATATATATATATATATATATATATATATATATATATATATATATATATATATATATATATATATATATATATATATATATATATATATATATATATATATATAGTTGTGTTACTCTCCAAATCCACACCGCACCAACGGAAGGACTTTGGTTGTCATATATTAATGTAGACACGTCCCCAACTCAAGGAGCTCCAGCAATCCAGTGAGGGAGAATGTGGTCACCCTCCCAATCACTGTCCGTGGCAAATGATGCTTCACTTTCCTGATAACAATGGAAAATGTGGTGAAGCTACTGAGACATTGGAGCTCAACTCTACTTACGCAATGGATGTGCCTCTTTGCACCAAAAGTGAAAAGACAGAGAAACACAAACAGAGAGAGAAAGGAACATCCAGGCCCAAACCAGGATTCGAATCCGGGACCTACTGCTTCGCTAACCATCCGCCATCGGTTAACTTGCGTTTTCAATAGTCATCGTCATAAAAATCATTGTACTGTTTATCATAATTTTCTTCCTTGATTTTGGATTTTGCTTTTTGTATTTTTTTTTTTTTTTTTTTTGTTTAAATTTTGAAAAACAGTTTTTTATAGTGCTATCGCTTTTCATTACGGTAAATGCATGAAAGAAAAATTAGTAATAATTAAACAGGTATAGTTTTTGTGAGAGTATATGAGAAGTATAGCTTTTATACTTAAAGGTATACGATTATCTAAAATTTATTAATTAGTTAAAAAGTATGTGTGTTGCTAAAATTAATTCTTGTCTTCCAATTAAAAATGTTAAAAAATGACGAGAGTTGATTAATGTAAACCTTGTTAATTGATGTAAATCTTGTTGCTTGATTTTATCGCCATTATGACACCTCTTTATGTATTTTCGGTAAAGTACAAGGAAAAATTAATGGAAAAAAACTGAAAATTAATGTTAGTTAGAATATATTATATGAAGGATTTAAAATCGAAACACGCACGATTGTGTTTGTTATCAGCTAATAGAAAAGAAAATTTAGTTTATTATGCTTATAAAGATAGGGAAAATACAATCCAGTAACAAAAATGTTATAAAAGTTCAACAAACAATCTTTCAAATAGAATTTTTAGATTGGTCATGAGAATTTTTATTTTCTCTCTTGCTGTTGGATTTACATTAATTCGTGTTAAAAGTCACTAAGGATATCCTAAGACGATTAGAAAAAGTCTTCAAATATTTGTTAATTGTTTATTGAACATTTTTATTTTTATGATTGCTTATAAAAGTTATGACAATAATTTCACTGTGTTCTTAAAAAAATTGATTTTAAGCATTATTTAGATTGCATGATTCTTTTAATTAAAAAATATTCGTTAAATTTTAGTCAATATAAAAACAATTATACATCTAAGAGCGGTACTAATTAAATAAATTAATGAATAAAATATTAATGAATAATTTAATTATCTTTTATTAGAGAAATTACTAAATCAATATGGAGGTTCTCAAATTCTCTCTCTCTCTCTCTTTTACAATGTCACACAAATTACAACCATTTTCTGTTACTTCGATAAAGAATATAACCTTCACTTTTCCAAAATATTTATGTGAACAATAAAGGAGACAGAAACGATTAATCTTTTCACGGAAAATAAATGTAAGACACAATTCTATCACATTAACAATACATGAGTTCATTTTTCAATGGAAAACAATCGATTTCGGAAATCAGTCGATTTTCTTATAAGTTCACCTTGATCTATATTCTTCAAATCGAATCATTGGAATATCAATTCCAAAAGAATGTCCATAATAGAAGTAACGACTTAAATTATCGAGAAGCGATAAGGTAAGTCTTTTTGCAAAAGAGAGGGGCATTGTAAAAACCAAAAATGCCCATACAGACTATTTGTTAGAGCAAATTTTAACAAAAAATCCTCATGAATTATTCATTACTTATACTCATTAGAACTACAAATGCCGCTGCAACATAGTAATCGTAATGTTTTTTACAATGAGAATTATTATTCACACAGTGTTTCAGTTCAAAGAAGTTAACTAGATCGAAGTGTCATTTTATGGCCCGTTTGAAAAATTACACATAAATCTTTAAATTGTATAACCCACACTAAACATAAATTTCTTTCGATTATTATAGGTTAAAGTTTTTTTTTATGTTTGTTTTCAGGTAAAGATAATTGCATATGTTGCTTAGAACGAAACCCGATTATAAGAGATTACGAATTCGACAGAAGAAAACTAGCACTTTCAAAATTATGTAGGCTTGATAAATGTTTAAAATGACCAGGTTCCCTTAACAATGCAATTTTTCAAGACTGGTTAAGTTAAAATAAGAATGAGAATTTTGTCAAAGCAAACTATTTATAAAGGAAAGATTAAAGATCATAGAAAAGAAATGGTTGAAATCACAATTTTGCACATCATTAATTATGCAGATTCCTATAACAGCAAATTAAATATTTTCTTATCTCTGAAATTATTATTATTATGTTTGCTGTGTGAGTGTAAAGTTAAATATTAAATAAGTAAGTAATAGTAAATAACCATTATTTTTATTGCAATCTAAAGTAATTTTTTGAGTGATATCTTTTTTAAATCACCGACATTATTTTTTTAGTAATTTTATAAACATAATTTAATTTTTCTTAAAAAGTGTAAGTAAAATTATTAAGGGAACTAAATAAGATTATATAATTTTTTTAAATTTTCCTTAACAATTTGTAATTTTTTTCAATTTTCTTTAAAAATTTGTAATTTTTCTTAAAAATTTTCGTTAATAATTTATAATTTTTATTAAAAATTACATAAATATAATTTCATCTTCTAAATAATTTTTGCAAAAAAAATAATAATCATTTATTTTCTAATGTGAATTAATAGACCATTCAAAATTTTGAGAAACGCTTTCATTTATTTAATGATACTGCTATGAAAAAATAATATATAGTTCTTTTTTATTTTCTGTAACAGCAGGAAACAAGATGAATAACGAAGCATTGAGTAAAATGAAATCATCAAGAAATTAAAATACTATTTCTCCCTTTTAAAACTATTAAGAATGCATAACATATATTAAATAATGTAAACTAGTTATCTAATTGTTTTATTATATTAAACTATTTTCATTGGTATTACCTTCTTATGAGTAAAAAAAAAGGATTAAAAAAATTAATCTCAAACATTATTTTCATAAATTTCCCCTTTTCAAAATATTATGTTAAAATTAATTATTATTAATTTATGATCAAAATAGTGAAACAATAATTTACATGATTATAACATGCAGTTTTAACCTGTGTTGTTTGATTTAGAAACTTTTGGTTAGAATTTTTTGTTGATAAGAGATCAAACACCTAATCACAAATATTTTTAAAAAATGATTTCAAATGCTAATAAAATGCATGCATATATATATATATATATCGTTGTAGAAGCTATACAGCCGTTGAATGCCTTTACATATTTTTAATGTCTTTTCATGTGGGTTTCTTTTACAAAAACCCATTACCTGTGCGGTAAACTTGTTTTCTTCCATTCCAATCTTACAGGTTTAGAATTCGAATCTCAGGAAAAAAGAGTAGTTTTTAATGCTTGCTTATTACATTTCTAATTAAAATTGCACAATATGTCCCCATTTACTGTTTCTAGTTGAAAAAATTTATCTAAATTTCTAAGGCATATGACAATAACTCAAGGCAATTTTTAAATCGTTAGGACAAAAGCTCAAGCCAGATAATGGGACAAGAAATAGGAGCAAATGCTCTAATATTTGCAAAAGAAGGCGATTACAATTTTATATACTCTTATTAAAGATTTGGCTTTGTTTGTTTATCACCATACAGTTATTTATCTGAACAAGATGGGTGATTTGTGTAAGACTTATAGTTTATTTTACATTTCGAAATATTACAGGCATTTATTATAGACTAACAGGAATAATGAGTTCTCAAAGCTTCTAGCCTTCAATCTCAAGTAGTACTCATAGTTGTTTTTATAGTTATTTTATCATATTTTCACCCTTGTCATCAATTTGGTTAGACACAATAATGTAAATATTGTGTCGACGGGTTAGGCACCCGTCGAGGTTTAACAAATATAGAAAATGAATGAATAAATTAAGGTACGAATCAAATTATATATAACCGATATATTATCAAAAGTATAAGCAAACATTATAAGTGATTTACAACCTGATAACATAGAAGGAAACTGCAAATACAAACTATGCATTTTAATGTTCAAAAACATTAATGGAGTGATAGGAAGAGAAATGTATCGCATGGATATCGGAAAAGAGCATTCTTCAATCTAAGTTAAAATTTCGCATTAATATTTTGTTAATAATTCATACTAGGCAGATTAAACTAGTCCATTCTATAACAACTTTTGAGACGTGAAAGCTATGAAGAATCGAAGCACCAGTTTAAAATACATTTCGCTGTTTCTGTAATTGAGGTGGAACTTAACCTCGAAACTGGGATTCCAGACATCGAAATGCTGAATAATAGTCCAAATCACTGACAATTTACCAACCCGTTCGAATAAATCTTGTCTAATGGACTTAATGATCTTTGAATACATAACCGAAAATAAAATTTTATATCTCAGGCTTTTTTTTTTTTTTTTTTTTTTTTTTTTCTCAGGATTTTTTTTGGTATATCTAATTTAATCAGTGACTCCCAAAATTATTTATCTTCATATATTTTCGTTATAAATTTAAATGGAAATTTTTATTTATAAAATTATGTATTTCTTTACGAGGAAATTATGGAGTTGTGATCAGTACTAAATAATATGTACTTTTATGTAAGCCCTATTGGCATTCTGTATTCATTGATCAAATACGTATAATATTTACATTCAAGTATGTAAGGTATTTATAGTATGAATATTCATATTCTGATTAATAAATATTCATTCATTAAAATTAATATTTATGTTTACATTGGGTTGTTCGGAAAGTCATTTCGTTTTTCATGAAAATGAAAAACGTATAACGAATAAATATCGTATTGCATTGGTTATTGTCCATTTTAGTCCAATCGCTTTTACCATCTTTCTGGTAGCAGCACGATTTCACACTCATAAAGTGGTTGGTTTTTACTAGACAAAAGCTGATCCAGGTGGGAAAAACGAAATGACTTTTCCAACAACCCAATAGTTAGTGATAAACTGGAAGTTTTACTGTCTTTGTAACAGCCTCATTAATTTTGCTACAGCATTTAAATTAAATAAACATTCATCAGTCAAAATTAATAAGTGTGCTAGCGCCCCCTGTCAACAGCATCACTCATGACGTCATCAACAAGGAGGCGAGTCCCTCTCCAGCAACTGTAGGAATGAGACGTATATTGATATGGCTCTCATGTTTAAATTTTAACTCTATATTTTTAGATGTAATATGTTTTATTTGTAGAATATGTATCTGTGTGCTTAAATTGTATCCTAAATTGTAATAAATTATTTTGAGCTATTTAAGGAACTAATTTCTTTTATTTCTATTAAACCAGATAAGTGCTACATAAGTGTGTTTTACACATGCTATATAGGGCAACTTCTGTTGTCTGGGTAAAAGTTTCAACAGTTTCCCAACTATCTTAGAATTTCAAGAGAATTTATTAATTAAAACTAATAAGCACATTTATAGTTAGTAGTTTTGCAAGTTTTAAATTCAGAACAGCAGTATTTAGATTCGAAGAAAATTCTTTAACTAAAATTGATAAGCATGTTTAAAGTTAGCAATGGAATCGAATTTTATTAACGTTTGAACATTGTTTGGGTTTGGAAAAAAAATTTAAATTGATAAGCTTGTTTACCATTAATATTGAAGTTCAAGCTTTTTAATCTTTGAAACAACACAACATAAGCAATTTTAGCATCAAATACAGAGAAAAAGAATTCTTATAAGATCGCTATTCTTGTAATAAATAAAGAAAAACAAAAAGAATAAAAACCATTTTCTATTTGATAAGGAATGGTAATTCTCTTGCTGAGTTGAGTAAACAAGATTATGTGATACGATTACTTAGATAAACAATATTTTTTCCTTACATCAGAACGAGATTTAACTATATAAACTACAAACATTCAAGATAACAATAAACAGTTCACAAAGTGAAACTTTTTTTTTTATTAATATTCATTTAGAAAAACGTTTTTGGATTGTTCCTTTTCTACAAGATATTAACAATGCAAATAAAATCATATTTTGAAAAAAATAAAAGATAACCGTGATGTTATTCTATTAGTTTAAAACATTTCCTTCAATGCTATGTTTAATCATTTTCATTGCGGAAGAAAAAAATTTTTGATTCGAATTGATTTAAAAAAAATTAGCGCGGTTTTGCCGTCAAAATAATGAAACTTCCGTATTAGTATTTCTTATGAGAAAATAATGAGAACGAAATGAATCTTGAGAATCAATGGAAAGTTAAAATGCCAATAATAGTAATAAATATTAATTAAAAATGGAAAACAATAAATAGGTTACCATAAATTATTTCATTATCGGAAAAACTGAATAGTTTTTATTTATTTTCTCAAAAATGCGTATTTTGTAGTAGTTTTTTATTTTTATTTATTTATTTTTAAATCGATTGTAGAATTTGATTTATAAAAAATAGTGCAAGAATTTTCTCATTGGTGGCGCTGTAATTGCTAATGAAACTCTATTTATAGAAACAGAACTTAAACAACCGATATCTCTTAAAATAATTCCCAAGTAGAACCAGCATAAGCAAATAAAAAACTATTTGGTTAATGCAAAATTTCATCAGTGAAATTTGTCATCAAAATGTCGGACCAGAGTTTCGAAGAGAAGAATACCAATTCTGTAATAATTTCTCTCATTTGATCATAATTTGAACTATTTTTTTAATGCAATCTCATTGTTGTATCATAAATTCTCTTGCCAGCAGGTTGTTTCTTTGTAAAGTGTTACTACACAATCATATAAACCATAAAGGAAATTTACTGTAAATGATGTCGTAATAAACAATATATTTTAAAAAAAATATTCGTGGTAAAATATATGCATTGGAAGTTTTGTGGTACAACATATTCTTTATTAAAACTATATTTTTCTTCTAAATTTAGCGTTACAAAGAAATTATATTGCTTCTAAAATGACATGTGATTAATTTCACACACTATTACTATAATTTCTACCTCAACACAAGGCGTTTTAATATGATTACGGTTTTTAAATATATATTTGCTTGGTATGTATCTTGATTGTAATCTACTTGCCCTTTCTTTACACAAATGGAATTAATTACCTTTCTGGTAATTTTTAATACAAAAGGGTGAATTATTTTTATTGAACTGAAATCTATCATCCAATTCAAACTCTTCTACAAATTAAACGGAGTACATTATATAAAATCTTACATTTTGGAGCAAATAGATTAAAATAATTAACCAACTACACACACACAAAATTAGCACATTTCCCCCAAATTATAAGGTTTCATTTCTTTCAAATAAATGGTTAGCAATGTACTTTTCTGACTGATGAAGAAACACAAGTTTAGAATGGGCCAATGAGATCACAATTTTGAATACAAATGATTCTTTAATAAAAATGATATTTTATTTAACAAACCTAGCACTAGATAATGATCCCACCAAAAAAGTCCTTTTTGAACTATTATAGTTCAAAATATACTTCTAAAATAAAGTGCTGAAATGTTGCCGTATAAAATAGAATAAATTTAAAGATCAAATTTTATTTCTTCTATAACACTCGGAGATTATTATATTATTATCCTGAATAATACTGGATTGTTATAAGTACCACTACAGTGTAAATTTCATTAAAATATAACTTCCCAATCACTTCTTAATCATTACGAATTAAATAAAAAAT
Source organism: Latrodectus elegans (assembly GCA_030067965.1). Classification (NCBI taxonomy): domain Eukaryota; kingdom Metazoa; phylum Arthropoda; class Arachnida; order Araneae; family Theridiidae; genus Latrodectus; species Latrodectus elegans. The sequence goes on from CM057810.1 coordinate 106,721,320, forward strand.
TCGTAATGATATAATAAAATAATTTCATGTTTTTTCATAACATGAAGGCAATTATATTGGTATAATGTAGGAAGCAAGCATTATTTTTAATGTTGAAATTGCATTAAGATAGAGTGTAATATATAACGAAATCAACAAAATTGATAAATATTAGTTAACGGCATGAGGTATTGCTTCAGGAAATGCGTAAAAAAACAACTCATATACGATTCAACAATATTTGCTCTGAATTTTATATCCCCGTATCGCTTAATGGATGAGTTTTGCTCCTCGGAGTTTACCAGAAAAACACAAAATGAATATACATTTCTGCTTTCATGGTTATCGAGTTTGGTGAAGGGAATTTCCTAGTTTCCTGCCTAGCAACAAGTGAATAAGGCATATTATTCATGAAAAATTCCTCATTGTCATCAAAAAATCTTTCCACGGTTTTCTGTTTTAAAGCAATTTAATATACGGAATTGAAACTAACGGGTGATTCTTTCTCTAATTAACCAAACCTCAAAATTTTTTGGCAAGTATCCATAAAATCTACCATGAATTAATTAAAAAGAAAGAACAGTACGCCTAAAAAAACAAATCCTTACACAACTCTTCAAATAATAAAAGATGTTGATCATCCGGGCATTATTAATCATAAACTTTAACCGCAGCTGTGACTTAGTGGCGGTTTTTATTATGCACTCAATTAAAACACACATGACTAATAAAGGTTACATGAAAGGAAAGTTTAGCCATAGCTGCAGGTAAACAAAAACATGTGTTTCTATTAATCTTCCCCACAATCAACTAAGTGGAACCCTCATTTACCGCTTAACAATTCCCGTCCTTAATTAGAAAATTAAATTTAATCTTTTCCAAAGGTCGTGCAGATTAAATCTTACAACACTCTCCCGCACCACGTATTTAACAGTGTTTGCTGTCTCTTTTATCGTAGCCTATCGTGTGCTATTCAAATAGAATAAGGACCGGCAGAGCGTGTAAAAATTCTATCGTCTCGGATCGCAGACGAGAATACAGTGGTTGCCATTCTGAAAGCGCTTCAAAAGTTGATTCGATGCTAATATTGTTTTCTACGTAGCAATAATGGCTTTTCTTTTCATCTTCAGTATATCTTTTATCACGTTTCACTTGCATTTCTCCCAACTTAGAGAGTTATTTACGATTCACGCTCAATTTAAAATACAGTTTGAAAAAGAAAATAAACTGTAAGCGTTTAACAAGGCGACAGAATAAACGAATCCGGCCATAAATAAAAAAAAAAAAATAAATAAATAAATCTAACTTTGAACCGTAGTTTGTAAAACGATACGATTTTAATTTCCCATATGAAAATAGAAAAAATAATTCTTAATACTAAACGGTGGAACTGTTCTATTCAATACTTTTTACCACATTTTTACTTGAAGAGGGAGATAAAGTAGTTTGAATGACAAATATATGTATCATCGTTGTATGTATCGTTAAATATATGTATCATTAATTAAAAATCTATGTATAGTATTATATTTAGGTTTAGGAGTCACTTTGGTAAGTGATTAGCATTTATTTCAGTTTCAGTTATTAAAAAATTGGGAAAAGTTGAATTAAATTATAGTTTGCTCAAGGATTGTTTGAAGGAAATATCTCATAACAACTGTATCAAACTATATATTTTTTACTTTATTTCTGACATTCTGCCTTAAAAATAATGATAAAATAACAACATTAAGATAGATGAAACACAGAGAAGAGGAACATGGTAAGTATTCTAATGCTGATAATGATACCAGACACTGTTATAGATACATTGAATATATATATATATATATATATATATATATATATATATATTATATATATATATATATATATATATATATATATATATATATATATATATATAGAGTGTGTACGAGTTATAAATGAAGAGAGAATGACATTTGAATTGAATGACATTTTGCAAAGTGGAAACTTTGAAAATTCAAAAGTACACATCTAAACAGCATCAATCACTTTGTAAAACAAAATTATTATGATGATTAAAATGAGGGTACTCGAACAGACTGAAATGGGAAAATGGGAATTATTCACTTCAAATTTCATTTCATTTAGTGATTTTACTTTTTTGCTTTAAACTTTTATAATTTTTTTTTACTTCTTTTGAAAATATCGCAAGAGAAAAACATTTCTTCTGTCTATCGACGTTAGCGTGTAGAAAAAAAAAACATCAATTCTATTAGAATTGCTTTTATTCTGTTGTAAGTTTTTTTTTTTTTTTTTTTTTGTAATAACTGCAGGCACTTCTGTGATTAACCCTTCGCCCCAATAAAGCCGGAAACTGCTACTCATTTGTCATTACCCAGTGGACACCTGTGAACCAAGTCACGGAGACGAGTAGCATTACCCACTCCTTACCACCACAAACCCGTTTATAGGGTGGACCACATTCATGCATCATCTCAGAAGGAATGACAGAGAAGCACAGAGAGAAAGTAGCATCCATGTCCGAACCGAGATTCGAACTCGGGACTCACAGCTCAGGAGTCAGGAACGCTAGGCACTCAGCCATCGGTTGGTTAAGCATTTCTTTTTATTATATTAGTTACGTTACGTTTAAATTTGTCCGCTTTTTATCGTTCAAGCTGCTAAGTACAATTCCCTGCCCCGTCATTTGGAAGCAGTTTTAAAAGATGAGGTCGACATCTGAACTGGTATTTTGACATTCCGTAGTAGACTGCTTCATGGCCAAAGTCTGCTGTGAGATATTTTCAAATCTACAGGGAAAACCCTTTTGGGGTGATTTTTCGTGGATAGCAGGCCGCCTTCATGTGTCCCTAAGTAGAAAACTTTTAAGCACTTATCCTGACAGACGTCATGGAGAAGACAAAAACGAAACAACCGTTGTTCAACAGTGACTGGTATCGAACCAAGAGCATTCCGTTCATGAAGAAATGTTCAAGGCCACGGTGAGTGACCTGAGCTGCTATGGAAACTTTAACTTAGCAGCAACATAAGAACATTTGACTAGTATTTAACATACATGTACCTTCTCAGTGTAACAGTTATCGCCAAGTTCGTGTTACGAACCCATAACTGTTCCTATAAGATTGCCATACCAAGAAGTTTTTCTGAGAATGCTTCTTCTCATTATGTTCTTAAGCAACATTTATTTTTCCTTACTATTTTAAATGCTTCTTCACAGTTAACTTAATATCAAAAAATGCAAAAACAGTGACAATCTAATTCCATTCAAAATGATGGTAAACTCTTTTTCTTAACTTCTGTCACAGATTTAGGAGAATTAATTTGATGGGCAAAGAAGCCGATGTAACAACCATCCCACTTTTTCTGACGAGTGCTTCCTGCTTAGGCTATCTAATCTAACGCCACCCAGTGCGGGGGTACTGAAGCAAAGTGACAAATTGACCGCTGTGATTCACTTGACCTTGAATTAATGTCACCTCTGACTCCTTGCAGAATGCACCCAAGGTCAGCTTGCCACATAAGGCACGGGCTGCTTGTTTTTTCGTCATAGCGCCCCAAACAGCCCACTTCGTGAATGTGGGCATTGTTCTGTGGGAAAAACCTCTGTAATTCTGAGATTTAACGAGCTTCTTAACAACATTCCAGGCTTTTATTACGTGTCACAGCAATTAAAGTGCAATCAAAAGATTTTGTTTTTGTGTTTCTCTCTGTTCTGTGTGTGTGTGTGGATGTGAAAAGCAATTTGAATTAAGGATACATTCAGGTTTATGAAATAAAAATATCACATTAAAAAAAGGTGAATGTTGTTTCTTTTATGATATCAATTTGTCTGAAAGAAAAAGAGAGCAGCTTACAGTGATAATTATTATAAAAATATCATGTTTTATTATGTAATAATACATAGTATAATGTCTTTATGTATATTATATAAACAGTATAGTGTTGTGTAAATGTATGATGTGTATTGCTCTACATAAAGAATGAAATCTAAAAATTATATATATATATATATATAATCTTCATATGTCATAACATAACTCTTCGAGGAAAAACAAAATTTTAGGGCTTGTAATCAAAAAATGAAACTGCATATAAATTATTCTTCGTAATTTTTTAAATATTTTTAAATCAGAAAATAAATTTGTGAGTCCAGAAATCGGTTTATTTTTCAATGCAATTTTAAATAGATTTTTAGTTCGCATTATAAAGTCATTTTTTTTCACACGAGGGATAGTTAGATCTGAATAGTTTTAAGTAAATTATATATATATATATACACACACACACACACACACACACACACACACACACACACACACATATATATATATATATATATATATATATATATATATATATATATATATATATATATATATATATATATATATTTTATTTATAAAGAGAGAGTAAGGAGAAAAACTAAATTTTATTTGTAAGATGGTTAGTTTTTAAAAATAAACATTCACAAGTAAATATATAAATAAACATTTTTAATAAACAAATTACAATATATTTTAAAAATAAATATAATTTTAAGAATTCAGATACAAAATTGATTAGGAATTTTTTTCTATTACAAATTTAAAAGCAATAAGCGTAATAAATTCAAAATTTTAGGATTAAAATAATAATAGTACTATTTTTATTTTCTACTGAAAATTTTCCGTTAAATGTAAATATGGGATCACCTAGTTAAATATAACCAAAATAATTGGATTTTGGAGATTAGGGGCTCAGTGGCAGCTCTCGCAAGCAACACCCCCTCGATATTCCAGGTAGTGCTGTCACAAGGCACTGGTCCGAGGTTCTATCCTCCGGCCGGGTAAGATCGACTCACTAATTCATCCCTTCAATGTGTCGATAAAATGAGAACCAAGCATGCTTGGGGTTGGAATCCTTGGGGTTTTGTGTTAGGCTGACCACCTGACCGGAACATAGTTTTCGCACTCCAGGGACTTCGATCAGGAAAACGGATATGGGTACTTTAGGTGTTGGCCACATATGGACTGCCGTGCGGCAGGTTTAGGTTTTTTTTTTTTTTTTTTTTTTATAACGAATGTTTCAGTTTAAAATAATAGATTAAATGATTTAAATAATAAATTTCCTGGACTCCGTTTTAAAAAAGTTTTTACATATGCAGTTGTAAAAAAATATTATATCTTCACATAGTAATTAGGATTTCTATTTTTCTTGTTAAACATAAGTTACATTTTATGCATATCAGAAATATACCTGAAAACATAATGGTAAAATTAATGTTGTTAATGGTACTGCTGACAAAGCTATCGAAATAATGTAACTGAATAAAATATCATTTTTAAAAATCTGTGTTATTAATGAAAGTTGTCAACTAAATTTTTACTGTTCTTTTGATAAGATTAAATAATACAAATAAATCTTAGACCATATTATAGTTAAAAAAGAAAGTTTTGTTATAGAACACATGTTTATTTTAAATCAAGAAAATACATTCTTTGGGAAAATAAATTTCAAAATCTTGATTTTTCCCTGATTGAATAAATTTCTTAAAATCACCTTAACTGTATTTCGGCTTAGTTCACATGGTATCCCTCCCTTCTCGCATACGCTTCTTGGGATGGTGTTTAGAATAATAAAATGTAAATAATAGGTAAGAATATCTGGCATGTAAATTCTGAATTTTTTTGGCGATGAAGAAATGTTGCTAAGGATGTGACATGCGCGATGACGTAAATACTAGGGTTGCCAAAATGAAATTTTCTGCATAATTCTTATAGGTCTATATATATGACGATATGAGAACCAGGTTGCCAGGTTTTTGCTTTGATCCCCCTCCATCGAACATCGTCAGTCTCAGCCGGTAATTATTAATTTTATATTAAATAATTTTAAAAAAGATTTTATAAAAATGTTAATATCATTTTAATAATAAAAAAATGATTACTATTACTGAATGTTGAGAAAATATTATATTTAAGAAGAAAATATGTTTTCCATATATTTTTCTATATATGAAGAATGAATATTACTAAACACAAATAATGTTATATATATATATATATATATATATATATATATATATATATATATATATATATATATAGATATATATAACATAGATATATATATATATATATATATATATATATATATATATATATATATATATATATATATATATATATATATATATATATATATATATATATATATATATATATATATATATATATATATATATATATATATTCTATTAAGTTTCTTAATACGGATGTAAACAGAGAGAAGAAACCGAATTATAAATGAAGGGGATAATTTACGATTCAATAAAAAGAAACAAATCGTAATCTTTAATTAGATACAAATAAACAAGTGCAGCATAAGAATCAGCCCGTTATAGATCTATTTTTACTTCTTTCCTTATGGATATTGCTCGGAAAGATATCAGAAAATGATAAGTAACATAATCACCGTGAGTTAATTTATTAAAATATAAACCAGAGCACAGAAAGATCATTTTTCAGCAAACACACACACACTTACGGTAGAAAAAAGACATACCCGCATAAATCCCATTTCCCAATTATTGACCCAACGTATTCAACAGTAAGGAGAAAAAAAAAAGTAACTAATCTAGCGCCAAGAATCTATTTTCTCTCGCCATTAGGAACGAATAGAGAGGTAATTTCTTTGTATAAATAGAATTTTTCTGATTGGTTGCAGTTTGTTTTATTTTAATAACACAAGGGGATAATCGGATAACATTGCGGATAAATCGAAAATGAGGAAAAAATTGTTGCACAATTATTTGATGTCATAATACGGGTGTTAGATGATTTGAGTTAATGATATGAATTATGCATTGTTTTGTGTTTTTTTTAGATATGTATATATATAGACTGCACTAAAACTGTATAAGTAATTTCTCTAACAATCACTAATACAACTGCACAGTTATTTTTGATTTCTAGATTTAAATTCTTATCGATTGGTATGATATGATTGAACTTTAATGTAAGGGAAATGAATATTATTTAAAGAATGATTTATTATTATTATTATTTGTTATTTTATTTATTATTTGAAGAAAGAATCTTAAAGAGCTAAATGTTTGAATGAAAAATAAGAATTTATAGCTTCGAAATTAATTCTTTTTTTTTATTTAAATTAATATCAAAGTTGATATTTTCAACTAATTTGTTTTTTGACTTTTTGTTAGAAAATGATAAAAGTAGAGAAAATAATGAGTTTTTTTACATTGTTATTATTTATTAGCAATTACAAGAAAATGATGGAATTGGAGAAGGTGACCAAAGTAGTTTTAGAAAATAGGATAAAATATATTTGCATAATAACAATTTCTATTCAGTTAATTAATTAACTTATTATTTATGAATCAAGTTATGTAATTAATTAAAAATTAATGATTCATTCTACTAGATATAATTTACAAAATGTATTGAAGAATCGAATTAATATTTATACATGGAGCTGTTGAAGGTTTACAAAAGAAGAGATGTCTTAGCATTCGGAAGGTAATGGATTCGATATTAGAAACAAGTGAAAATAATCTTGATGAAAAAGTCTATATACACACTATGCGTTTATTTTTGGAGGGTGTAATGTTTTTCCACTGCTGTGGTGGAGAGGGTTGAGAAGATGGTGTCAATTTTTGTGTTGACTTCGTTGTTCAAGCATGGGCACAAATTACAAATTAGTTGACTGTGTTAAGTGCCGACGATGAACAATACACGAAAAACAAATATAATAAATTTTTTATAATATAAATTCGTTGTCACCAAATTAATTTATTATGCATTATAATTACTATATATATAAGTACGATTTATATATCCATAAAAATTACTGTTTACATATTAATAATGAGTAAGATTTCTGACGAACGTAGGCCAGGAGACGGGGGGAAAAATAGAAAGAACTGGTGTTGTGATTTTTTGAAAAAAATTGTCAAGCAAAAAGCGCCCTCTTCTGGAATATTTATTTGTCTACAATTAATTATAAGATTTGCAATAGATTATAGAATAATTTTAAGATTTGCGAAGAAAATTTCACCACGTTAAACATACAGCTTACTTTTTAAATTGTAAAATGTGCTATTTTAAATTTTGAAGATTATAAAAAAAAATCACATAGGGAATAAAATATAATAATTAATTAAAAATTTATGAAATTTTTAATAAGATTATAGTATTTGTTTGGTATTTGTAATTCTTTGTTTTCTCTAGAAAATTTGGTATTTTCATCTTGTATAATTGCAAGTTTTTTCAAATTAATAATAAAATTATCAAACAATGCAAAATTATTAATATTACAAAATCATTTTTTATTAAAATGTACTTACTGTCTATTTCATATAACCAAATTTAAATTTGTGCGAAAAAAAAATTATACTATAATAATAAAAACAAAGATGAACAAAAATCAACCAATATATTTTTTTTACGATGTGCGCAAATATTATACAAAAAGTGGATATAAATTTGGCAATATTCATGAAGAATACGTTGTTGCTACACCAGCATAAATTAAAGTAGAGGCACAATCTGATAGCCAATTGGAATAGACCAGGTCCTCTTCTCGTTGCCTCTCTGTACCTAGCCTTGAGTCGAGCTCTCCCAGTTAGAGTCTCCCAGCAGCCAGGAGTCTTCTGTATTTTGAAGCAGGGACCAAGCAAAAGATAAAAATACTTTTCCTGCCATCCCCAGAAGTATCATTTCACTTGGAGGATATTGCGACCAAACCCAGTTTTAACCTGACCTTGAAGTATACGTTGTGGAATAGAATTACATAGGATCCCATATCCATGCAATTGCTTAATATTACTAAAGGAAAGAAAGTACAAAAGACTTACATCACGTACAGAGGAGGATTCATTCCAATCATTTCCATTTTATATGGCCGTGCTGACGTAATTGGTGGGACGTCTTTCTCAATATCAAATAATTTTAAATTCTATTACCAACATAGCCCGTTATCTTTCGTGTTTGCTTAAGGTGGCTAAGAGGCCTGAAATATTACGTGGTCGCATTGTCCTCCAAGTGGAATGATACATCTGGGATTAATAGCCCAAGTCTGATGGTCTTCTGTTTGGTCCTTCCTTCTAAACTATGAAGACCTATCCACTTGATTAGTAAAAAATTTCCAGACAAATGTTATACTTCAATCTTTGGTGACTTCCTTTCACTTTAAATGAAAGTATAAGTTACTTAGCGAGTAGGAGTTAGAAATATTGCTAGTATATATTGGTATATGGAAAATAATTATCTTTCAAAGAATGATAGACATAATTAAAATTTCCTTCTAAAAAAAATTAGCACAATCATTAAAATTGTACTATAACTTTTATTAATACTGAAGAAGCTATAAATCTTAACGTGGAATTATTTTAAATGATATTTTTAATAGTTAATTTTAAAAAAAAATCTTTTACCTTTTCAAATAAATTTGCATGTTTCTGATAAAAATCGTCATTAATTTCGAGAATTTTCTTCTTTATCAACTTTTATTTAACTATTAATTTTTTAGCTTAAGATAGTTGTGAAGATCAAACACTTAGCGGACGGGAGCCCTCGAGTTCGTTAAGTGGTAAGACACTTGAGAAATAGGGCAAGCTTGTCGAAAAGAGAGAGACAGTACGGGTATGCCACGACGAGTGGTAGCGGAAGTACCGCTTCCAGGCGATGAAAATTTCGAATGTAAAATTAATCAACTAAAGTTATGTCTTTGTCTATAAATTAGTGTTATGTGTGTTAATGTAAATAAATATATCTTAAAAATCGGATCTTTTGTTATCAATGAGCGATCTTGGAAACAACAGGGGAAACCAATCACATTGGCGCAGTCGACAGGATGTATTCCGGATTAATACAAAATGATGAGATCCTAATGATGGAAAAATACCTACAAAATCGTGAGTCTGTATATTTTGATTGCTTCTCCTTCCATTAAGAGCCAATATATGTTTTAATTATGTATGATTTAAAGGAAATTTTGTTTTAGAATTTTCGTAAATTTCTTTGTAGGGTTTTGTTTAAGAAGTAAATGTAATAAATGAAAAAAATGTTTAAATATTCAAAATATCAAGATAAAAACAAATATGTATAATGTTTAATTTAATTGAGAAAATGTTTAAAAGTTCGATATTGGTTCGAAATAATATTGGTTATTGACATTTGTTCATTAATATTCAGAAAAGTTTTCTCTAACTGGTGATATTACTAAAAAAAAAAAAAATATATATATGTATATATATATAATTTTGATTTATTAGAAAAAAAAAATATTTTTGGAATAATCTGTTTATTAAAACAAATTTATGTCGAATAATAATGTTGTTGCTAATTGTCAATTTCTTGAGTTATGTGCATTAATTTAAAAGATACTGTATTATTGAATAGTAAATTGTTGAAACGTATGTTTGGTGTAATGTGTTAATGTGATATAGTAGGATATAAATGTTTTTGCTTTGAATTTTCATTATCATTTTGTTGTTCATTATGTAAATGATAAAAGTTTATGGAATAAGAAACTATTTCAAGAAAGTTTAAATGCTTTTTACTGAGTATTGTTTTGCATTATTAAAAATTGCATTTTCACAGAATTATTCAATGTTATTAGGTATATTTATTATTTACTATGATTGTATTTAGTATTTATATAAAGTAACTAAGTTTAGATTTTAAATTTTGTATCAAAACAAAGATTGGGAAGCATTTATGAGAGGAAATTTTGAATTATTTTATATTTTGAGAGTAATTGTGCTTGCAATGAATAATAGTTTTTGGTTGTTTCGGTAACTCTGATTCATATTATTTTAAGGTAAAATTACATATATTAATAATGATAAAGATATAAATGCATGTTACTAAAAATTATTTTAGCATTTTATTGATTTAAGTGGTTATATGTTCAATGATCTTCTGTGATAAAGATTTATTTAAATTGAAATACCTAAACTGGGAGTATGATTCGTATATGTATATTTTTTAGCTTGTTTTGAATTGTTTTCATTCATTAATGGGTATTATGTAATTGAAGTTTTATACATATTATAGTATATTATCATGTGTATTAAGTATATTACAGTGTGTTGAAATGAAAATTGAAACTATAAAATTTAAAATTTATTATTAGAATAAATTTCTTAAATTTTTTTGGTACATTAAGTAAACGAAAGTGTTTTATAGATTAAACAAATGAAAGGTGATTTGTGTGATTTAAATGTTTTGCTTTGAATAGTTGATACTTAAGTTTGGTAATTTGCGATAACATTAGTTGTTAAAATGGCCTTTGCATTCTTGGGTAAAGCTCGAAAGGAGGATCTGTTAATATTGGCTAGTGAGTTAGGAGAACAGATTCCTCCGGACGCGAAAGTTATAGATTTAAAAATTTGATTACACAATCTAAACATTTTGAAGAATCATTTGTTCGAGAATTAATAAATACAATAATTTCCGATCGGATAGAAAGAGAAAAAGCCAAAGCAGAACAAAGAGAACGTGAGCATGAAATTAAAATGCGTGAATTAGAAATAAAAGAAAGGGAATATGAGGGCAACTCATTAAGCACGGTAGAATATGGGCGAGATAAATTAGGAAACACATTTCTAGGTTATTTAAATATAATGAAAGGGTAATTTTAGATCCCCAGAACAAGCAGAAGAATGGCCTTTCTTTTTCCATCATGCAGAAAGGATGTTCAAGCTTTATGAAGTACCCGAACAGTACGAAGGGAAAATTATTTTACAGTGTTTAAAGGGTCGTGCTAAAGGTATTAATGCTATGTTGTCGGAAGAAGATTTAGATCAGTATGACAAAATCAAAAATTTCATTTTAAGGGAATATAGAATAACTCCGTTACAACACAAAAAGAATTTTGATTCTTGTTATAAATTACACAATGAAAGTTATGCTCAGTATGCGTCCCGAGTGGAAGCTGCATTAGAACTGTATTTAAAATCAAGAGATGTAGAAACATTTGTTAAACTTAAAGAGCTTATTGTAGCTGACAAAATAAAAGAGAGTTTGCCTACTCATGTAAGATCTCAAATATTTCTGAAAGAGACTGAAAATTGGCTTCCAGTCCCTGAATTGGTAAGGGAAATTGATAATTTCCTAGTTTCGATGCCAAAAAGTTTTGCAAATAATTCCCACAATTATACTAAATTTATTCCCGGCCCACATGGAACAAAACAGAACGAAACTGTAAGGAAACATTTTCCAGGTGAACTTAGAAATAAAAACTTTGTGGAAAAGAAAAATATTATAATTATCAAAGAACCCAAATCCACGACCACAGAATCGTTTAGGAAATAATACCGCAAGTTGCGCTCCAGACAGAAAGGTATTGAAGTGTTACAAATGTCAGGAAGAGGGACATTTGAAGAAATTCTGCCCGCAAATGAATACGGTAACTCAAGTTTCTAATATAAGTGAAACTGAGGTAAGCAAAAAGGGTTAAATGAACTTTGCATTAAAATGGGTAATGCAAGTTTCGATTGGGAAATTCCAATCAGTGAGAAGGATGGTGAGCTTTTGCGAGTTGATTTAAATATAGGAGATAATAAGTTTCAAGGAATCATTGATAGTGGTGCGGAAATTACAGTACTGCGGAAGTCAGTGGTACCAGAAGAAATGTTGCAGTCAAGTGGGAAAATTTACTTGAGGCCTGCAATTGGATCTCCGGTTGAAGGAAAGCTTGTTTCTATTCCACTAAGTCTTTGGTCAGCAGATGATGATATCAGGCCGTATATCATGGTGCATGCTGCGGTTGTGGAAGGATTGCATGAGCAAGCTTTGATCACTCCTAGAGTTTTTAGTTTGTTGGAAGAACAAAGAAGAAAATATCTTGGAGAGGAAATAAAAAATATCCACGGGAAAGGAATAGTTTCAGTACTTTCAATGTGGAGGGAAGGAAAATAGAAGCTCACCAGGCAATAGAAGCAAATCAAGGAACATTTGATTTAGAAAATTCTGAAGCAGAGGTTTCAACTACTCCAGTGGAAAGTAACTTGGCAAATAAAGAAATAACCGCTATTAAGGATGAAGAAAATAGTACTCCAATTTCGCAAGCAAAGATATTTAGAAAGAGCAGTTGTCCTGTGCTACATTAAATCGGTGTTTTGAAGATGCCAGACAGCGTAAGAATAATTACTGGTTGGAATCAGATTTATTGTACCACACAGGCAATGTGGCAGGACAGAAGTATGTACAGCTTGTAGTTCCTGAGTGCAGGAGAAAAGAAATTTTAAAATTGGCTCACGAAATACCAACAGGAGGACATCTTGCTTCTAGGAAAACAAAGGAAAGAGTTACAATGTCTTTTTGGTGGGAAGGTCTGCCAAGGGATGTAAAACGCTGGTGTGAATCTTGCCACGATTGTCAATTGCGGAGGAAAACCAAACTGAAAGACAGAGGACCTATAGAAGCTGTTGGTAGACCAGAACTTCCCTTCCAAGTAGTCAATGCTGACATTTTAGGGCCTATTGAACCTAAATCTTCAAGGGGACATCAGTATGTGTTGTGTGTTATGGATCAGCACAGTCGGTGGCCAGAGGCAATTCCTGATTAAAACTTTGACGGCAAAAGCGACATGCGATGCCTTTATGGAAATTTTTATGAGGACTGGCATTCCTCGAATCATTGCTATGGACAATGGAACAAATTTTGCTGCAAAGTTAACGCAAGAATTTCTTAAAAGATTAGGACTGTACCAAAATTCTCTACACCAGGTTACCCACAGAGTAACGGATTAATAGAAAGATGGATTGGCACAATGAAATCAATGTTGCATCATGCCATAAGGTCGCAAGGTAGAGGATGGGACAAACAGTTGCCTTTTCTCTTGTGGGCATATCGTGAAGTGCCAAACGCTACTACTGGGGTCTCACCCTACCTACTCGTTCATGGACGCCCCCCAGTTGGACCTTTAGCTATTTTAAAATCTACATGGGAAGATGAAGTTGTTTTACCTCAAGGTATTGGTGAATCAATCACTGATTATCTTCAGAAGGTTAGAAATAGGTTACAGGAAGCTGTGGAATACGCCGATGAACATACTAAAAATCAACAGGAGAAATATGTACATTATCATAATTTAAGATCCAAAGAAAAAGAATTATCTATTGGAGATGAAGTTATTGTGCTGATTCCAGACTCTACAAACAAACTTTGTTCTAGGTGGAAAGGTCCAGGGGAAATTGTAGAGCAAAAATCACCACATTCTTATGCAGTTAAGCTACCGGATGGAAGCATCCGTCATTTGCATCAAAATAAGCTAAGGAAATATATCCAACCGATGAATATGGTGGGCATAATATATGAAGCTGATGAAGATTTTGGAGAAGTTCAACCTGTACCTTTAGGAGGCCTTGGAGAAATAAAGGACAGTTGGAAACAGCTAGAAGAAAAGACCGAATTTTCAAATCTATCTCCGAAGCAAAAGACTCAGCTTTTAACAATTCTTAAGGACTACAAAGTCGTATTCAATGGTGAATTGAAACGAGCTAAGGTACCACCTCATAAAATAACATTAAAACCTGAGTCGAAAGGAAACAGCCTCACATATACCGCATACCAGAATCACTAAAACCTCAGGTGGAAAATCAAATAAAAGAACTATTAAACAAGGATTTGATAGAACCATCTTCCGCAGAGATTGTTTATCCTCTTGTATGTGTCGCAAAGAAAGATGGAACGATTCGACTATGTGTCGATTATCGGGGACTGAATTCTGAGTCTAAAATAGCTCCATTTCCAATGCAAAATTCAGAAGAATTACGATTCAAAGCTGGTGCGGCAAATTATCTATCAACTCTAGATATCCTTAAAGGTTATTGGGAAATTCCATTGGATCAAGATAGTCGAGAACTAACAAGTTTCGTTTCACCTAAAGGACAGTATCAGTGGAAAGTAATGCCATTTGGACTTGCAGGTGCTCCAGCTACTTTTCAGCAAATTATGAATCAGATTCTAAGGCCTCATAATGATTTTGTTGAAAGTTTCCTGGATGATATCATAGTTTATTCATCTAGTTGGGAAGAACATTTGAACCATCTAAGAACAGTTTTGGAAACATTAAAACAGTGTAATTTTACCGCAAATTTAGAGAAATGTACCTTTGCTCGATCGAAGGTAAAATACTTAGGTCATGTAGTTGGATCAGGAGAGCATGGGCCCGATCCGGATAAAATTACAGCTATCAAAAACTTAAAATCGCCAAGAACGAAGAAAGCCTTAAGATCGATTTTAGGACTGTTTAACTATTATAGGAATATGTACCTCATTATGCGAATATTGCTAAGCCATTAACAGACCTGACCAGAAAATCTATCCCAAATGATATTCCTTGGTCTGAAGAGACAGAAAAGGCCTTCATCTCATTGAAAGATAGTTTGTGTACTGTCACTTCATTGTCAACCCCTGATTTAAATAAACAATTTGAACTGCACACAGATGCTTCGGTTACTGGCATTGGAGCATGCTTAATGCAGAGAGATACAGATGGAAATCCTAAGCCTATAACCTTCGCCAGTCAGAAATTAACTCCCGCGCAGACCAAATGGAGTACCATCGAGAGAAGCGTATGCTGTGATATGGGCACTTGGTAAGTTTGAAGCATGGACTTACGGAACTTCCATAAATTTGTTCACAGATCACAATCCTCTGAAATATCTTACGGAAAGCATTCCGAAGAATGCCAGATTACAGAGATGGTCATTGGCTCTTTCTCGCTATCAGGTCAAAATAGCTCATAAGCCCGGTAGTAATAATGTTATCGCAGATGCCTTATCAAGGGTTTATGAGGATGATTAATTATTTTTCTTTATAATGAATCTTGTAAGAAATAAAAAAAAAAAAAAAAAAAGAAATAATTTCTGATATATCATAATATTCATATTTAACTTTATATAATATAATGTAGTTATTTCTATTTGTTATGGGTCGTTAATTTTCATAAGGTTTGTGTGTGAATAATATTTGCACATAATTGTTTTTTTTTGTGTTGATATTGATTCTTATTTTCTTACTTTATAATATTGTGTTGTAATAAATATAATGAATATAGCAGTAGTATAGGATATTTTCCTTTAAAGAGAATATGAAACAAAAGTGTAAGCTGAAGCATGTCAGCACCTAGGTTAAGCACTAAGTTAAATTTAAAATGTTGGTATTATTTGGCTCTTGATGGAATGGTGATAAAAGGTAAAAGGAACTTTCTAGAATTCTTCGTAGTTTCCATTTGCGGGACAAGGTCCAGCAATGAAAACTGGAGGGAAGGTGTGAAGATCAAACACTTAGCGGACGGGAGCCCTCGAGTTCGTTAAGTGGTAAGACACTTGAGAAATAGGGCAAGCTTGTCGAAAAGAGAGAGACAGTACGGGTATGCCACGACGAGTGGTAGCGGAAGTACCGCTTCCAGGCGATGAAAATTTCGAATGTAAAATTAATCAACTAAAGTTATGTCTTTGTCTATAAATTAGTGTTATGTGTGTTAATGTAAATAAATATATCTTAAAAATCGGATCTTTTGTTATCAATGAGCGATCTTGGAAACAACAGGGGAAACCAATCACAATAGTCATACAAAGTATCATTAGTGTGATAAATTGAAAAACGTATTCATTTTTTGCTGATCGAGTTAATGATTGCTGATCGAATTTTAATTAATTCGTAACTATTGATAATGGAATTATTTATGTGAGTTAGTTAAATATCAATTAAATACACGCCTAAGGATATCATTTAGCATAATGTGTTTTCCCAATTGGTGTTCCATTTCCATAACTGTCATTACGTGGAATTTCTATATTTTTGCCCTAGTCCCTTTTTTTTATTCTCCCTTAACCCTTTGGACACTTGTTCATCTTCACGCATTTAGTTCTATTCTTCTAATACCACGTGATTAATTTTATCAAATCACTATTTTTAATTTACTATCAACTCTCGTTCTATAACCATTAGCGGTTTCTGACGTTGATAATGTATGTTTTTCATCTTTAACCTCTTTTTAATATCTGCGGATGAATTATTTTTTCTTTTTTCTATTTTAGGTTAGGCTAGGTTTAGTTATTCTGATACATTTCAGGTTACCCATCTTTTTCCCACTGTAGCTGCTAAATACTATCAACCTCTTTGTAATTTTGAATATATCTGTCAAGTGACGAGGTTGACACATGAACTGGCGCACTTCTTTTTAAGCCGTAGATGACGGACATTGGACTACTGAATTTTTAACATTACAGACTCATATTGTGGCGATCTTCTGCTACCTCAGGTATCGAACCGCTTTTCTGAGAAATCTTACTTCACCAGTTACTGAAGCCCCATTTTTAAAATTTTATATTTTAATGTTTGTCACTGAGAGTTCTCAAGTTTAAAATATAATAAAAAGAATATTAATACTACATATTTAGATTATCTTTTTCTCTTAAATACATGTACTGTTCAACATTTACAATTTTATATAAAGTCTGAATTTGTATATGATTCTAGTATTCACAATATACCTTAATAAATCCAGTATAATTAGTTTTTACCCACTAAAATTTTCATATATTTTTTATACATTTTCTCTTTTGCTTAATATTAAAATTGAATATGTCGTTTTAATTTTGAAGTTAAAATCAAGCGTTTTACAATTTTTTTAGTTTTTCAATTTCAATTTAAATCGTTTGTAAAGATAAATTATTTATCTATTATCTTGAAATTTTATAAAAGCTTAAACTTTAACTTAAATATCTGGCAACTACTTTTTCATCCTAGTTTTTGTAATTTGCCTAAATATTAGTTGAAGTAACCATTTTTTATAAGTTCTCTTTCTAAACTCTTAAATTTTGAATAAGTAAAAAAGCAAATGAAAACGCGATGTTAATTTAAAAAATTTAAGTAATTTACTTTTGGGTGCCTTTAAATATATATATTTCAATTAAATATCAAAAATTGATAAACGAAAAACTCCTCCTTCAAATCTCATTAGAATGATTTCTATCAATGAGTTTAAATAAGTACTCATTCAACGAAATGGGTGAAAACATACTAAACAAATCAACCGTTAAAAGTCAAAGATTATTAAAAAGTGTATCCAGATGAATGCAGTTAGCTCGGAAATTTTTTTTTCTGAAAATAATGCTTAAAAATAAAAACTTTCTAGAAATTTAATTACACAGAGGTGGGAGTTTTTTGATTCCTAATTTTAAAAGTCTCCTTAAATTATTTATTAATTCTGTAGATAACGTTGAACCCCGGCATGTTCTTAAGAATAAAATATGAACGTGAATTTTTCTTTTCCTGTAATAAATATTATAAGTTGCATACAATCTAAATCATCGATTGCTTTCGACATTTGCCAACTTTTACTAAAACCTCCAAAATAGCTGCTATTAGATAAAAATGTCCTCAGATAATTTGCCAGGTGTCCCATACTGGAAATTTTTTTATGTAACAAAATGAAAGAAAACTTTTCTTTACTTATCAACTCTAATTTTCTTTTTACTAAAATGTCAATAAATAAATCTGTAAGACAGCAGAAAAGCAACAAAAAACTTGACGACAATTCTTTCATTGGGAAAAAATAGACATTATCCAAATTCCACGGTTCTTTACCACATTAAATCCATACTCTAAAACACAATCCTTTATGTCAATTGTCTTAACAAATGTAAATTCTCAAAATAATTTCTTGAGTTAAGAATTCAATAACAAAGGCGCCAATAAATAAAATACATCACTTTTAATAACTTTAAACTCATCAATTCCTTTAAGGATTTACTAAATTTGAGAGGATAAGTTGACTCATTTACCAATGAATTTGACTCACATTTTGTTCCGATGATAAATTTACTGTACTTCTCATCTGAAAACGATACTTTTCTACAAATACTTCAATCCTTTAACAACCAAATAAATAATTTTCTATTTATAACACAATAACAAGCAGAAATCAAATCATTTGAACAAGATTTAACAAGTGGTAATAGAGTCACTGTTCAAGATGATCTGACAAATAAATTAATAAAATTTTCAAGAAGTGTATTAAAAGATAATTTCAAAATCAAAATTGAAGTTACGGAAAATGTAGAACTCACTAAGTAAATACCCGAACTATATAAACCATCAAATGATGCATTAAAATCCAGAGAGAACTAAAAAAAATTTACATGAGAATTACTAAAAAAATCTCACTTGAAGAAATTCTCATCATCAAATTGATAATCCTCATCGCCAAATCGGTCAGTTTGGCGACATTTAGATGCATAAAATAAGTTAGAGAATTATACATCCTATGATTCTCAGATGATAATAATAATAATGAGACTCCGTTGATAGTATGTGTACGAGTTGATACTATTGATACGGAGTAGAGAAACATAGTTGATACTATGTTTCTCTACTCCGTTGATACTATGTAAAATTTAAAAGAAAAAAAAACATTTCTGGTTTTAATTTGAAAGAACTATGCGATTGTACGTTATCTTTCAGTTGTATCTGTAATTCGTTGATGACAAAACATTTTCAACAAAATCTGATATCAGTAACATCTCGATTTCAGACTGAGAGGCAACGTTATACAAATCAAATAAATGATGATTGCTCCTTTTATTGAATATCTAGTGTAAAAAATGATTCCGGTGTACAATTAAGTGATTTCGCTATCTCTTAAGTGGCGAAAGATACTTGTGTGTGTGGTCTGAATTACTAGAATGAAAGATGTCTACGTCTTTTTCTTATTTTGATACGCATTCCACATCATCCGTTAAATTGAAATGCTTATACATTCATACATGTTGCTGAATTATCTACCACGTGAATGATAATAATAGAAATTCAGGGAGTATCGCATCAGTTTAAAATGATTATCAATATATCAATCGTCGAATTACTGTTATCCTGAACGAAATTAAATATTACTCTGTGAATGTTTAAAACAACTCAACTCAAAGCTCCATGTTACAGTTTAAGTAATTGGAAAATCACAGTTGGTAGAATATGTAGTTCTGGAAATTTTTACTTTTGAAAAGTAGGCACAGGTGCCGTATAATCCATGATTCCAAAATCTAAAACTGTTTGGCGATTAAAAAATGTAAATATATTATCTGAAAAAACCAGATAATGTATTTACAGCTTTTAGATATAATACACTATTAATTGCCCATTAAATCCATTTGGTCTGAATTGTTGAGATTTGAAGGAAGTATTTATATCATGTAGTAGCACAATTCCATATATCAATCGAAAGTAAATTTCTGACAGACTTGTCTCGGCCAGTTACGATAATTTTGAACCCATTAGCTTAAAATGCTTAAAGATTAAAAAAAAATTATAGTATAAGACGTTTTGAAAAATGGGCTTATGTATTATGATTTGCTAGGTATTGTTCTGTTTATAACTAGGATATATATATATATATAATATATATATATATATATATAAGATTGGTCTGTCACTTCATGAGACCACTTTTTGAAGGCATGAATTAGCTAAAAGGACATCTATTACTTGAAATCAGCTCTCAACAGCTACAAGTTGAAGTGGAAATTGAGCTTGGGAACTCATGAAATGATGACCATAGCTCTGACCATTCAGATGGATCTTTGCGTTAATCAGATCTTAATCAAAAAAAAATATATTCAAATCAAAATGGAATTCATTATTAACTAAATAAAATGGATTCGCTATTTGTTCAAAAATAAGAAAAAATCTGCTTATTGCATGCATAAAATATATATGCATGTATATTACGATATATAATTTACAATTATATGTACATTCCCATGTTTATTTCTAATCTGTAGGTGCCTACTTCTTTCTTTGAGTTTCATTTCATGGAAAAGAATAGACATGTATAGCTCGGCTTCCTCAGGCACTTCAGTTAAATAAAGATTTTTTTCTTGATGGAATGACGAAACTAAGTTTTGTGATCAATGTTAGACCATAGTTCTTATCTTCATGCAAAGGACCTAATTAGTCTAAGACTTCTACCACACATCTCAATTAACCAGAAGAGATTTGTAAAAAAATTGCAGTATAAACTCTTTTTTTAAAAAAAGCAAAAGAATTTTTGACTGTTAAATGAAAATTAACTATCAAATCAACAATTATTTTTACTGTGTAGTTGCTTCTTAGTACAATCAGTATATTTATAGTCTTCTTACAATAAACACACTTTTATTTAGCTAAACAGGCAAACTAGTAATTTAGTACTTCATAAATGATGGCTAGGGTGTGTCTAGAAAAAGATAGTATTTACCGGATACCAACCCCTCCACCTATTGGTAAATCTTTCTTGTGAACAAATAGTCCTTAAATTTCTTTTTTATTGCGCATATTTTTTCGTATTTTATACCGACAGTCAGTGCCGACAACGCCCAAGTTTTTGTAGAAGTACAACAGATTCGAAACAGCGAAATGATCCTCATATTGTTGAAGGCTATTGTATTAATGCATCGAACCTCATCCGATATCCGTTCAAACTGCGGTTGCATCACAATGGCTAATGTATAATTCATTGTTCAGTAAAATGCCTCTTCAACGCAAAATTTCGTCTGCAGACACGCGGTGCGTCATGATGACAGACGATATTCAAGAAAGTGATAATTTTTTTAGGTGGAATTTTCTAAAATAATCCGTTTTTTTTTTTTTTTTTTTTTTTATCGCCAGTTGAAAATGCACTGACTCTGAGGTTTAAATGAACTCTTGGATTAAAAAGTCGTTAAAATTCACGGCACACACTCGGCGGAGGAAAGGAAATGATTGAATTTGAGATTGAACGGACGATTTTCCACTTGTTTTTCCATTCTGAGCTATCGTTAGGATCATTTCGAACTGTCATTCTTCTATAAATGGCCTATATTATCTGTTATTTTGAGCAAGTTTACAAAAACTAAAAACATTTTATTATTAGTCAGCTAATAAGAAAAAATTGTCGACGGAAGTTAATGACCAAAAAGTGTTTCCTGTCACGGTGAATCATAAATAAATGAATATAAAGTGTAAATTGTCTTGGCTTTATTTTACTCTTTTATGCGTTGTTATTCGTATCGACCGAATTCTTTAAATGTAAACAACTGTTAGTAACTTTAAGTTATATTAGTCATACTCAAGTGCCGAAGATGACTTCTGAGCTGGCTTTCATTTCCAAGCTACCATTCCTGTTGTTTCTTATGACAAAAGCTCCATTGGTTCAGTAGCTTCACGTCGCTACAGCAAAGTGAAGCATCAATTGCCACGGGCAGTGATTGAGAGAGGGACCACGCCGTACTCTCCCTCACTAGGTTGCTGGAGCTTCGTGGGCTGGGGACGTGTCTACGTTAAGGCTCTGCTAGACCTCCGTTGGGGAAAATCGAATCCTATGTTAATCCTATGGATAATATTTTAATGTTCCACAAGTGCTATTTTCATGATAGAAACTTCCGGTCTTTTGCAAATTACAAAAAACAGAGCTACTGTCACTTCGACGTCCATTTTTAGCGTTTAAAATTTTTTCAAATATTTTTAAAATGTCAAAATATCTCCATCCAAGTAAATTTTAACAAAATTCTAATTTCATTGAGGTTGTACAAAATTTGGTTTAAAGATATTTCATTTTTTTCACCGTACAGTTACAAAATGAACATTTTTGTTTTTTTTAAGCTAAAAATATTTTTGGTTGCATTAATATTTTGATACGAATTTTGATTACAAATTAAACTCATTCTTATTTCTGAAAATTCACCTCTGTACACAACGCCACCTATGAAACTGGAAAATTTTTAAAGCCAAATTTGGCTGAGTTTTCTACTTCACTACGGTAACCTAAAGAGGGAGGAATTTCTGAGAAAAACTTCTCCCCATATGATTCCCCCTGTTTTACCCTGTGGTTGGCAAACAATTCCAAATCGAGCAAGACGAATTAGCTTTTCTCACTCATGAAATAGAAAAGGCATCTGTAAATAATGCATGTTAGATTTCTGTTTATTAGCGTTGGAAAAGTAGCTATGATATGTACTTTTAAATCAACTTTGATTATTTTCATTTAAGTAAATTTTCAAAATGAAATATTATAAACTGTTTTGTGTTACCTTGTTCAATTATATTATATACTACGATTTTGAAATAAGACTAACTATGTATTAAAAATTTAAACTACTTTATGTGTGAAGATGTAAAAAAATGCATTTTACAATAGACACACACATACATATATATATGTGTGTATATATACATATATATATGTATATATATATACATATATGCACATATATATACATATACACATATATATACATATACATATATATATACATATATATATATATATATATATATATATATACATATATATATACAAATATATACATATATATTTTTTATAAACTAAAATATCTAATAATAAGAATGATAAGTTTATTAGAATAATAGTAAGACAAATATTTTAATTTGATTTTTAATCATTTTCCAAAATTATTGAGTTTTTACCTTTACAAACATTTGGACATTAAATTTTAATTTAATGTCCAAATGTTTGTAAAGGTAAAAACTTAGTTTCATGAAATAAGTCTAGAAAACTTATTTCATGAAAAAAAAAAATACATTATAAGGTATGATTAATAAGCATACGATACCAGCATATTGCGTCTGATAAGAAATTAAACACTTTAAATTTGAAAAATTATATATATCTTTGAAAAAAAATTCTATTTGTAGTATAACTTCTGCGGAAAAACATAAAAGCATTTCAATAACCAAACGAACGATAACAATACATTACAACACACTACAATACAGATGACATCAATGCTCTTAGGGGAATCATTTTATGCTCACGAAATTTATTTGAGAAGAATATTGTCCTGCGCAACGCAAATGACATTATTTTTGACAAAAAAGGAATAAAAGTAATAAAATATCAAAAGAATGAATAAATATCCTGTAGCACTTAAGGCGATATAAAATATGTAACTGAAGTTATAGTATTGATGTTCGAGTAGAAATGCTTGAGAGAGAATATCAGGAAGGAGATTGAGAATCAATTAGATATGCTCAAAGTGACTAGTCTAGAAATAGTGTGATTGAACGACTTTCTTTCTCTGTATGGCTACAACAATAATTAAATCATCAATCACCTTGTTGTCACTAAGATGGGATACGCAGTACAATACCGTCTCCAAACAGCTTTCTAATGCAGCCATTCCAAACTATTCAACCGCAAGATTCTGTTGAACATATTATTCACTTTGACGCGTTTCTCAATTGATGTTGAATGCTGTTTTCCGAAAATTCAAAATTCTCGTAAATTCATTTCAACACTTTTACCATTTTAAATGTATTTGGATATTTTTCTCATTAATTAAACTCTGTAAAATTAGTCTATTTTAAATATGAAAAAAAAAAAAATGATTACAGTACGAAAAGAAAACTTTATCTTTCCACTACAAGGAAATCGATGAAAATTCGAATGAAATATATAAGTCAGTTTAATATAAAAGTCACTAGGTAAATACTGCAAGCAGTTTGAAAATAAAAGAATAAATAAATTAAATAAAGCAAAAATAAGTCAAAGCCTAAGAAATTAGCAAATATTTTTTCAGGTCCCGACAAAAATTATGGCCCAGCTGCTGAAAAGCCAGATTTATCATCTAATGAATAAGAAGAAAAAAAATGGAAATTATTGACTAATCTAGCTCTTACTTTGAAAGAAAGAGAAGATTTAGAAAGTACTTCAAAGTGAGAATGCTGTTTGGTGAAAGGAAAGAAGAATTCGATTGACAGCGTCGAATTTTGGTGCTGTATGTCGGAAGTTACCCTCTACAGGATGCCAAAATTTAGTAAAAACAATACTATACTCTAACGTAAAAAATGAAGCAATTTTATACGGGATTATTCATGAAAAAACTGCCATTCTTGAACTAGAAAAAGAAATAGGACTTAAAATAGAACCATGTGGGATATTCATAGATAAAAATTTGCCTCATTTAGCTGCCACGCCAGATGGAATAATTGGCAAAGAGGGTATTGTTGAAATTAAATGCCCATATACATGTCGCGATATACATCCCAATGAATTTATAAAGAAATCTAAATTCAATTTCTGGCAAAAAGATGGAAAAACAAAAAAAATTAATGGCATAAATAAAAATCATAAATTTTACTATCAAATCCAAGGACAATTACATATTAGTGAAAGAAACTTTTGTTGGTTTACCATTTGGTTTCCAAAAGGAATTAAAACTGAAATTATTTTTAGAGATGATGTATTTTGGGAGACACAAATGAAAACTAAATTAAATGATTTTTATTTTGACTGTCTTTTGCCAGAACTAATCGATCCATGTTATCCTAGATCAATGGACATAAGAAATCCAACTTATATAATTGAGGAGCAAACAAAAAATGCTGAAAAATTAAAATCCAAAAAAAAAAAATAAAAGTTTAACTATATGAATTTGTATGTTTATGTTTGTATATAGAATGTTCATTTATATGTGTGTGTACATATATATATATATATATATATATATATATATATATATATATATATATATATATATATATATATATATATATATATATATATATATATATATATATATATATATATATATATATATATATATATATATATATAGTTTTCTCTTCATGAAATGTGAATTGCTCAAGCATTTCTTTACTTTATTATAACAGATTTATTTTAATTACTATTTTACCTCATATATATATTTCAAGGTATTAACTAAATTTCCCATATGCTCATGAAACTGTATTATATTTTACTCGTATTACAATGAAATTATATTTTTCTCGTATGCTATAAGTTGTATTTGCATTTGATTACAAAATTATTTGTTGACAAATAAACCTAATTTATGAAATTGTATTATATTTTACTCGTATTACTATGAAATTATATTTTTCTCGTATGCTATAGGTTGCATTTGCATTTGATTATTCGTTGACAAATATAAACCTAATTTATATTTCTCACAATTTTACTCTAAACTTATTTTAATCTAATTTACCTGTGTGTTTTTATAAGGCATATCTAGTGCTAATCTAATTTTGTTTTTATCAAGCCAGGGGAAAATATCTAATAAAATAACTGAAGAGTTTTAAAATCTTCAGAATTAAAGTAAATTTCACAACACATTTCATATTCAAAAGCATCTTAAGTCAATGGATCAAGTCTCATAAAAATCAAATTGAACCAAGGCACTTAAAAAAATATATTTTTAATCATTCATATAGTATTTTAGGTTTTATTTGAATCCTGATAATCATTTTTGACCATTTAATTAGTAACTGTAAAATCACTCAACATTTGCAATTTCTCTTCATATATTTTAGTGCGAATAATAAAAACCGAACTCTAAAATATAAATAAATAATATTTTCTTTAGAATCACTGGCAGCTCATTTTCCATAAGACAGCAACAGGTAATTCCGGTGTCAGTCCGTTGAGTACTGACCCACTTTCCCCCACCCCTATTCTAAGAAACCTGCGGGTAATTATAGGTAAACATCTGTTAGGAGCAAATTTAAAACTCTCTTTTTGCTTGTTTTTATGGCGTTAGTACTTTAATTTTTCACGATATAACGCGCCAATTCTGGCAGACTTCCTAACTTCGAAGGATTGATTGACAAGCAATTTCAACCAATAATAATGTTTGGGATACTCCCCTCTACAAGCTTTGAGAACTAACACCAGATGGGGCGACAAGACAACAGAAGTTCTCACGTAGGTCTGGAAGAGCCTTAATATGTGACATCCAAAGCCCTTCCGCTGGTGTGGTGTGGATGAGGAGAAGAGCACAGCTATATACAAACTTGCATAGCTATGTATAACTGCCGTTCCCTTCTTAGCTTTATTTACCAATGTGAAGGCCTCAAATAGCGTGCATGTGGTGGAGAGGAGGGTGGCTCAAAATTACGAGGCACTTGGTGATGGGCGACTATTCCAAAGCCGTTGACTTAAAGGTTCAGTACAGGGCTCGCCTACACCGCTATGTATGTATGTATGTTTCTTATGACACTTGGACAAGCCAAACTCGCTCTGCCGACGTCTTTACAAATTTAAGTCTGCAGGAAGCGTCTTTCGTTTAACCAGAGCACCACGAAGACGAAAGTACAACTTTGCTCTAAGTACTCCTCCGATAGATGATCTGGTGGGGGAGGGGGGATTTTCTCCAGACCATTACTCCCATGGTAACTACTCCACGACCGACGATAGGACATTCGATTCCAGAGATTTAACGAGCACATATATTACATGTACTCGATGGATCTTTAGCGGCATTGGGAATCGAACCCAATACTTCTGGACTGAATGTGGAATCTATTTTTCCTTTCCCCTAAATTATATAACTGTAAATTTACTTTTTTGATGTCTAGATAATTAATATATAATTTTTAGAGTTTATTAATTTCTTTAACATTTAAATATTACAGGTGAATAGCCATTGAACATTATTAATTTATTTTGTTGATTCATTTTAAATTTTAGTTTAAAATTTGTCTTTTTTATATAATGAATTTATTGGTACATATTAAAGGAATTAATAATAAAATTAATTATTCTTAATTAGATATTGTTAATTAAATGGCATTTTCACTAATTCAGTTATACTCAACTGTAAAACACAATAAAAATTTCAATTTTTAAGCATTACTTTAGCTTTAGTTATAAAAATAAAGTGAATATGTTTCGTATTGAAAAATTATTTCACAGTTTATGCATTAATACAGATATAAAATGTCTAAAAAATTTGTGATATTGAAAAATGGGTTAACTTTTCTCAGAAATTTTTTTTTTTTTTATTGAAGTATTTAACTTTTGACTGAAAATGCTTACATTTTACCAAAAACAGCTTTAACTCTTAATAGTTACATTTTTGTTATCTGAATCTTGCTAACCAGGTATTTTATTTTTTTAAACTAATTTATAGTTTGCGATGTAATACATAATTTAAATTTTATTCATTAATTTGTAAAAAGTAGCACATATTAATAATTTTACTTTTCTAAAATTTATTTTTATAGATTTTATAATTATTCAAATTTCCTCCCTCTTAATGAGAACTTTCGATAATCCCATATACTTCGAATATAAGTCTAGTCTCAAATTATCTCGAACACCATATTAAAACTAATTAAAATAATTTGGTCATTAATAATTTATTTTATAAATAGCAATAATAATTTTTAATAAAAAGTAAAAATATTTACTAATTTTTTTTCTATTTCTATAAAAAAATTTTTTTCTGATTTAATTATAAATTGAACATTCCAAATTATGGACAATTATTTTTTGTTCTAACGAAGGAAAAAAACAATATATTTAGAAGTGCATGTATTTTCTTTTAAAGTACAAACTAAAGAAAAAAAATCGCATTCCTTCATGAACATTCTCCATTTGGGCTCGGCCGGGATTTGAACCCGGGACCTCTCGCACCCTAAGCGAGAATCATACCCCTAGACCACCGAGCCACAAGAAATGTGCTGCATATACACAATAATATTAGAAAGTAGAATTTAAGCAGACTCTTGTTTGTATCACACATATATTTAATTCGTACAACCTTAAGACTTAATAATAAAAACATAATATTTTCTAACATTTCCAGCTATGTTTAAAATATAATTATCTAAACAATTGTACGACCTAACTCTTCAACAAAATTGAATATTTTTAATTACAAAAATCTGCCGTAGTTTTTTTTTTTTTTTTTTAATATTGTTTAAACTTTTATAATTGTAAGACCTTTTAAAATAAAAGGAGACTTTAAAAATTTTTTATTACATTAAATGTAAATATTGCGATAGATTTTTTTAAAATAATCACTGTAATGTGAGTTAAAACCCAACTGAAACTTCAAAAATTATTTTCTTTATATTTAAATTTTTTTATATGGAAATAATGAAATATTTGAATTTAAAAAAGCTTGTTACTTTTTAATATATTCACAAAACTTCATAAAAAAATTAATGAATAATTCTTGAAGACAGTATTAATACTCTGAGAAATGAAAAAATTACTAGACAAATTAATAGAAAAATATATAGAAGAATATATATATATTAATACAAAAATTAATAGAGAGAGATTGGTTATAATGCAGATTATTGAATAAAATTGCTAATTAATTAGTTCAATCCATTAAAGAGTGGAAAAAATATTTCTTTTCTCAAATTGCACTAATTATCTGCAAATTACTTAGATAATGAAAATAAGAAATTTTTTTGGAAAAGCAGCCTTTTTGCATTCTTAAATTAACATAATATTATTTATTTTCTGATACCTAAAAATTCCAATTAA
Source organism: Latrodectus elegans (assembly GCA_030067965.1). NCBI lineage: Eukaryota > Metazoa > Arthropoda > Arachnida > Araneae > Theridiidae > Latrodectus > Latrodectus elegans. Next base: position 106,750,576 of record CM057810.1, read on the forward strand.
TACAATAGAAACAGAATCAATGATCAATCAATAAAGAATCAATAAAGACTGTAATACTTTTTAATTCAATGTTATAAAATATTTCATTCAATCAACAAAATTAATGTAATATTATTTATTTTTCGACACATAACACTGTTGATTACGCACGAATAGGTTAATCTGCATTTTAAATAGATAATGCACATATTAACAGTTTTCGAGATTTAGTGGTGACGTGTTCAAAAATGATTGAAGTAAAATTGTTTACACGGGCCCGGCCGGGATTTGAACCCGGGACCTCTCGCACCCAAAGCGAGAATCATACCCCTAGACCACCGAGCCACATTGTAATTGGGTTTATAAATGTTTATACCACATTCTCCTGTATTGAAAATTCTTGGTTTTTGTATTCCGTTCATTTTTTTAGAGTTCAACATTACTTTTATGAAAAAAAACAACATATATTTTATATTTTTAGTTTTTTTTTAAAAAAAATTTGTTGCTTAGGAATCGATATTAATTTCACTGATGCAATCAAAAGCAAATAATAGTACGGGCTAAACATAAATTTTATGCAATAATAAATGTTATTTTTGCTTACAAGACAAAGGGTAGGATTAAAAAAAGACCAAAAAATACATTTACATAATTTATAAACAGCCTCTTCTATATACGATGTTGCTGAAGAGCCGTGCTGAATCAACCTCCCGATTTATGTAGCTTTTTCTTCAACAGAGAATTTTTTCAGTAAACAATTATTTTCTTCTATTTTTTGTGCTTACCAAGAAAACACACATCGAATTTTTTCCTGAAATCAAACTTTTAAAAAATTTAAGAAAAATTACAGTTTTGAAAATTTTAAACAAGTTCCACATTCATCGTACAAGATAGAGCGGCGACGCTTTTTCTTTCCACGGAGCCCAATGAAAAATTAATAAAAAAATATACAGTAAAATATATAGCTTGATGCAGAAATTAATAGAGATGGGTTGTTATTCAGATTATTTACATGATTTGCAGATAAATTAGGGAGACCCATTAAAGACTAGAAAAATTATTTCATTTCCTAAATTGCAATAAATATATCTACAAATTACTTAGATAATCTCCCTAAAAGAAAAATAAGAGCTTTTTTGGAAAAGCAACTTTTCTCTGCATTTTCTTAAATTAACATTAGATTATTTATTTTCTGGTACCTTAAGAATTAAATTAATACAATGAAAATAGAATTAATGATCAATCAGTTAAAAACTGCAATACTTTTTAATTCAACTTTATAAAATATCATTCAATTAAGGAAACCAATGTAATACTATTTCTTTAGATAATATGTAATTATTAACAGTTTAATTAGATATTGTATATATTAGCATTTTAATCAGATATATAATGTAACATATTAACAGTTTTCGAGATTTAGCGGTGACCTATTCAAAAACAATAAAATAATGGATTTCATTGATTAAGAAATATTTTGTCTTGCAAGTTTGGACGAATATATTAACATTGGATGTGATAACGGTGACCCTCTCAAAATTCCATTTTATAAATTTCAATGAATATTGCACATCATGTTGCATGTTCAGTATTTTATGTAAAATGCCACAGATTTCATAACTAAAAATGATTCAGAAAATATAAGTTTACATTAGTATTTTTGCTTTCTTTGAAAGCAATAAAGGAAAAAATATAATTTATTCAAACTTCAATACACTAAAATGTAATGTATGAAATCGAATATAAGAAATGAAATGCCCGGTTGAAGCAAGCCGATTGAGTAGCCGAATGATTAGTGCTTTTGCCATCGTTTGGCACAGCTCGTGGCTCTAATCTAACCTTTGATTTGGATATTTGTAGTGATTCGGAATTCACTTTAAACCGTAGGTCCCGGTCTATTCAGCCCTTGTGTGCAAAAAATGTCCGTCAAATAACAAACAAACCAAACTCGTTTGAAGCAAAATACCCAACAAAAAATAAGTAAACATTTATTTAGTAAAAAAATAACTTATTACGATATTGTGAATTACATTTCCGTTTAAGAGAATGCGTTATCTTACTACTGAAATAAGAAATTAAAGGTAAAGCGAAATTCAAGGGCTTGCTCTCCTGGATAAGAAAGCTCTTTTCAAAATAGAAGGCTCCATGTTCAATTTCTGTTGCCATTTACAGTAAGGGATCGATGTTGCTTATCTTTTTCTGCATGTGTGTCTATCAGGAGTGACTAGTTAGAACTTTTTATAGTTTAGTTCGGAGAAGGAACATTGGTCACTCTCTATTTACAAGTAAAATGTTTTTATGCTTGCATAACATAATTACTACGTTAATTAATGTAATTACAATATAATCATCACGCTATAATAAAATTAAATTTCAGAATCAATTAACATAAAATGTTTGACATCTGTGTCTTTTCTGCTGGTGCATGCATGCAGATACTTAAATTCATCAAAAATCCTAGGTAGTAAGTTGTGAATATTTTATGTCGCGCGAACTTTATATAAACATTATATATGAACAATAATAAGTGTGATTAAATATTAAGATTAAGATGATATCTAAGTCAACTGATCTATTAATAAATATCGGCGTCAGTGTAACGCATGCAATTATTTCGCAACAGCATTTTCCTTCAATAAGTTTCTTTAAACAGGAAAATGAATACACAGTCCAGAAATATACAAAGTTGCAAAACAGTTGCACATGTGTCGACGCTTTTATGTACAAATATTCTAACCACCAAGCAAAATCGAACGCTACGTAATTAAGCATGCCAAATGAAAACAAATCTTGTTCTTGTTTCCTCTCAAGATGACGGAAAGAACAAAATGACGAGATATCTATTTATTTGTCTAAATCCGGTATCATATATCAGAAGCAAAGGTTTCGGAGCAGGAAAACTCGATATACAAACACGTGGAACGACTCATGCTAATGAGCTAACCCAGTTTGCAGTCACAGTTATAAAAAGAATCCTCGAAGGAGACATTTTATTGAAGAGTGACAGTATTTAAGCCATTCTCTCTGTGCCCCGCATCATAATAGTGCCAGAGAAAGGTCAGTATGCCATTTCTGAGGCTGATTCATGCCACTTTTGGCTTTGTTTCGCTCGAATCTGATTATCTTTAATGAATTTAGGAAGAAGGTAACGTATTAGGGACACAACAGAAAAAAGTGTGACTCACGGCTTTTGATTCAGTTATCACCAACTATTTTGAGTTATGCACGAAGTCAATTGAATGTCTTTGAAAATTAATTACTTAATTTCAAATAAGCTTACAAATTCAATGGTAAACGTACTTCGTCGCTATACCAGTGGAAAATAATACTTGATGTGGCATTGTATTTTTTGGGCGTTTCGCATTATTCATACACATAATGCTTCATTTCTCTGGGTGAATCTGATTGATTTTAGGAATTTAAAATATGTAAACACAAAAGGAATTCAAAACATATTATTCTTAAACCAAGTTATTAATTATCCATAAATTATAGACGCATAAAAATGGATATCGTTAAAAATTTTCTTTTCCTCAAATGTGACTTAAAAGTACACTCTCTGATGTGTTTGGTATCCATGTTTATATCGATAATCCATATTCCAATGTGGTTGATAGTTTGGCACAGTTGCCGTATAATACACCATACCAAATTCTGAGTTTGGTAATTTTTTACCGAATTTTTTTTGTTTGTTTATCTGGCAACCTGGTTTTTATTACGTCATAAAGAGGGGACCCATAAAAATTATGTAGAAAATTCTATTTTGGCAACCATAGTATTTACGTCATTACTAGAAGTCGCATTACGCCATCTTGGCTACATTTCTTTGTCATCAAAAAAGTCCAGAATTCGCTGTCCTGGATTATACGTCTTCAGTGCCGATTGTTTTAATATATTAACAGTATTTTGGTAACTAGACAATAATTCAGAATTCTTTTAGTTTTATTTAAATTAAATTGTTTTTATATGTACTCAATTGCGTGTGTGAAAAGGATGCAGCATTATAACCCTACTAAATGCTCCTCTTTTTAGCCAACTGTGAATTGTTATTATTAAATTATACATGATAAATAAACTAATTGATGATAATTATTTTCATACATCAAATGTAACTTAAAATATCATAAGTGTATGATTTACAAGTCATTTGCATTTACATTTAATGTGACTTATTACTTTAGAATCTTAAAAGAAATTTGACACTTAGGTCTGATTTATAGTATTTCTGGATTTTTTAATTGAATTCTTTCAACTGAGAATTTTTAAAAATAATAGAAACAGTCGACCGATGGTTGAGTGGTTAGCGCTCCTGAGCTGAGGGTCCCGGGTTCGAATCCCGGTTCGGGAATGGATGTTACTGTCTCTGTTCTCTCTGTGTTTCCTCGTCCTTTCTTCTGTGATGATGTATGAATGAGGCCCACACTATAAACAGGTTTGTGGCGGATTTTACATAAAGATCATATTTGCTGTTTATTATTGTGTCAGTTTGTAACTGTTAATAACTATAGCTTGTTCATAGTATGTAAAATTACTTCCTCAAATTTGCTAATTAATATTGTTAATGTGCAACTATTAATTACAGTTGTTAAAATTTCTTTACTAATTAATTATTATTGCATACATTTATACATAACAATGCCCACAAGCCTCTGTTATATCTTAAGGTTAACAAGTTTGGTATACTCACACATCACCAAGTGACTCGTAATTTTAAACCACAGTCAGATGGTGAGGTTACACCTGAGCTGGCATCTACTTCCACAAAAAAACAGCGATAGCACTGTGGCCATCACAAATTAATTTGGACACGACCACGACACACGGAGCTTCAGCAAATCCTTGAAGGATAATGTGGTCAACTTCCCAATCACAGCACGCGGCAAATGATGCTTCATTTTGCTGATCTTAACTGAGAGCGGGCAATAGCCACTGAGATACTGGAGCCAGCATTATTAAAGTATAGCTGGTTATCGCTATTGCTAATTTATCGTTGCTATTCCTTAAGCGCAATAAGTATTGCAATTTGGCAATTTAATGAATCAGCATTCTGGATAACATATAGAAATGTTGTTGCATTTGAATAGCATGTGATGATATTATGAATTAACCTCGAAATGCATTTTTTGTAATTGTCCTCAATAAATAAATTAAATGATAAGGAATAAAATAAAATTTAAGAATGAAATAATTAAATTTTAATTTATTCTCTTATTAATATTGAATTATCCAATGTTAATAAATATATTTTATTTAAAATTCCTTCAGTCATCAGGAAATATCAAGAATATATTCGAATTGTGAAATTCAAAGTTATCAAAATTTCTGGCACAGGTGCCGTATAATCCATAATGCCAAATTCTGTGATTGGTAATTTTTTGGAGAATTTTTTTTATGTATCTAACAGCCTCGTTTTTAATACGTCATACCAATGGAGACTTATAAGAATTATGCAGAAAATTTTATTTTGGTAACCTTAGTATTTACGCACCGCGAACTTCACGATACGTCATCTTGGCAACATTTATTCATCGCCAAAAAAATTCAGAATTTGGAATTATGGATTATGCGGCACCATTGCCAAATTTCGGAAGATGCGTAGATTTTATATCCTGTCTAGTAAACTGTTTCAGAAAAATATGTGAATATTTATAATCCGATATCATACAGTAACTCAAACTGCAGTTACCTTATTAAGTCATTTATAATAATTTAGACAATGATTTTCATCTACTGCATGACCTTTCATTTGAAAACAGGATAATCTTGACAGACAATTGCTTAGTTTAAATTTGACGATTTCTTAGATTTGACGATGAATTTGGCAATCACTTTGTATGAATTTGCTGATATTTTTTAAACATGAAGTGATTTTGACTGATCCATGTTTTTGTTGACTTTTAATGAAAAGTTAAGGGCCCAGATGCCGTATAGTTCAGAATGCCGAATTCTGAATCTTTTTGGCTACGAAGAAATGTTGCTAAGAGGAAGTATTGTGACGTCATGCAATGATGTAAATACTAGGATTTCCAAGGTAGAATTCTCTGCATAACTTTTCTAGATCTCTATCTTTATGTCGTAATAAAGACTAAAATAACAGATAAATAAGAAAATCCGCCAAAAAAAAAATCACTAAACAGAGAATTTGGCATGCAAGATTATACGCCATCTGTATTAAATTAAGTACGCTCTCGTTAATACGAGAAGTTAAAATTTAAGAGAGCATAGAGTTTGTTTTCTAGTCGATAAGCAACTCACCCAAAGATAAAAACAAAAAGCAACGCCTAAAATCACTCAAAAGGTATTACTTCCTTCATAGATTATCATCAATCTTACACACAGAAGGTTAAAAGATTTTTGAGAAGACTTAGGCTTTTTTTCTTTCCCGAAGCCATTCTGGAAAACTTCAAAGGTTATCTTATCGACGAATCTTTAAAAATTGGAAACAAAACATTGGTAATTCCCATTTAGATCGTTTACTTCGGTAAAACTTCCCTTTATCATTTTGATCCGAATTTCCAGATCAGTGGTCCCGTAAAGAGCTTATGGATGGATATTTTTTTTTATCTTTTTCTTAAGCTCTTTACAAAAAAGATCAATTTCCTCAATATCTGAAAATGGTATGAAATTTACACATTTTCAAATAATTGACTTGAGTTTGATAAGTACTTAAGATAAATCTTGGAAAATTTTTCTGGATTTATCTAGTAATCTTTATGCATTATCTAGTATTCATTCTTTTTATTTTAAAAAGTTTTTTAAGTTCTTTTCATTATACTTTCAGTTTTTTAAATTCTTTTCTTTTCACTTTCAGTTTTTTTTAAATCCTTTTCTTTTTACTTTCAGTTATTGATATCATTTACATAGCAAATTTCAAAATAGTTATTTTCCAGTACGAATTATATTTCTAAATATCTTTTTGTTGAGTTATATAGTATTAATATTGATATTGAAATAATTAATTTTGTTGTTTCGTATCTTAATAGACCATGAAAAATTATCAGCCAAATTATATATATTTATATGTGTGTGTGATATTAGTCTCTCATTATAAATGAAAGATAATATTAAAATATTACCTGATTAGGATGCGTTTTTTAAAAGTGATGTATACTATTTTGTTTAAATTAATATTTTCAAAAGGTTTCTTATGGAGCTACAGGAGATTTCCTCTAAAAATATTAAAATATCCAACTGTGAACATATTGTTTACGAAAAATCAATAGATTCAAATTAATTATAATCTATATAGGTTTACAAATTGAACTTTCTGAGCGAAGAAAGTGAGCTTAGCTGTATGCAGCTACTTTTCTACTCATATTTATATGAGTGTGACAATGAAATAACTCGATAATCACTCTTTTTTTGAATCCCAAATATTAAATACTCATGATGTATGTCCACAATGAAACATTTAGACAATTTTTAACCATATTTCTCACTCTACATATTTAATTGTTTATATATATGCAAATTCTTATATACAAAACATAAGGATGCGAAGAAAAGAAAAAAATAAGATTTATATAAAAAATGTGTGATACATAGGTCGGTAAAACTTATATCTGCAAGGAATAGATAAAGTGCAACACTATGAAATATTTAATAGAATGCGCTAAAAATTATGAATAGGCAGAGAACGATTACATGAATAAAAGTGATGTGATTTTTAAATACAAAATATACTTTTGTTATTATTGTAATAAAGAAAAATGTTTTTATACGGATACTTTAAATAGCAAAATCGAGTTTATAGAAATTTATCACTTACACTAATAAAATAAACGGAAAATTTGACAACTTTACATGATTATGAAACAAGGATCATATTATTAATTTCTTTTAATATTTATTCAGATAAAATTAGGAAACAAATAATGCAAATAAACTACAGTTTTTAATCAATTGTTTTAATTAATTTATGTCTCAAAAATATTAGTGATATTTAAATATTTATTTAATATTTCATTGAAAAAATCGCTTTTAAAAAAATAGCATTCAATGCAGCTATATTTATGAAAATTGAAAATACAAAATTATATAATTTATCCATATTAAAAAGCTTGCAATGATGGATGAAATAATTCTCTAATTGAAAAGTTTTAAAATATTTGTGGCAAAGGAGTTATTACAGAAAAAAAAATTATGATTACCAATAGCTACGATGCCTGTAACAAACTCTCGCTATATTCTTATACTGGACATCAATTGTTATCAGACATCAAGCCACACTTCACGGTTACTTTAGAGATTCACGGCTACTTAAGGGTCTTAACCCAACTTCGCCTTAAACCGCCATTGCCACCCGCTAATTTATCTATTAGACCTCCATTATGATTTCTTTCTGTGACCTCGTTCCATTAACCAGTTTATCTAATTCTGACAACAAAAACTGTTCGAGAGAATGCAGCTTCCAACAAAAAGAAAAGTTGAGGTACTCCAAAGCTTCTATTTTCTATGGATTAAGCCTCCTAAAGAGTTGTCACACATTCCAACATGCCTGAAGAAGAAAGCTTGGACTCTTAAGAGGGAAAGTGATTTTCTAAGAATGCAATACCGTCTGAACTGATATGTGTGAAGGAATTAGTCACAGAGCAGCTCAGACATGATTAAAAGCGAAACGCATGAGAATTTTCACATTTCTTCTCGAAAAATTAATACATGTTATGCTATGCTTTTTCAAAAAAATATTTAAGCGTGATCATTTCATTTCTTCGTAAACGCTCATACTTTTTTTTTTTTTTTTTTTTTTGAAAATGCATTTAAGCATTTTTCAAAGTCTTATATTATTCAGAAATAAATTTCCCAGCGATTTAATGGTAGATAGCACATTAAAAATATGCGGAAGTTTTAATAACAACACCAGTGCGAATATGTTTAATTAAAACTAAATATCTGAAGTAATCATAGTAAAATCGCTACAAAAATAATGAGAAAAGAATAAAATATTTTAAATCTCAAATTTCTTGCTTTCCAAAAATGCAGAAATGTATAATAAATCAATTTTCTAGCATTTATTTTTCATTTAGTTATTGATTACTAAGATAATTTCACTTTCATTACCACAAAGAAAAAGACTGATGGCAGTTCATGCAGCGTGGCACCTAATGGATGTGCCATTATCACCCCGAAAGTCGGTAGGTGAAGTATCATTCCACTTGGATGACATTTCGACCATGAAATATTTTACGTGCCATTGTCACCAATAGTAAACATGATAGATCTTCGGTTGGGATTGGGCCAGAACCCACAATTTTCCGTTAACGAGACTGAGGATTTTTACACAACAACTGCAAGCACAATTTACCAAATAAAGATTCTAATAAGTTAGAGTTCAACTATTAACGAAAAGATGAAATATTGGTAAACAATTGGGATAAGACTATATTATCAAGGGATAATTCCGTCGAAAATCCTGTTCTTTCGACAGAATCGGTATGCCAAATCATCGCAATCGGTTCTCTGCATATTAGTTTCTAAATGAAGTTCAGAATATTAATTTCTGCCTGGAAAAAAGAAACAAACTTATAAATTGATATTTATAGTAAAGTTATGCAAAGTAGTTTAATATTGAAGATAATATATTTAAAAACAACACAAATATACTCTTTATAGTTGTAACAAAGTCGTTGCGAATGTTACATCTAAGATAATTATGTAAATTTCCTTAACGATCACTGGGTATTAACGATAAAATCATTAAAAATTTTAAAACACAAATTTTCCGCTTTCAAAATATCATGGTTTTTTATAGAATACTCAAGTGCGTAATAAATTAATTTACTAGTTAAAGATTGCTGGACAACTTGTCTAAGGGTCAGCGTGCCTGACTACGAACAGGGCGGTCCTGGGTTTGAATCCCGGTTCAGGCATGGATGTACTTTCTCTCCCCTTTCTTTGTCCTTTCCTTGTGTGTGAATGAGATGTGAATGGTTACCTACACTATAAACGGGTCCCTATGGCATGTGTGTGTATTGAAGAAGTTGGACTCCACGCCAAATACGGTTCAGTTGGAAAAGTGGAGCAGCGCACCCCAATTTTCCAGCCTAGCTCGCTCACGAGAACTACAACTAGTTAAAGATTATAAAATTCAATAACTAACTAAATTCCGTCGGGTACTGTCAGAGGGCATTTTCTGGCCAATCTCAATCGCATAACAGAAATGTGACGACGAAAGCTCGTTTGATGCATACACAAGGCTTGAATATTTGCGAATATTTTTATAAATGTAATTCTAAATAAATGAAGAATAAGTTTTAAAACTCATTGAATTCATTTTCTCTAAATAATTGATTAAATGAGTCAAGAAACATTTTTAGAAAAAATGATAAATTAAATGGGGAAAAAATGTACGTAAAACTTAAGCCTATGACAAAATAGATACCACATTTTAATGAATTGATTTGATAATTGATTTTGATTAAAACATAACTACAATAACTTTCATATATTACAATATCTATACATCGAAACTGATTTGATTTCCTATTCGCATTGGACTGCATTCTGCACTTGTGAAGTTACCCGAGGGTCACCTACAGTTTCGTCCCCCCCCCCCCCAATGTGGCTGGTTGATTTTAGAACTATTCCATTCAGCGCAACAAAGGGCGAAAGTGAAGCAATGGGGAACCATGTGGGTGGACCATCTTTGCCCGGAAAGTGAAAGGACAGAGAAACACTCACAGAAAGAGAAAGGATTATCCAAGCCCAAACCAGAAAACTCAAACCCTGGACCTACTGCTTCAAAGTTAGGGTCGCTAACTACTCCGCCATCGGTCGGCTTGACAGTTTGAATCAGATTATTTCTAACATCCGGAATTGAACTCGTGAATTGATGAGCCAGTTATAACTACCCAAGCAATAATTAATGTGATGCTTATGCTTACTGCAGCTTAACTAAACTTTACACCTGTAAATATATATAGTCACACCATGCACACATAAAACAAATTCCAGGATAAAAAAATATATACATAAATTATGCTTGTGTAGAAAATTAATTTTTTCCATATCTTAACAATATAAATATGTATCGTTAAATTTTATTTTAAATATTAGTTATATTAAATAATATTCTTTTTTTACGATGAATATTTTATTGTATTTTCACAAATTCTTGTACATTCTGATTTTATTACTCGTTCTTCTTCTTATTAAATTGCTTCTCAAAAGCTCGTTTTCAAGTTGTTTTAATTTATTGAATCGATGCTGTTTTAATGTGAGAGGCAATATAACTTTCTCTTGTTTATGTGGACTTCAAAATGCGTAAGTCATACCCCAGAATGTTATCAAGGGTAATAAAATATTATCACCCTTGACCTTGAATAATGAATCAGTCACCAGTTATTTCTCGGGTCAAACAATTTTATTTTCAAGGAAAAACAGCCAGAGGAAACACCCATTTCCTGTTGATCTTCGTACCTTCTGGAAATGAATACATTGGCGGGGGGGGGGGGAGAGAATAAAGAGGACAGGGGTCAGGGGTTAGGCATGCTTAAAAGCGTACTGAATTACCAACACAATTTTACAGTAAGCACTATTCATAAAGAAGAATCGCTTGGGGGAATTGTATTTGAATTATTGAGTTAATTCTGTTAATTTTACGAATACAATTATAAATTATAGTACTCTAAAAAAATATGAATATTTATCTATTAAATCCCTTATTGTATTTGATTTTCAAATTCTAGCCTAAGGTCAACAAACATTCGAGAATGTGTCACGGAATGGAACAAAAATTATTACATCAAAATGTTGGACTGTACCTAATTTTAAACGTTGATAGATTTTTTTTTTATCAAAATTTTGTCTCGAACGCATGTAATTGCTATATTTGTAAGTTTAACTGCTATAAAAATTGATTAGAATTCTATGTAGAGTTACTTCTGCCATAATGTAATTAATTTAAGTAATTTGACACACTTTTCCAGACAATTGTGTTAGTTTCAAGAATGGAATAGAATTTTTCTCTAATATTTAAATTATAATATGCATGCAACTTTGGGATGGGGATCTTAGAAAAAATATGTTCAAGATATGTTCTCGTCATCGAATCAAAACGTAAACTTTTTGGGGGAAAAAACGATATTTATCTCTTTTTTAAATTTGAAAGAGTGGGTTGTTTTTTCTTATCACAGAGCGAATGTGCTTAAGCTTTTTCCCACTACACTCCCAATTAAAAATATATTTGAAATGGGATGAAAAGTGATCCGTTTTTAATACTTAATAATTTCCTATATAAAGGGAATTTTTAAACATTTCACACATTATTTGATTGCTAATCGTTGTATACATCGAACTATCATTCTAATTTATCAGTTCGCGAGATCTCCTTTCGTACCAGCAAATATCGTTTTGAAAGAACACTAAATAAATAAAAAAATCTTGTTAAAAATAAATTTAATTTTTCAAATCGTAATATTTATTTGAAAACAGGGTACACAACTTCTACTTGAGGGTATAGCCCTCAAGAGCTGATTCGGTCTATTATAGATTATTAAAGATGCAATAAGCAACTGGCGATAATAATAGAAGATAAGCAATGATACGGAGGCATAATAGATAAATGTAAATAATGATATAAGCGATAATACACTGCATGATTTTGGAAAATGTAACATCAAAATGAAATTGCAATAACGAGACAAAACTCGGTAAACAGGGAGGGATGGCTACGAACAATAAGAGATCTGTATTTAGAAATAATATGCATAATACAGAGTAAGAACAGGGTCGGGTCAGTATGTTGTAGAACCACCGTGGACCGCGATATGTGAAGCAAGACGTCAAGGCACAGAGTCAATGAGAATACGGATGGTGTCCTGAGGAATGTCTCTCCATTCTCTGTGAACCATTTGTCAATGTGCGTCATCTGATGGAGGCAGTGGCTGGGGCTGCCAGTGGTTTCCAATCATACCCAAATGTATTCGATTTGTGAGAGACCTGGTCAGCATGGTGGCCAGGGAAGCAGCTGTACACCTTGCAGGGAAAGTTGGATAATGCAAGCAATGTGTGGTTGGGTATTATCCTGCTGATAAAGGGTATCTCTTGGAGGCAAGGGAATGTCACTGCCCACAACACACATCATCTACGTCACATTGGGCTGTCATAGTACCATGAATACGAACTAGAGGTGATCTGAAATCGTACGCAATGGTGTCCCAAATCATGATGCCGCATTGTCACGTGGTGGAGTGTTCCACAATTGCTGCTAGATTGGACCTGACTCCAGGTCGATGCCACACTCGTAGACGGTGACTATCACTGAACAAACAGAAGCGTGACTCATCTGAGAAGACGATTCTGTACCCCTCCGTCGTCCACATTGTCCTCCACATTCTACGTCGACGCTACACTCGTAGACGATGACTATCGCTTAAGAAACAGAAGCGTGATTTATCTGAGAAGATGATCCTGTGGCCCTCCGTCGTCCACATTGTTCTAATCTAGGCAGCTATTCCAGGCGTTGGCGTCCATGCTGTGAAGTCAATGGCAGTGTACTTAACAGATGAGAACTGGCTACTAGCAACCAATCCACAGCAATTGGTTCTGACTGATATGTGAACATCCAAGATTTCTTGCACATGCTTCAGAATTTCAGTAGACCTGCTTTACGGGGCAGCCACAGTCTCCGTAGAACGTATCAATTCACGCGTGCTGACTTCACTTTGGTTTCACCGGCACATTGCAAACATTCTACAGTTCCTAGTTCTAACCATCTTCGCCACAACCGATGCACTGTGGACGCATCCAGATGTCTATCGGCTGCTATTTGCCGTAAGTATCAAACTGTCCTTCTCAGTCCGATCACCATGCCCTCGTAAACTCTTCTGTTTGCAGGAAGTGACTCCGTCGACGATGACCTAACATTCTCTGTAATTACAGGTGTCTTTTCCGACAAGAAGAAAATTTCAAGGATTATTTTCCAATCAGCAATATCGCTTCGAATATTGACCACTCTATCGGTTCCTCTCCTTATATCTTATCCTACGAGCGGTGAAGAGCTGAACATTTAACATCATTTGCATAACTGGGTAAGGTGCGCCTACCCTGACATTTGCATAATTATTTAGCCGTTCCTTCCTGGTGTCACATTTTCAATGTCGGGCAGCGTAAGTAATGATAAGTATAGTATATAAATTATTTATAAGCATAAAATAGAATATTTTATTTTTTATATTGTTAAATATTTTTTTCGATTTAATCCTTTATATTAATAACCAACAAACTTAAAGCTATTTGCAAGGTTTTCATATAATCATCCGCATAATATTAGGCATTCCAAAGATAGTGGGTTGCATGATATTACAAAGGAGGAAACCTGGAAATCGGGTATATATATATATATACATACATACACACACACACACACATATATATATATATATATATATTGTAACGTCTCCTACTCAGCGCTTTCGATTTCGAGGGCCTTTGATGGGGAGGGTGAGTAGGGAGACGATTGGTGCGAGGAGCAGGCTGAAGAAGCTGCGTTTTTTTTTTTTTTTTTTGAAATTGATATACTCTTTGGTACGCTACGCAAGCGCGAGAGTTTTATGAACCCAAAGATGACTCCTTGTAAATTTTTTGGTTAATTAAATGTTTTGTTTCTAAATTTGGAGTCGTTAGTTTGTTTCATAACAAACTTATGTTTTTGGTGGCAGCGGTTTTGGATGTTTTTATAATGCTTTGCATTAGCATCCACTGTGAAAATTAATTATGTGCACTATAATGGATTACGTGCCGAAATGTTGGAATACAGGTAGGCCATTTTGATCAATCCTTCTCTGGCTACAATTAAAAATAAATAGTTGGTATGTTATAAATTTATAGAATATTTAGTTCCAATCTTATTTACGTGAATTTTCATGTTACATCAATTAATTTTGTTTATAAGTTTGTAAATGGTGTATTCCATATTACAAAAGATAATTTCTGTATTTCGTGTATTCGAATTTACAGTGTAATATTTTTAAACGAAAAGTGTGTATCTTATTAAATGTGTATTTCATAATTTTTATGTCAAATGTTGATGTATTTCAATTCACTTAGGAATATGTGTTAAAAATAACTATGTTGTTATAGATTAAGGTGTAAAATCAAAAGTACAATTATATACTTAGTTTTTTGATTGTTCAACTGATATATAAAGTAGATTTTAAGAAAGAAAGGAATATATTTTTTTTAAAAGGTTTTGATTTCGTTATGTGAAAACGAAAGTATATTATTACAAATAGGTTTAAATTTAATGTAATGTGAAATTTTTATTGATGTGTTTGATTGTTCTTTGCAATGTTTTATATGATATAAAAACTGATTTATTTGATATTTAAATCGTATATGTTTTTTTACATTGTTAAGAATTTGAAAAGATATATTCTTAATGTTTAAAATATCTTACGTTATTAACATTATTTGATGTCGTGTATGATTAACTAAGTTTATTGGATTTGAAATCGAAAGCTGATTTCTGGTTTAGATTAGTTAAAGCTGTTAATTTGTATTGTTCTTAAGAATTGTAGTGTTCTATATTTTGAATTAAAAATATGTATAATTTCATTTTTGGATTTAATATAATAGTATCTATATAAGAATATGATTTTATATAATTTATACATATAATATATTTACATTTTGATTAATGATTCAATTTATCTGAGTATCAATCATTAGCTTGGTGATAATAACTTGAATTCGAGTAGATTTAATATTAAACATTTTCTTCTTTTTGAAATAATTGATTTTCCATTTTATACTTTTGTTGTATTATAATATAGTTTGTTTCATTTAGTTTTTTAAACGTTATTGATATGTTTATATTAGTAGTGTGTGATAAATAATTTTCAATAGTTATTTAATAAATTTGCATATTGGTGGGTATAGTCTGTTTTTCTCTCATTATTGCATCTCTTCTGAGATAAAACGTTTAGTAATTAAAATGGCTTTTAGCACGGGGAAAAAAGGGAGATTTAATAGAAGTAGCGGAAGAGTTAGGGGAAATAGTTCCAGATTCTTATAAAATCTGAACATTAAAAATTAATTTTAGCTAGTAAAAAACTTCAACGAGGAAGAAGTAAAATGTATATTAGATAGGGTAATCGATGAAAGAGTTAAAAGGAACAAGAAGAAAAAGAGGAAAAAATTAGGCGAGAAGAACTAGAAAAAGAGGAGAGAATTAGGCGAGAAGAACTAGAAAAGAGGAGAGAATTAGGCGCGAAGAGCTAGAAAAAGAGGAAAGAATTAGACGTGAAGAAAGAGAACATATTTTGGAAATGAAACGTTTGAAATCTCTTCAAATGCCTACAATTTCGAACAGAGAATCAGTTACAAATAGGACTGAACAAGCTCAAAAAATTCAATTAATGCAAATAACGCCAAAGTATGATGAAAAGAAAGATGAGATGAGTTTATACTTAATAAATTTTGAGCGTAGAGCAGAAATGGCTCATATTCCAAAAAACGAATGGGTAGTTTATCTTGTAAGTGCTTTACCTTCAGAAATATCTAACATGTTAGCTAGAGAACCTCCAGAAAGGGCTGATGATTACGATTATGTGAAGGAACTTATTCTTAAACGATTCAAGTTAAATAGCGAAAAATTAAGACAATTGTTTCTTAAACACCAGAAAACGACAGAAAAATCATGGAGAAATTATGCACAAGAATTGAATAGTTACTTTACGGAATGGCTTTGCGGAATTAGAAATAACGACGTTTGAACAGTTTAAGAGCTAATGGTAACAGATCAATTGAAACGTCGAGTGCCAATTGAAATTAAAAAACATTTTTGGCGGAATGGCTTAAAATAAATTCTCCGTATGATCTGGCAGAGAAAATAGATGAATATATGAAAGCTTAAGAGATAGTTTTAAGACTAAAGATTTTACAAAACTCCTCGAAATAATTTTGGTTTTCGTCAACAAAACGAAAACCGTGCCTTTAAGTTTAATGAAGTAATTCGAAATAATAAATCTCATGTTCCTAAAAAGAGTCGAGAATAAAAATTCAAATTATGCACATGAAAGGAATTTGAAAAACGAAAACAACTCCGATGTTATGAGTGTGGTTCTTATAGTCATTTGCGGCCTCAGTG
Organism: Latrodectus elegans; assembly: GCA_030067965.1. Classification (NCBI taxonomy): domain Eukaryota; kingdom Metazoa; phylum Arthropoda; class Arachnida; order Araneae; family Theridiidae; genus Latrodectus; species Latrodectus elegans. Next base: position 106,767,644 of record CM057810.1, read on the forward strand.
TGACAAAATAAAAGAACTTAGAATCGGTAGCATCTAATGAAATTGCTAAAAGTACATTTAATGAGTTGATGGCTCCCTACACTAGTATCGGCACTGTTAATGGAATTCAAATGCCAATCTTAAGAGACACTGGAGCAACTCTTGATTTGATTTGTGGAAAATACGTTAAACCTGATATGTTCACTAAGGAAAAAGGTTTGGCTAAGAACATCTCTTGATGAAACTTTAGTATGCTTACCTATTGCCGAGGTTGAAATAAATTGTGAATTAGGTCACGTTTTGACAAAGGCAGCAGTTCTTCGAGATTCTTTGGATCAAGGAAGGTATTTACTAGGTAACAAAACAGCCGCTTTAATTGAAGAAACCAAAAAACACGAAGAGGTGAAAGTACATATGATAAATGCTATAGAAACTCGAGCTCAAAAAAGACGCAAGGAAAATAGCACGAATAAAGAGATAATTGTCTCTGAAATAAAATCCTCTAGGTCTTGCCTCAAAACTAAACAAAATGAAGAATTAGAGGAAAATGCAATTTTGCCACCATTAGAAACCGAAGTTGAAGGTCTGGATTTGATAAAGACATCCCCAGAAGAATTCGCTCGTGAACAAAAAGTGTGCGAAGATTTGAAACCTCTTTTTTGAGCAAGCCAAACGACAATCTTCAAAAGACAATAAATATGTTATAATAAATCAAATGTTGTTTTTAAATAAAATGGACAATGATGGAACCATAAGAAGATTATTAGTTGTGCCCAAGAAGTTTCGTAACCAGCTAAAAGGAATCTGCCATGAGGTAACTGCAGCTCACTTAGGTGTGTAACTAAAATAAAAGATATGTTGTGTAAAACTTTCTACTGGCCAAACTGCTTTAAAGACATAGAAAATTTTGTTAAATCTTGTGACAAATGTCAACGTGTAGGAAAGCCTCAAGATAAGAAAAAGTCTCCTTTGAAACTGGTTCCAGTAATTCCGGAAATATTTACTAGAATTAATGTTGATGCCTGTGGACCTTTACCTTTAACTTCAAGCGGCAACCGGTATATTATAACAGCCATTTGCATGTCATCCAAGTATCCAGATGCCATCCCAGTACCAGATATTCGTTCTACTACTGTGGTTGATGCTTTTTCTTCAGATATTTAGCCGTATGGGTTTTTCTAGGGAGTTGCAAAGTGATCAAGGAACATCTTTCATGAGTGTCCTGACATCAGAATTTTAGAAAAATTTGGTATTAAAGTAGTGCATAGTTCTGTATTGCAGCATCCCCAAAGCAATCCTGTTGAAAGATTGCATAGAACTTTAAAGAGAATACTGAAAGTCCTTTGTTTAGAAAAGGGTACATATTGGGAGAAAATTTTACCTCAGGCACTTTTTGCGCTTAGAACTTGCATTCATGATAGCACTGGATTTTCTCCTGCAGAATTAGTCCATGGTCGGAACCTAAGAACTCCTGTAACACTATTATATGAAAATTTAACTGGTAAAACCATTGAAGAAGATAGTGTGATTGCTTACGTTTTAATCTTTTAAATAGAATGAAAAGATGTCAAGAATTAGCTGTGCAAAATATGACAGATGCTAAGAAAACAGAAACTTTGGTATGACCGTAAGGCTACGAAAAGAGAATTTAAAGAAAATGATCTTGTGTTAGTCGTTGCCCCTTCTAGGTCAAGTAAATTTTCTGTTCATTGGATAGGTCCAGGAAAAGTAGTAAAACGACTATCGGAAACAAATTATATAATACAATTTCCCGATAAAGAAAAATTACATGTATACCATGTAAATATGTTAAAACCCTATTTTCAGCGTCCAGAAGATGTTAATTTAATTTTACCTCTAATTCACTGATAATGAAGATATTGATTCTGAGAATGAAGATATCCCAAGTTTTGAAATTAATTCATCCACCCTTTTAGAGACTTTCCTGAAAGCTGTTTTAATGTGAAAAATTAGAGGATGAGCAGAAGAAGCAATTGAGTAGACTTTTGATTCAATTTATTGATATTTTTTCAAATGAACCGGGTTGTACTGAACTAGCTGAACTGGACATCGAGTTGGAATCTGATAAACCTATTATAGCTAAACCATATCGAATGTCCCCACGACAGACAGAAATCTTGAAATCGGAAGTAGACAAGATGTTGAAATTGAAGGTGGTGGAACCAGGTGAATCCGATTACACATCACCTTTATTAGTTGAAGCTCCTGGAAAAGAACCTCGTCCGTGCATTGATTATCGCCGGTTAAATGAGGTTACCAGAACACAATATTATCCATTGCCAAATATTGAAGAGCGCGTTGAATCTGTTTCGAAAGCGAATTTCATATCTCTATTAGACTTAACACGAGGTTATTGGCAAATACCTTTGAGTCCGAAGGCTCAAAGATATGCTGCATTTACTACGACATTTGGTGTTTATAAACCTTTGAGAATGGCATTCGGTTTGAAGAATGCCCTTATTATTTCAGTAAGTTAATGGCTGAGATATTAAAAAAGTGCGAACATTTTGCTGTACCTTATTTAGATGACATAGCTATATATTCATTTACTTGGTCTGATCACATCCAACATCTTAAATGTGTTCTAGAGAAGATTCGATTTGCGAAATTGACTGTAAAACCCTTAAAGTGCAAATTCGCTCAACTTCGTGTTAAATATTTGGGACACTTTGTAGGACAAGGTCAAAGAACACCAGGTGATATTAAAGTGAAAGCTGTTACCGATTTCGAACGTCCCTCAAGCAAAACCGAAGTACGTGCTTTCCCTAGGTCTTGTTGGATACTATCGTAAGTATATACCAGACTTTTCGGTAATTGCTGCGCCTTTAACTGACTTACTAAAAGGGAAATCCAAGAAGGGAACTGTAATATGGAATAATAACTGTGAAAAGGCATTCATAGAATTAAAGAATGCTTTAATAAAGAAGCCTGTACTTTACAGTCCAGACTTTCAAAAACCATTTATTATTCAATGTGATGCCTCAAACTTAGGAATAGGAGTAGTTTTATCTCAGAGAGATCAAAAAACTAACTGAACACCCTATCCTGTTTCTGAGTAGAAAATTTTCAAAGTCTGAAAAAAATTATAGTACTATAGAAAAGGAATGTGCAGCAATAATTTTTGCTGTTACTAAATTAAAATATTATTTAGATAGTCAGTATAAATTTGTTATAGAAACTGATCACAACCCTTTAATTTGGTTAAAACATCATACAGGATCTAATCCCAGACTTTTAAGATGGGCTTTGGTTCTTCAAAGCCTAAATTTCGATATTGTTCACAAAAAGGGCAAATTACATCAGAATGCTGATAGTCTCAGTAGAATGCTGAATAACCAAACATAATTATTTTCTTTTTATTACTCAGATATTAATTTTTTTAAAAAAATATTTTCTATTAATACAAATTTCAATTGTTTCATAATTTTTGAAAAAAATATATTGTATTTTATAATATTAATGTGTATATTTGTAAATTTATCTATTGTTGCAGATTCTGTTGTATTACATAATTATTTTGTGCTCTTTTGATATATTTTTATATTATATAATGCCATATATTTTGTGTATCAGCCAGAGTCCGATTGATCAGGGCTATCTGTAATACTAAATTTTGCTTTTGTTGTTGCTTGTGTGTGTGTGTTTTTTCTTTTTCATTGCAGGTTGATTTCAGAAAAAAAAAAAAAAAAAAAAAAGAAAAGAAAAACTCCCGGGAAGGAAGGAATAATTTAGTCTGTAACGTCTCCTACTCAGCGCTTTCGATTTCGAGGGCCTTTGATGGGGAGGTGAGTAGTGGAGACGATTAAAAGTGCGAGGCAGGCTGAAGAAGCTGCGTTTTTAGTTTTTGGAGATGGATATACTCTTTGGTACGCTACAAGCGCGAGAGTTTTATGAACCCAAAGATGACTCCTTGTAAATTTTTGGTTAATTAAATGTTGGTTTCTAAATTTGAGTCGTTAGTTTGTTTCTTAACAATAATATATATATATATATATATATATATATATATATATATATATATATATATATATATATATATATATATATATATAATATCAATTCAGATGTTAAATCTTTAATTTTGTTCCGTAAAAGCAGGATAAATCTCTAACTTCAGATAAACCGAGTTTTTAACCGTCTAAGTTCTTCAAGTCTTAAAACATTCTCGAAATATCAAGATGTAGTATATGATAGTCTTAAATGATTGGTTTATTTGTTGCTTTACTGACATATTTTGCTCACTATGACCAATTTGCTTGGGTGTTTAATTATTCTAAAGTGAATTTCGAATTGATACAAATATCCACGTCCGAAATGGGAGTCGACCCCTCAAACAATCGAATTGTTAACAAAGGGCTGAACTTTCAAGCAAAGCATTCATATCAAAATAATTTATTATACCGAAATATTCTTATCAAATAATAGAAAATACAGATTTATTTTTTATTATCTATAAAGTGGTTGTTTCTTTCGTTCCAATTAAGATCATTATTACGCCACTTTATTGCAATTCGCATTGGTTTAAAATATCCATGACGTCAGATAACGTTTCATCTATGTCACATTTTATTTGAGACGGCGTTGTAAATCCGACTTGTCGATGAATTTGCAACCTGCGTTCAAATAGTTTTCTTTGAAAGGCAGCAAACAAGGCGAAGTTCACCATCGAATGTGTGAGCGTCGTCGAGGATGAGAAAAAAATCTGTTCATGATTTTTACCTGAAATAATTATTATTACTTGTAAAAATCAAGGTTTAAATATTTTCAAGTCAAGGTTTAGGTTTTATAATAATTTTTTCCATTTGTAAAAGGATTCAAATTCAGAAATATTACCTGTTGTTCCAAATAATTAGTTTCCAAATCTTAAGCGATATTACTTCCAAAATTAAACGATATCTTAAGCGATATTACTTCCAAAATTAAACGATATCTTAAGCGATATTACTTCCAAAATTAAACGATATCTTAAGCGATATTACTTCCAAAATTAAACGATATCTTAAGCGATATTACTTCCAAAATTAATTGAAAATAGAAAAGAAAAAGCAAAATGAAATATACAAGATACGACATTTTTTTTTTTGTAATTACGTTATATCAGCAAGGATGATTTAAAATTTTTTTCTATTTATATTTTTGTTATAAATTTTATTTGATTTTAAAATAATAAATATCTAATATTATTAATCATTTTTATTTATTGTTTTATATTATATTGAATATATTTCGCGATTTTATACATATTTGAAGCATTTCGGGATTTTATATATATTACAGAATTATGCAAAATATTTACTCGTAAAATCACACAAAATGTTTCTCATTTCTGCTTATACTATTGAGCTTAAACGAAATTTTCTACATTATAAAAAATAAAATTCTAAGTTAATCCTAATTTCTTTCACCTATTAACTCCGTTCATATTTTCAAAATCAAAAGATCTCTTGAAATTTTGAGTAGAAGAAATCAATATTTTCCCGTTATATTAATTAAAAATATGAAAATAAATGAAGATGTTATAAAATAAAATATCGTTTCTCATATATATAAATAATTTTTTGACAAATATTTCGGAAAATTATTGCAAAATTAAATCTTTCATTATCTTTTGACAATTCCTAGCAAAGATTTAACATACAACTTTATTGTGAGAAAAATTCATATAAAACGTCAAATATAGAGACACGCCTTTAACCGCAAAAAATGACCTTAGTGATCCCAACAAAATGTGTGAATAAACTAAATGGAAAGAAAAAAACATATTTTCTCACAATTGTGTACGTGATTATTCGCTTCTGAGAACAGTTTTGAAAAAGTAAAATAAAAATAAAGGAAGAAAGAACCACAAAGGGGAACAGTAAGCTTCATTAGGAAAAAAAAGTAAAACTGATGTTTTTGAAGAATAATATAATTAAAATAGTAGTGAGACTAAACACTAAGCCCATTTGAAATTTCACATGAAAATAGTTACATATTTCTAATAAATACAGCCGCGATTTTAAAAATACAACGCAATTTTTCAATTTCCTTTATTTTAATCCATTGTACGAGTGGATTATAAAATTTAGGAGAAAGGAATAAAGCCAATCATGATTTTTTTATTTATTTCCCTCACCAATCATGTATCCTAGTATTATTAACACATTTCCTGAGTCAAATATAAATCTTCGCTTTAATTTATTCACAAAAATTGTAACCATTGTTCAAAAAGATACGTGGAAGAAGTACATAACCATAAATGGGTCCTTTCATTTAATTATTGTCATTTATTTTCTATTGTGATCTCTTTAAAGATTAATTCCTCTTTTTTTGGCTTTTTAGAGCCGAGAATCATAACTGCTGACTGCCAGTCATTAGAGTTAGATTGACTGTCATTGCTCTGACATCGAAGTATCCAGATACCAATATTATTATTGTTGCTACATCAGCATGCTTCCATATTGGACTCTACCAATTAAATAAAAGCAACTGGGTAGGTGTCTTCTTAATCTGGAAGAGTGACCAATCAGATGATCTTCAATATTTTGTCTGCTACCTTCCAGAGGTTTCATTTGAGATGGAGGACATTGGGACCACTTTGTAATGAGTACACCCCAGCTGCCATTAGCAAACATGACGAAACTTTAGTTGGGTTTGAATTCAAACTCACTACCGTCTGGTACCGAGAACGAGCACCAAAATCAACTAGACCACATTGGCCTACATACTTATTACCGTAAATGCCATTTAAAAATAGCAATGAAAATAATTATGTGACATCAACCCGTTATTTAAGTCTCACATCATCCCATGCCATTGCTAGCAAAAATATCTTGTATGCCATGCCAAATGTACTGCACAATAAATAATCAATTAAGTCTTTTTCTGCACCAGGGTGTGACTGGTTGCCAAAAATATCAAACCTCATCATAAAAGAAAAAAGATCGAAAAAATAAGCCAATAAATAAGCAACAAAATTAAGGTATTTTTCTGGAAAAAAATGTTTTCCCACCTTGAAAAATGGAAAAATGTTTCTAAAAATAAATTTTTGAGAAACACAAAAAAGAGATTACTTTGATTGATTTTCATCAATTAAATAAAAAATTAGATTTGTTTTTATTACTCAGCTGAAATATGGATGTTGAATGGCAAAGACCCTGAGAGTTTTTGAGAGAAAAATCCTGAGAAGAATTGGGGGAGAGTTGCACGGTAAATGGTACACGGAAAAGAACAGATATTGAATTATATGAAATGTATAAAAATCCAGATATAATTAGTTTTACTAAGAAAGGCCGGCCAGCTTATTAGATTGGACAAATATAGACCCACAAAGAAAATCTTCATGGTCAAATCAAGTCACTCGAAAGACAGGACGGTCAAAATTTAGATGGTTGGACTACAATTGAAAATGACTTAAAATCTTTAAAAATTATAGGTTGGAAATTCATTGCCAAAGATAGATGTCTTTTGTCGAGTTAGGCTAGGGCTTATCCTTGAGCATTGAAGAATTCTTTTTTTAAGTACAGTAGTTTTTATAAAGTACATTTTAAATAATTCTTCCTAATAGCGCTTTATTAATAAAGAGAGAGAAATTTAGTTTCAAAAAATCATTTTTAAGCTCTAAACATAATTTTCCTACTTACGAACTTTCGATTTTAAGAGCTATTTTGCTGCTCCATAAGAGCTCAAAAAAACGACCGCCTACTGTATATATATTTATATACTTTTTTAAGCGATTAAAAAATACATAGTTACTTAACCTATTAATGTATTTCATAACAAATATGATAAATCATTTCTTTATATTTTTATCTATGTATAATCTGAGGGGTGTAAATTTCTTATTTTGCGGCATTTCTATTTTGATATACGAATCATTAGCTTCCTTTCCTATTTTAAATAATTCGCGTTGCTCCAACCTTGAAATAAATCTGATATCTTTTACAGTAAAATTCTGACGAAATTAAGTTAATTTTTTTACACATCTTTTCGCTGCGTGTGGAGGATTAGAAATAGATGTTATCGATTCATGAACATAAGAGACATTTTGCGATTGATCATGATAAAACAACGAAACGGTGTCAGGGTTGCATCGATATTAATATATGATGAATCGTTTTTAGTAATTGAATCGATCCCAGAAGGCGATAGTTTATGTGCCTAATTTACTGAAATTCCTTCGAGATTATTTGAATAATTTCATCTCTATAATTTGCAATAAGCAAATTGTGATTCGTGCTTAGGATCAAAATTCTCAGTTTTAAGGTATGTTAAATAGATAAAATTGAGTTGCCTTGAATTATTGCTGACGAATATTGTTTATTTATTTTTTTTATTATTTAAACACAAAATGGAAATACAATGTTATTCTTTCTGTCTAATTTCAAGGACAATTAACAAAATAATTAAGTATTTAATATTAAAATTTAAAAAATAAAATAAACAAAAAGAGGGAAAACTCAAATACGAGATTTTAATCAAAATAACCCCATCATCTATAATTTATTTAAAATAAAATTAACATAAAAATATGATTTATTCTCGAATTTTAAATAATTCAATGAACTTTTTGAGCCTATATTTTACAAATCTGCTTTTTATTATTTCAGAAGTATTAATTAAAAGAAAATTTTTAATGATGGCCCAAGAAAGGCAATAGCCTTACGATTTATAAGAGATTGCTTACACAAATATTCCAATTACACAGGCCTACAAAAAAAAATTTTTTTTTTTTGGTGCTTAGGATTTTAGAGCAGATTTTAACTATATTTTTAATGCTGAATCTAAATATGAAAGCAGTTTTTCTGTATCAGCTCTAGATTTTTAGATAAATTCACTTATCTATCAATGCTTTTTTTCTATTTAGTACTTTCAAGTACAAGTGTTGTAAAATTTATGCAGGGAAAGATTCTTGTATATTTGCCCTATTGTCAGTCTTCTTTTGTAACCAATTGAATTTAAAATAATAATATTTAGGAAATAACTAATTATTATTTTTAAAAATTATTACTTTAATTCATTTATTATAAAAAGAAAACAAACAATATGAGATATATAACTGATTAGTTGACAAATTCTTAATAAATGGGATTGAATCCTACTTATTAGTGCTATCCAGTTAGTTCCATAGAAATCCGATAGATGGAGATGTCTGTCTACTATCTGAAGTGACCTTCAAAGCTTCAACCACAGTTGAGAGTTGAGAATAGTTCGTGAATTCCGGCGGTGCAGATAGATAGAGGTTAACGTCATATGAAATTTCTCTTTAGTAACGAGTTGTTAAAAAGTAAATCTAAGTATTTGTGTTGTTGAATAGAAATAAAATGAGTTCAAGTAGAAGAAGCTGTGTACATCATCCTGATATTTTTTGCTACATATGCGAAGAATACACACTACTGGAAAACATAAAATCTATTAGTGACTTTGTAAAGAGAGCTTATCTTGGATATTTTGGTGCTAAACTTGGTGATCAGGATAAAACCTGGGCACCACATATTGTCTGTAAAACTTGTACAGAGCATTTACGACAGTGGACTACCGGGAAAAGGAAAAGCCTGAAATTCGGTGTACCAATGGTTTGGAGAGAAGCAAAAAATCACTTTGATCACTGTTATTTCTGCCTAGTAAATATTACTGGAATCAATCGAAAGAACCGTAATAAGTGGACTTATCCAGATTTAGTCTCTGCAAGACGCCCTATCCCTCACTCAGAAGAAGTGCCATTTCCAACTTTTCACCAGCTACCAGAACTCTGTGAGGATGCTTATTGTATCTCTGATCAGAATTCTGATACTACTGAAGGTGACAGCGATTTTGAAACGATATCATCAATTCTTCAATGTTTCAACCAAGATGAGTTAAATGACCTCACTAGAGATCTCAATCTGTCGAAAGAAGCTTCTGAATTACTGGCTTCTAGGTTGAAGGAAAAAAATTTACTTGAACCAGGAACGAAAATTACATTCTATCGCACAAGGGAGAAAGATCTGCTACCTTTTTTCTCTGAAGAACAAAATCTTGTATTTTGTCATGTTGTTAGAGAACTCCTGGTAAAAATGGGTCTTTCTGAATATTTTCCAGATGATTGGCGCCTATTTATTGACAGCTCAAAGCGAAGTTTGAAATGTGTTCTTCTACATTATGGGAACAAATATGGCTCAATACCAATTGCTCACTCAACGAAAATGAAAGAGCAATATGACACCACAGCTTTGGTCTTGGAAAAAATAAAGTATCGTGAACACCAATGGGTGATTTGTGTAGACTTAAAAATGGTAAACTTTCTCCTTGGACAGCAAAGTGGCCACACAAAATATCCTTGTTTCTTGTGCCTCTGGGATAGCAGAGACAAAACGCAACACTGTGTTAGAAAAGAGTGGCCTAGGAGAGAAAACATGGATGTTGGGAAAAAGAATATCATCAACGATCCTTTAGTTCCACGAGAGAAAATCATCTTTCCACCACTGCATATCAAGCTGGGTCTAATGAAGCAGTTTGTAAAGGCTCTTGATAAAAATGGATCATGCTTTGCATATTTAGGGGAAAAAAATGCCTCAGCTGAGTATGGAAAAAATTAAAGCAGGAATATTTGATGGCCCACAAATAAGACAGCTGATTAAAGACCCTGACTTGATAAATTCAATGAATGAGATTGAACAAAAAGCCTGGAATTCATTTGTTTCAGTTGTCCAAAATTTTCTGGGTAAACACAAAGCTGAAAACTATGTTGAATTAGTCAATGAAATGCTGAATAATTTCAGATCCCTTGGGTGTAACATGCGCATTAAGGTGCACTATTTACATAGCCACTTAGACCGTTTTCCTGATAATTTAGGAGACATTAGTGAGGAGCAAGGTGAAAGATTTCACCAAGATATAAAATATATGGAGGATCACTATCAAGGAAGATGGGATACTCACATGATGGCAGATTACTGCTGGACTTTAAAACGGAATTGTTCCAAAATACATTCAAGAATGTCCCGCAAAAGAAGTTTCCGAAATATTCAGTGAGTAATTTGTTTAAATCATGACTTTTTCTATTTTCTTTTGTATTTAATAAGCAATATCTATGTAATATAATAAAAATTCCCTGTTTAATTTGTTTGTTTAAACCATGGTTTTTCTTTTAAAATAGTGTAATGAATGATTCATTAAAATGTTGATATCTTAAAAATTCAAGCTGATAGGCAAAAATTAATGGCATATTTGGATTCAGCGCATCGAATTCCTATAAAATCACCTCCAAAATCTTTGGCACCAAAACCACTGTTGACCAGTGTTATTAATCCATTAATTAATGAAATTTTAAAAAATCTAAATCGTGCTTGCCAATTTAAAACTATAAAGTGTATGCTTTGTCTTGTCTTTTTCCTTTTGCTTTTTCTATTGCGTTATTGTCCATATGTTAATGGCTTGAATCAATGAAAAACGGCTTCTCAAAGAGGTGCTTTAGTCCTTGTATAAGAAATCTTTTTATTAACAAAATCGAACTTTGACCTCAAACATTATGTGGCGAACTTCACCTTGTTTGCTGACGCTCAAAGAATGCGATTTGAAGGAAAGCAGCAAATTCGTCAACAAGTCGGATTTACAATACCGTCTCAGTACGATGTGACTTAGATGAAACGTTATCTGACGTCATGGATATTTTAAACCAATGAGAATCGTAATAAAGTGGCGTAATCGGGATCTCAACTGTAACGAAAGAAACATCCACTTTATGGTTAAAAATTACAAAATGATAAAGAGAAGGAAATATATCGCATGATAGCATTATCAATTTATTTATTTACATAGTATCCGAGTTACACAGTAAACAGTCCACCATGTTCTGGAATAAAATATATCCTAATTTACAGACTCTGGCCAATGAATTAGAAACCCAAGAATACTATTTCGTTATACCACCATTTGCTCGGATAATAACTCTTATTCGTTTGGGCATCGAGTCTATATACTTCTGGAACTAATTTATGGGGATAAATATATTTTAGGATGTCCCTTGGCTAAATTTGGAGTTTTTTCTTTCTTTTTTTGACGCTAAAAGTGTTAAAATAAATGGTGCCAAAAACACTATACTATGATGCATGCATAGTGAGAAAATTTTTTATCATCATACTCAGCGTCTTTTAATCGGAGCTAAATGAATGGAAACCAACGGATACCCTAAAATAAAGGACACCTCATTTATATATCCAATGAATACTATATATATTGGCTATACACCATTTTATACCTGGTAAATTCAATGGAAGAGGACTGTGTTTGACTTCCTCCCATATTTTCTTTGGGGTTACGATCTGGACCCCGTGGTATCCATGGAAGGTGTTGGAAATCAGACTAAGGTTCAGTGATTTGAAAACTTCTGGTAAGAGCCACAGCGGCTCTGAAACCCGTCACTTAAGTAAACAATATATAATTGTTGGATACCTTTAATCCACCAGTGTATTTAAGTATGTCATGGATCTTCATTTACCCTTGAGAAACACCAAGACACCTCTATCATGCCAGCAAAATACATCCCATATCATGACACTCACACCAGATCCTTGTACATTGTGAAAAAGGAACGACGGATTTGATTTATGGCTTCATGGAGCTTTCGCTAAATTCGATGTCTTCCATCAGTGTAAAATAAGATGCAGCAATCGCAAGCAAAATGAAGTAAAAGTGATTCATCCGACCATATTTCCTGTTTCCAATCCCCAGATGTCCAATGTCTTTCCCGATAGCATTGCAAGCAAATTTTGCATTTCGGATAAAAATAAATGACTTTTCTCCCAGACATCCGATTATTCATCCTCATCTTTTGCAATTTTCTGCACATAGTTCGAGCTGAAATTCTTGGTTTCAGATTTTTGTGCTTTGATGTACAGTAGAATTCCAATTCTGTCGTAAGATTCTCAGAGAAGCTGCCAATCTTGATTTTAGAGAAACTGTGCTCGAATCGCAATTTCGTTTTCAAGGCAAGGATTGTGCGTTCTGATTACAACTTTTGAAACCCTTTGACATGGACTCTTGAAAACCAATCAATTTTGAAATCTGTCTTTGAAATAAAGGTCTTTGCTAAGCAGGACTAACCATGTGCCTTTTTACAAATGAAGAAAAATTTCAGTTTTTTTCTTATTTTATTTCATTTATCGTGAAGTACACTTCTAAATCTCACTTATGGCATAACTGTATATCTTATTTATGCCTTACTAGCATTCCATCAATGAATAACCCATGCCACAGAAAGATTTGAGTTTTCCTCCCCTTTAAATGAAAAACTCAGACTTATATTTCATTTCCAAGTGTTTATATATCTTTAATGTATATTTGACGTATATAAGCGCCATAATATAAGACGTGTCTAGATATAATGTCTCAAAGTTTAAATAATGTTCAAATGATGGACATCTGCGCTGGCAAATTCTTTTTCAAATTTTCACGCAACACAAACGGAAGTATATCAGCCATCATATAATATTTTTTGTAAAGAACATTGACTGAATTACGATCTTCTAGTTGTAAAATCGACGGATTGTGCTCGATCTTCAAAATGATTTTCACTTAGATAAAAAAAATTTCTTAAAATTGCCTAAATATGCCTGCCTCCTTAGTTACAAAATGAAAATTTAATATTAATAGTTTTTCGACGATAAGCTTCTTAATATCATAATTACAAATTAGGTATTAATTATTTTATAATCATGACGATATAATGGAATCTAATGAATTCCGCCAGCATCATTATAAATCCGAATTAAAGAAAAACAGCATTTTTATGTATAAAATAATAATTTTAATTAAGGAATATCGCTATAATAAAATATAAATTGTTAAAAACAAGATACACTTTCATTTCTGATGCTAAGATATATTGGCATAATTTTGAAATCCATGAAAAACTTTGGATAAGAATAAATTTTGCTTACCAAAATTCAAATTTCTTTAAACATGTGGTACTAGTCTTTGAAGTTCATCCAGTTTTGGATGGTCAGAGTCACAACTCTATACAGCATTACTTTCCTGATAATTAAAAATTTGAAGAGCTTTAAAATTGATTTGTTGTTTACTTTTAAAACTACCTTATTATAATACGCGTGGGTGAAAGTATGCAAATGAAAAAAACAAGTTTAATTAGCGTTTCATCCGACGTTTTCGATAATGCAACATAGAGTTGGTCCAATTTTTTTTTATCATATAATTAAATGAAAGCATCTTCATTTCAAACGTTTAAGTGTAACAACCTAAGAGACACCTGTTCCAAACGGTCACGAAAAACATTGCAACTATTTTTCGGCGAGGCAATGGCTTTGAATTCTGAAAACCGGAAGACATTAAGGCATTTCACATGTCTCGGGGCACGTGCAGATGGTCTGAGAAGGGGGGGGGAAGACAAACCAACAAAACAGTTCGAGGTCAGAAAAAAATCTTCTGATGTCTTGGGGCTCGATATTCCCGATCGATGGTTCATGGCTCTGGAATTGGAATGAAAACATAAACAGATGTTTACCTGGGGAAATGTGGGTTAACATCTTAAAAGATCATCAGATCTCGGCGATTAACTGTTTAAGAGTTGAGGAATGCGGTGCGCATGCTCGTTGATGAGTTAAAAAGACGAGAATTGTGTGAAGAATTTGGAATCTTTAAAAGGGTCAGTGTTCCTCCTCCTTGTCTCGTCAGTAGGAATGCTTTTCTAGAAACTTTTGGAATTTTGTAGAGATGTTTGCGGCTATTTTTCGTGTTACGAATTAAGAAGGCTGTTTTCGGCTATATTATTATATGAATAAAATGTGTTTGTATACAAAAGCATTTTAGTCAAAATATTAAAATTTTTGAGATTTTTGCAGTAGATGTGTGTATGCAGTTCCTTTGTAGGATTTTTGTATGGAATTTAATTCGTTCACTTTCCTTGTGAAATTTTGTAGAAAAGAATATTTTGGGGCAGATTTGTTTATACAAAAATTGGTATTATTCCATTATACCCACCGCAATCGATCATTGAAGCGATTGCTAAGCAGTTTGTCAGAAATAAATTTTGCCAATAAATAATAATTATTTACTTTATAAAATAAAAATAAAATATTTGTATTATTTTTAGCAATTTCTAAAAATGTAAGCTTTTTAAACAATACAGACCCAGATATTTAAGACAGTAATTGCGATAAAGTATCCCCATTACGATTGTCTCTCCTAGAGTTAATAATTATTGTACTAGAGTATAATAAAAGTGTACCCAAAAATAATATGTCAAAAAATTTCCTAACATTTAGAATTTTATTATAAAGGTTTGTTTAGTTTCTGCGTGGAATGAATTAAGACTATTTTCGTATACATTTTTACTCAAATATTTGTGTTTATTTACAAAAATAAAATAAAATAAAACTTTGGTTTCTGTTACAGAGGCGCTTATAATTTCTTTGAATAATAAATTGAAGAGAATATTTTTGAGCAGGTTTGTTCACAAAAATATTCAGCTCAAAATTTCCAAATTTTCAGAATCGTCTTACGGAGATTTGTGAAGTTTGTCGGTAGAATAAGTTAAATGAATTATATTTTCGGTAAGAATTTTACATGTAAATTGAAGTTCGTGCACAAAAGCATTCTGTCAAAAATTACAAATTTCCCAAATTCTATAGTAGAAGAATTTGCGGCAATATTTTCATAATCAATTTAGATGGGAAACTTTCAAGTAGATTTTTTTATCCAAGAGAATCACATGCTTGTACAAAAAAATATTCTATCAAAAATTTCCAAATTTAAGAATTCTATAATAAAGATGGATTCAGTTTCATTGCGTCATTAATTACTGAGAATATTTTTGGATTATCCAAAAATTTGCATTCTAGTACAATAATATTGCTTCAAAAATTTAGAAACTTTCGGAATTTTTTCAGCAGATGTGTGTGAAAATTTTTCGTGGTATGTTAATTTTACTGAAATCTTTTTTAAAATAGATTTTATTACAAATTATGAAAAGACTGATCACAATTCTTTTATATTATTCACAAACTGATCTCTAAGAAAAAATTATAAATGGATAATTTCAGAATAAAATAATGTATGAAAATTATTGCGCGCACGGCTATAAGTGAAAGAGAAGAGAATTTTCATACATTATCATGGGTACCAGATTTTAATTTGACATTTATATGGTATTAAAATAATAATATCAAGATTGGAAATGATTATTTTTATATTATTTTACGTATAAAATAAAAAGAAAGCATTGTAAAATATTTTAATTATTTATACTTAGTGAAAATAAGAAATTAATTACAAAACACTGTTTTATGTCTTTTTTTTCTGGGAAGAAGACAATTATTTTTAAATATTCATTAAACTTACCCCAGGGTTCTCAGTCAGGAAAACAAATACAACTCGGTAGATCTTGGCACCCATATATGGGCGAGGTAAATTAAAATAAGTTAGTTAATATATTTAATTTATTAATCTTTTAACTGACTTATTTTAATTAAAATTAAAATAGGAATATCCAAATTTTAAAAATAATTACTTAACAAATTAAAGGAAGCACATAGTTAAAATGCGCATAAGTTATGTAAAATTCCTCATGGAAGTACCAGTTTGAGAACGCTCGTGTAAGCAATTTCAGAAAGCCTTTCAATTTCAATTCATTAAATTCATCGATTTCCAGTTTTGTCGATACGTTTTAAAAACATTTTTCAATTACAAATAATTCCATTGAATTTCAAAAGTGCAATAGAATGAAAACATTATTGATAATTTGTTCAGTATTTATTAAAACAATCAAATAAATATTTTATCTCTGCTTATATAACATATATACAAATATAATGTACATCCATTGAAACTATGACTGCATATAGAAAATATATCTGATTTAACTGATTTTTATAAATGAAGTCTGTCTATTTTTTTAAAGGAAAAAGTAATAGAAAATGATATACACAAATAAAACTTCTGAGTAATACAGAAATGCATAAAATAACATCGACTTCATCATGCAATATTTTATAAATATTCACCGTGTCAACCTATTTGCCATAAAACATTTAGTTTAAGAGAAGCACAATCCCATATCTTAAATTTATTTTGATACAAAGGAGGACAAATAATGATAGCAAAAAAGTTTCGAAATAATCAGCTATACAAAATGTTTATATTGTGAATCGCAAATTTATGAGCACCGAATTAACCGAAAATCCATTGCGCTCACTAAAAGAGAATGGGTAGTACGTTAACCCCTTGACTGACTTTGACGAATCTGACTCGTCATTGATTTCCTGGGCCATCACAGACTTTGACGAGTCAGACTCGTCAAGCGCTTCTTTCGGCGGACGCCGTGCAAGTTACAATTAGATTACATAGTTGCTTCACTCGTTCGACGATTCTCATTTAAAAAAGCACACTGAAAGTAAGAGTTCAGTTTAGCAGAAGTCTCGCACGGTGAATGTTATACTAGCCAATATTTGAGTTTAGTAAAGATTATAAATAATCCCCGTAACATGTATAAGCCGGATGCATTATATGAAAGTGGGAATGATGGTGTAAATTGATGGTGTAGTTCAATTAAGCGAAATTAAATAGTTTTTTTTTGTCGCATCAAATTCCATTTAATTCGTCAGTCAAGGGGTTAAATTAGCTGTGGTAGCAATGTCTTCCAAGTCAAATCATAGTTCTGAGAGTGACAGGATAAATATTGTGGATCTTCCGCTTGGTCTTTTCCTCTAAACTACGTAGACTCCTACCATCACTCAGCAGATTTTACCCAACTGATAAAGCCTAACTATGACCTACATATAGTTCAGCACGCCTGTTGCTCACTGGTAAAGGACAGTAAAATTGTTTACTTGATCGCATTCTCCTTTAGCAAATTTCTAAACATGGCAATTTATTTCCTAACACCATGAAGTGAGTATTTAATCAATTAAAATCTGTTGTAAAGTTTTTTGATATCTACAACTGATAGCTTTCCAAGAAAACTTTTCATAAGGATCTCTAGCTATATTCAGGTTTTCCATGAGAGGAAAGTTTGAAACTTCTGAAGGTCACCCCTGACAGAACGTGAATACAAACACCAAATACATAACACCCATCTCCCATTGTTTAACAGTTGGTAGTATCGAACTTAGAAGATTTCGCTTCAAAGAACAAAGTGCAAGCATCTCCATTAGTTGTTTGTGTACCTCTGCGGAATCTGTTACTTATTATCAAATTGTAAGTGGCTGCACAGCTGAAAGCTTTTTGAAGGTTTGGTGCACTCGGGATCTAAAAATAAGAGCTGTTCAAAGTGAAAGTCACCTGGTTGGATAACAGTGACAGATGGATGTGGCACTTTTGCCTCAAGAATGTCGGATTAGTGGTTCAGGATTTTTCTGGATTTCTATCTTGAAGTCCTGAGAATCTATGAAATCTTCCGGAAAATAATTAATTCAATGAATATTATTACAAATTTATAAAAAAAATATTTTTAAATTATAATTTTATAATTAACATCAGACATATCGGAAATCCTCAGATTTTGGTTAAAAATTGTGTAATTTAGGCGTATTTTACGTGCAAAATGGTGATTTAATTGATTTGGCTATATTTTGGTGAGATTCTTAGCAACATGGTGAGAAATAGATATCTGTACTTTCTGAAAAATCTATCACCGTAGCTCTAGGAGCAATAATAAGCGAGATAACCGAGAACTATCCATAAACTTGGCGATACTCATATCTTTCCATACCAAGAAAGATATAAATATAGCGCGGTACAATATTAAAATGCTTAGCAACAGCTATACGCCAGTACGCTTTCAACACACAGCGGAAAAGCTGCGATAAAGATGTTTAAATATCCACACACAGTGAAAGAGTTTTTTGAGAAAATATTGAATAGATAGCGGATTACATTAAAATGTCTTAACCAAATAAAACTGGAAGAATTTAAAACTACCTCCAACCCAATTCAATAAGGGAATACAAAAAAAAAAAAAAAAAACATCCGTCTTTAGTTAATCCTCAGTGGATAATATCGAACCTAGAACTATCCACATTGAAGAATATAATTTTGCATTAATGCAAGGTGAGAGTAACCCTCAATATCTTCCATAAATATCCACAAGTTTTCCGAAGAACATCTCATTTTTAATTACGAATAATTTGATCAACTGAAACAAAATTTGCGACACATAAAAATTATTAAAAAAAAAAATTTATTTTTTTAACTTTTAAGTGTTTTTAATTTTAAGAATTTGTTTTCATTATATATATATATATATATATATATATATATATATATATATATATATATATATATATATATATATATATATATATATATATATATATATATATATATATATATATATATATATATATATATACTTAGAGCTGATTCTTATTTAATCAGAATGAAAAGATACTTTTTTTCTTGTATTGTGCCAGCTAGGCTGACAATATGGGGTGCGCTGTTCCACTTTTTCAAACTGAACCATATTTAGTGTGGAGTCCGACTGCTTCAGTACACACATGCCATAGGGACCCGTTTATAGGGTAGGCAACCATTCACACCTCATTCATACAGAGAAAGGACAGATAGAGAGAGAAAGTGTATCCATGCCCGAACCGGGATTCCAATCCATGACCTCCCTATCCGCAGTCAGGCACTCTGAC
Source organism: Latrodectus elegans (assembly GCA_030067965.1). Classification (NCBI taxonomy): domain Eukaryota; kingdom Metazoa; phylum Arthropoda; class Arachnida; order Araneae; family Theridiidae; genus Latrodectus; species Latrodectus elegans. Next base: position 106,787,254 of record CM057810.1, read on the forward strand.
CACCAGACAGGGTGGTCGGCAAAAGATGCTTTTAACAATACAAAAAAGAAACAAAAATACTTTAATTATTTTTGATGGACTAGAGCTATTCACACACACACAATTGCTAATGTGCATATTAAAATTTAAATTATTTTTCATACAGATTTCATCGAAAAAATTCATCAAAATTTGAACAATATCTAATAAATATATGAATAAAATAATTTGAAAAATTAACTGTGTTTGTATTATGTACACTAAATATTCGATTTCCACAAGAAATATAATTTATTAATCATTATTTTTGAAATAGTTCGGAAAATAAAAGATTAAAGTAATAAAATAACTGAATTCTCTAATTTATTTTTTATTTGAATGAAATTCTATTTAAAGAGAACTATGGTTTATCTCGTTGTTTTTTTCATTATCAATGACTGTATCAAAATTTTATTCTGAGCACGATTCTGTTAATAAATTGTCTACTTTTGCAAAATGAAGATAACGTCTTAAGATCCTAAAGTATTTTCCTTACTTCTCTTGTGAGATACTTTCGCTTTTAGCAAACTGATATATCTTTGGCGAAAATGGCGAAAATTTTTCTTTTCTTTTTTTTCTTTTCTTTCTTTCTTTCTTTCTTTCTTTTTTTTTTTTTTAATTATATTTGACATCAAGATTTCCTGAGTCAACAATTTCGAAAGCCGAATCGGATATGCAGTGATAAAGAAAAAGAAACACGCAGCCGGCCACTGACCCCTCTAAGGCCAGTATCTGCTTATGACCCGTCTGGAACCAAAAACCACACCTGCTGAGAAATTACTGTCTTCAAGATTTCCAGCGAATTTGCATCCGTCAATGACTTTCAACTGAGACTTCAGGGCGTAATGGCTTCTGACTTTAAATTATATGAATTTGACGCCCAAACATCACTTGACCTGGAGCATTCAAATAGAGGTTGGTACTGGATAACAACGCTTGAACTGGGCTGGTGGGAAATTGGCCTTCTCCCGCAGATAGAATGGCGGGGAACCGTTAGAAAACCGCCAACATAGTGATTAATTATTTTTTTATTCATTTTTTTTTATTTAAAGTATGTGAACGTTTTAAATTATTTAAAAGGCTCACTTTTCTGAGCGCATTTTTACCATGAAAAATAAATTTTGGCACGTAGTTGATCTGAAGAAAAGTGAAATGAAATAGTTATGAATATGAGAAATATTAAAAATAATTCTTATTAATAAAAATAGATCTTATAACATAATTACTTTAAAATTGATAATCTTGCAGCTATGGCATGCAAAATAAATTTATTAAATTCATGACAGTAAAAAATATTTTTAAAAATTCATCTCTTGTAGCTACACATGAAGAATTAGAAAATTAAAATTACACAGATTTAAGGTTTTATTATTTATTTACTATAGATTATTTATATGAAAGTATATATATTCGTTAACAAAAAAATAAACAACATAAAATTCAGCTATTACTTCAGAGTTAAAAAATTTTTTCGCACGTATATTTTGCATTATGTATCTTTTAAGCAAATTTACTGTAAAACTTACATGAGATACCCCTCTTAGGTGTGGTATTCAGTTTAATTAGGAATCGAGCTGCTAACTTTTAGGGTGTGAAAGCAATTTTTTTCTTATGAGAATATAGTCCTCCGTATACATTGGGCAATAATTAGTTGCCTTTTAAAATTTAATATTAATATATACATATATATATATATATATATATATATATATACATATATATATATATATATATACATATATATACATATATATATACATATATATATATATATATATATATATATATATATATATATATATATAATTATAAACAAAAACTATAAATATATATAAGAATATAAATATATATAAAAATACAATACAGAATATACAATACAATAGGAAATCTAGCCAGCACAAAGCAGCTAAGAAAGATTTGCCAATATAAATAAGAAAATATAGAAAAAATATGAAATTGGAAAAACAGTGAAATATAAATAAAATAAAACATGAAAAATATTTAAAAGCACTGAAATATATGAAAAAGATGAAAAGAAGAATACATAGGGGCCACGTCTTCATCAGGAGGGAGATGGCCAGCTATGCTAAAAGAAAGAACACTCTTTTCTGACATGCTCGAAGAACAAATGTCTAAAGATCTTCGAGCAATTCCCCCAAAGAGTGCTCGTATTCAAAGAACCTAGGTTAAAACATTTGAATAAATATAAATGCAGAAAATTAGAAATACCTATAAATTAAACACAAATGCAATTAGAGATACTCATATAAATGAAACATACATACAGTAAAAATTTAAATGTCAGAAAAGAGTGTTCTTTCTTTTAGCATAGCTGGCCATCTCCATCCTGATGAAGACGTGGCCCCTATGTATTCTTCTTTTCATCTGTTTCATATATTTCAGTGCTTTTCCATATTTTTCATGTTTTATTTTATTTATATTTCACTGTTTTTCCAATTTCATATTTTTCATATTTTCTTATATATATATATATATATATATATATTATTATTATTATTATTTAAATAATTTTCTTAAATTTTATACATTGTAGATGATTTTTTATTTAAATTCTACTTTTTTTTAATAAATACAATAGACTTTTGTTAGTATATTATTTATCAACACAGGAAGGATTATATTTTAGTCTGATAAAATAATTGTTATATAGATATTTTACTTGCTCAACATTCATAAATCGATAGATTTTGCACCATTTCTGTCTTGAAGTTTATCTTTATGATTCTATTTATTTCTCCGTCTAAAATACAATATAAATTCTTTTGACTTAAAATTTCGGAATAATGACTTGATGTCAATAACGTGTAGGAAATTAAATAATCAAGAGCAGATGTTTTGACAATCCATGTTAATTAACCTATTCTTGATAATAATAAAATCGAATTTTTTGTTTCAATAATCATTATGATTTAAGAAACATTTTTAAAACTGTCAAAATGTTAAGAAATATTCATAAAATTGTAGTTTCAGTGATATTGCTCAAAATATTCCTCAGAAACTTTTATACGCTTGATAACGAAAAAAACCTTAAAATCTATTTCTGATTTTTGAGTTTGCAATTACACTAATAATTAACACATAAAAAACACACTTAATTAAATCCATAAACACAGATATAAAAGACATAACTAACGCATAACAAAAATCCCTATTTTTCTGTCTTTCCTTTAATAAGAACATTTTCCGTTGATGGGACTTCCTTCCTATTTTTCAATCTATTTTTTAATAAATAAAATACCTTTATAAGTTTGATTTTTCTTTTACTTATCCCATAATGAAACGTTGGCGTAGCAGTTTGTAAATGGATTATTTATTTCGTTGCGTAATTTCAATATAATTGTAATCTGACATTGTGAGTTTGAGATTAACATGTGTTTAATATTGGGAGTTTGAGATTGTGATTTGTTTGACATTGTGCGGCCGAGATTATCTCAAGCGTTTTATATTGTGAATTTGAAATTAACATGTGTTTGACATTATGAGGTAAAGATTAACATGTCTAACAGGAAACTGCTGAGAAATTTTAATTTTTTAATACACAAAAAAAGCTAGTTACAATTATTTTCAAATTAATTATTTTTAAAAAATTACATTAAGGTAAAAAAAAACTATTTTCCATGTATTAATAAATTATCCACTTTATGTGCAAACTTACATATTATTTCTATAATTATTGCTCCATGATTTTTTAACACAAATACATACATAAATGTACATAAAAACGAATAAAATAATTAAAAAATAAGAGAAAACTTATTTTTGTAAAAATATAAAATTTTAGAACTTTTATGATTTAAGAAAAAATATTTCATCATGTAACATAAGTAATAAACTAATTTACGAAATAAATCATATTCTATTACTGAAATCGCAGTACATATTGATAAAAAGTATCCATTATTAAAATAATCAAAATTATACTCAAATGTATTTTGTAAATAACTAATAAACTGAGGGTTTTTGAGTATAGTATAAATACATTCAATAGTTAGTTTTTTTTTTATCAGATTTAAAATACTTGAATTTCGATTAGCTTTAATTAATTTTTTTTACAAGTTCAATAAATATTATTGATTGATAAAAATTTCAGTTTTATCATGTGACATTCTCCTCCTATTTTTGATAATTCGCACAAAAATAATTTATTCCTCAAATTAAAATAATTGGAAAGAAATCGCAGCAAACATATTTAAGAATAAAGTACGCATTTTAGTTGATGCAATATTTCTTCCCTTCCTTAAGGCTGAAACCACCTTGCAACCACCTGAAGGGTAAATAATGTTTCTTTCTAGAAGGGAAGGTATAGAGCAATTACATTAATATCATCCTCTTGTGCAAGAGCGTAGAGAAATATATTAATATAATCATTTCCAGAATTTCTCTCTGTGGGAAACGGCTCATCTCTTTTATTCGAATAGTCGTAGGTTTGATACTTGAGCCAAATGAAGAACGTCATGTTGAAAAAAGATATAGACATTGAATTTTCGAAAGAGCTTTCATATTTCTCGATGAGAAGTGAATGGAGGGGGGGGGGGAATTTGGAGATAAGACTATCAACTCAGGTGATGAGCTTGTCACTTAATTGGGAAAAATTACGAGATTGCTGATTGTGTTTATAATGACTTAGGTAGGCTGTATGCAATCAAGATTCAGAATTGTGTAACTGTAACCGTAACAGAATAATATACTCAATTTTTATACTTTAAGGTGAAACGAATTTATCTTAGCATATGATTTTTGTAAACATACATTTCAAAAAATAATAAAGCACATGTCAGTTTCTTTTTTACCAATTCCTGGTATCCTGTAAAAATATTCTTTTAAATTGTAAAGTAAATAGTTCCCAAAATTTTTATTTTTATTTTAATTTCAATTATACACAGAACATTTTGAAAATTTATATATTTCTGGCAAAAGGGAAAAATCGATTCAAACAAATCTGTTATGATTTGAATGAAAGATACTGCTTCTGTAAATAAAGCAAATTATTTATTAAGAAATAAGTGTTTTTAGTCTGTAAGCCTTTTTTATGATGAATTATTTTAGCTAGAAAATTATTCCTCTATAGACTATTTTCTGCAAATTCGCCTTAAAGTTATTAAGATCAGATTTCCAAATTATAAAAAAATCTAACATTATAATGAAATGAATTTAATTAAGTTCTTAACATTGAATAAAATAAAGTAATAAACGAAAATAAAAAAAGTAAACTTGCCATCTACGTGACAAATTTTATAATAACGTTTCATTAATTATAATAGTTATAATAATTAGTGACAATTATGACATGCGTGAATGGAAAGATATATTATACTAATATATATAAAATACAATATTAATTATACAGTAATTTATAAATTAACACATCAAACTTTGTTTTTAAATTTACAACAATAATTTATAATTTATTTGAGAGCCAATTGCCTCAGAACACGGAGCTTTATTCAATACTAATTAATATTTTCCAATTAACGTTATTATTAATGTTTCAAATTGGGTATCATTCAGTTAATATTGATTGGACAATTAGTATTGATTCAATACATATCAATCAATATTATAATATTAATAATGTCTAAGTTAGAATTATTTATGAGTAGTTAACAAATTCTTTATGAGTAGTTAACAAAATATATTTAATAGTAAGTCAAAAGACAACCGCTAATTTATGATTTTTATCAGTATCATTTTGTTACATCTAATTCTGCTTAAAATTATTATAAACTTTGTTTCTTTTTCCGTAATTGAACTCCATAAATTCCATGCACGAATTTAATCTGATGATATTTGAAAGAGAGAGAGATGAGAACATGTACCTTCCTCGAATTACACTAATCTAAACACCATTAACTGCTGTAGATAACCACCGAGCTGTCAAGTGATTTTTCAAACAGATAAACGAATTGCTGACAGTGAATGAGATAGCTGGTATTATAGCAAAGTATCTAGTGCGTTATTTGATTTTTAATTTTCCATTTTCAGACGATAATTTTTCATTATGTTGACTGCAGCGACCCCTGCTTTGTGATTTCTAATCTCAATCTCTAATGATGAATCTCTTCGATTTTCTCCTTTTGTTCTTAATTACAGCAAAATATCGATTAAATAAATGCTAAAGATTTTCTTTAATCGCTAATTAACGATTTTCCTCTTGTACAAATAATAAATTAAAGATATTCCTCTTTGTCCCTAATTACATACAAATTCAATTTTCAGTTACTTAAATTTTTGATTTATCGAACTAATCTCAAAGAAATTCGAAAGTTATAAGCTCAGATAAAGAAGAAATTATATTTTGTATAATATAATTTCCGTGTAATATAGTTTTTTACTTTATTAAGTAGAAATATTTAATAAACATAAGCTTTATACAAATATATAAATATATATCATTTAAGAAATAATCTCTATGTTAAGAAAAGATGTGTGTTATGATGATGTGTATTATTATTAGGTACTTAACACCAACAATAGATTAAAAACTAAGACAAGAATTTAATTTATCAGTTTTTGAAAGATGCAAATAAAATGAAAACTGATTATAAGGAAATTTAAATTAATAAACACGCATTTATACAGTTTGACATTTTAAAAAGAACTTTCTGAAATTTGATTTCAAGTTAAAATTTATTAAATATTGAAATAATATAAAATATATTCATTTCACTTTTATAAGCAGAAATATTGTTTAAGCAACAGGTTAATATTCTTATTAACTTAAATGATAAACAAAAAAAAATTTTTTTTTTGGTAAATTATTTCGTATGAATATTTTCCAGACTGGTTAATTTGTTTCCCGGTAAACATTTTTTGCAGACAAGAATTAATTAGGCCGGGATTTTATTTTAAAATAGATCTGAGCAACTATAAAAATACAAACCCAAGGAGTAATCGAACCTACGATTATATGAGCAGAAAACCATATTACTTATCATTCAATTAACAGTTTCGTGGTTTTTTCTTTCTAGAATTTAAGGAAATGGGTCATGATAAAAAATAATATTTGAATAAAAATTAGAAAAATAATTTGACATTAGATTATAATTAACATTAGATTAATGTAAGCAAATAAAAAATTATAAGGAACCTAATGATAATATGCTAATAAAATGTAATATCCTAATGTGCTAATAAAACAAATAAGACAACATTAAATAAATAAATTTGTTTCTCTTTTAAAATGATATGAGGGATACTCTGAAATTTTTGAGATACGTGCAGACGAGAATTTACAAGATAAAAATAACGGTTTAATTTTAAAAATGCAAAGTATTTTAACACAGAAGACGATTTTTTACTAACTTACTTCAACATGTTTAGCGTATAATAAATTTTATACAGAAGAGCAAATAGAGTTGACGCGAGAACATTTTCGCACTATGATTTTCTACGATTTTAAAGCGGGATTAAATCAAGAAAAATGCGTTCAACAGTTGCAATTAGCATTTGGTGATGAATCTCCAGCTCGTGCTACTGTATTCAGATGGCTTAGAGAATTTAAAAGAGGTCGCAATTTTCTTCAGGATGAAGAACACACAAGAAGGCCGCAGTCGGCAGTAATCCCGGATAATGTGTCTGCCATACGAAAAAAATACTAATAGATGATAATTGCTGTACCTATCAAATAATACAGAAGGAACTTATAACATTGAATCCGCAGCCATACACAAAATCATTCATGAAGAATTACATGTGAAAAAAATAGTTTGCCGTTGGGTTCCCCATAATCTAACTGAGCACCAAAAAGAGGAGCGTGTCAGAATCAGGAAACAAACACTTAAACTGCTAAATGATGGTGGCCACCGCATCATTTCTAAAATTGTAACAGGTGATGGAACGTACATACCGTTTTTTCAAGTTCCAACACATCAACAAAGCAAAGTATGGGTCTTTGAAGATGATCCCATACCGACAATGGCGGGGAAAAAAAACGCGCACTGAAAAAATTGATGTATGCCGTTTTCTTCAGAAGTACGGGATTGGTCAAATCCATCAAGTTGGAAGGATAGATGACAGTAACAGCAAACTGGTATACCACTAAATGTCTTCCAGAAATCCTACAAGAACTGAATGTTAGGGGACTAATGCTTCACAATGACAATGCATCTTCACATATAGCCGGATTAACAATTGGGTTTCTTAAACAAAAACAAATTAAAGTGATCGAACATCCGCCGTATTCACCTGATCTAGCTATGTGCGACTTTTGGTTATTCTTTAATCTAAAAAAGAACTTACGTGCACGTCGTTTTCATTCAGAAGAAGAGATTGATGTGGCTATAAATGCATTTTTTCATCTATTCCAAGAAATGAATGGCTTGAGGCATTTAATCTGTGGAAAATTCGTCTACAAAAGTGCATTGATGCTGGAGGAGACTACTTTGAACACACCTAAAATTTTGTAAGTATAACTTTAAGAACCTAGTTATATGTCGAAAATTTCAGAATGACCCTCGTATATTTTTGCTTGTGCTTACTATGTTAATCTTTTAGAGCATTCGACAAATTTTTTTATTGTCTTGTAAGATTATTTATATTACTTGTAAGAATATATTTCAGGAAATTAAAATATTGTGTTTTAAAACATATTATTTTATTTAAAAATTATATTTATTAAAGAAAATTTAATTTTTAAATTTTTACTATAATGATCATACATATAATCTAAAAGTTCCTTTATTCTTTAGCCTAATAATTCTGCATTTGAAATCTAAGGCAACATTTTATTTCATAGGAAAAAGTGCTTCTCAGAGAATAAGAAAAGGAGAGATCTAACGTGTACATTAATATTAGAAAAAAACTCGACAACATTTTGAAACAGCGAAGTCTAAACTCCGGATTTATGAAATTAATCAGAAAACTCAATGAAATTTATTCTTAGCGTACAATCTAAGTTTATTTTTACATTAAATGAAATTAATTTGCCTAGCTGTCTTCGAGAATAATTTATTGTACTGTGGTTTTGAGAGAGAAGCCCAGGGGCGTAATAAGGAAACTTCGCGGTTGGGAATTAAAAGTTGTGGGTTTCACTTTAGCTTGACATGGACATAAGCTTTGCACCCCACTGCCCTCGGTCGTCAAAACGGATGTGAATACTGTAGTGTAGGCCTATAGGCTGATGTACTGCTGAGTTTAGTTTACAATGATCTCGTGCCTTTATTTTTTATTGGTAGTGAGATTTATGTTCTCAGTTAGGGTAACAAAACATTGTTCATCCAATAGTTTTTATGGGAGTAACTTGAACTAATATTCGCAGTGCACAGTCTTATAGTGCTAGGGAATAGTTTTCTTGTGCACATTGTGATAACACATTGAGGGCGTAGTCCTTAAACAAAATCCTTCATTAGATAAGAATTCCATGATTAAAATGGCACATTGCCAATGTTCCAGTCAAAAGAAAATCGTTGCCATCATTGCACCAGATCCATCAGAGGTAACATTTTGCCATTCTCAGGAAACATTTCTATGATATTCAATTTATAAAAAGGTCTAAAATTTACTTTCAGGTTAGGCATAAAATGTATCGATAAAATTTATAAATTTATCAAAATATGCTCGTTCAATATACTATTTAAAATAACTTGAATTGATAACCTTGAAAAATATAAAGAAATAAAACAAATTTATTAAATTTTTAAAAAAATTATTACTTTTTTTGCAATTAAAAGCAATTTTTGTTTTCTAAGGGTTTGATTATGCTATTAATTAAAAACATGCACACATTATTAAATAATAAAAATATTTCTGAAGCAATGTTTCTTTAGTAAGCTGAAATCTATGAAAATATATGTATAAGCATTTTGTTAACCCACTGTACACATAATTCTCGTATATTTAGTTAAAAAAAAATAGCTCTTTAATATGTTTGTTCTTATTTTGCGAAATTATACTATTGGTTGTTTCTTTACCAAAAGAAATACAAATCACGAATACCACAAAAAATAAAAATGATTGTATTTTCAAGAAATCGGGAGCACAGATCCTGAAGAAAGTAACTACTTTTGGCGTCAATAGCAACAAGTATATGTCTGAGCATTAAGTAAAATAGAGTTCGGATAGCATGTACTGATATAATTGCCGGATACAACATCATCATCATGCCGCAGTTCATTGACCATGTATGACGAGAGCAAGCTGATGGGCAACCACTGACTAGACGTTTTCTGTTGGTGAAAAATCTGATTAACGTACCAATCAGGGCATCAGAAAAACATTTTCTGTATCAAAGAAGATTCATATAGTACAGCCAAAATACGTCCCTAATTTATCTTGCTAAAACGTTACGTTTCCCTGAGTAAAAGCTAGAAACACAGGCTTTAGCACAACAGAAATTTAATAGCACACAGAAACGTACTGTCAGTGTGAACAAAGCATGACTGAGACTTGTAGCCAATGGCACATCATACCATCACTTCATTCGATGGGTCAGTATGACAATGTCAACTATAAGCAATGTTGACAAACACGATGCGATTAAAATAATGCAGTAAAAGAACTGAAATTCGTCTAAAAACATGACATCACGAGAATATGCGTAAAACAATAAATATGCTTGAAAACAAAATGTAGTGAACTGTAGGAATTTTAATAAAATTTAATGTGATATAGAACAAATCTGGTTGTTTATACAAACAAAAGGGGACGAAAAAGATTGCCTCTTACAAAATGGTTAGAGAAAATAAAACAAGTGGTACCCTCTACGTGCAATTAAACATGTAAACATCGCTCATTATTTTATCGTTCTTTACACGATCGAAACTATTCTTGTTTGCTATGTAGCATTAAGGGTAGCAGAAACTATTGTCTTCAAACTGATAATCCATGCTGCTGCAAGCGTCGGCAAACCGTTCGCGAAAAACGTTTTGTTTTGCAAACTACAACATTTGTTTCTCAGATATCGAGATGCGCGCGTATGTACTGTCTATTAAAGCCATGTGTGTAACACGTTCACCTTCTTGGTTGCTAGTGACAGCATTGAGCTGAAATCCAGTACATTATTTCGTATGTAATTATCCGGAACATATCGATTTCGTATTTTTACTGCGATACTGCAAACCCAGTTGGCTACAATTCAACCTCTCTCTGAAAGCCATATAAAGAGTGGCAACAATCTTCAATACAAATCACGCAAGCGTGTATGAGAAACCTGCAATTCAATTTAATCGTCTAAATATATATTAGATGTCGCGATAGGGTTCTGTTTAACATAAATACGTTGAAAAACCGATCATTTGCATATCACAGTATCTCCTTCCTATCTGGTAAATTTCACGTGTGCAATCTTTGTGTATTTTCTTGATGATCAGAACTATATTTTGTACTTCACTTTTTAATACATTTCAAACCTGCAGTTATAGTTAACTATGGACTGAATTATGTTTCCGTGCAATAATTTCCTTTTTTTTGACAATTTCATGTGTAGGAGTCACATTTAATAAAATTCATTGAAGTTGGAAGTATAAAATATTTACTCATTTGACTGTATCAATATAACTCTCACTGCTATTTTTTTAATGATCATATTTAATGCTTTCCTTTGTCAAAGTCATTTAAAAGAAGTTTTCGATTTTGCTTTTCATTAAATTAACTTGACAATATTTGAAAAACACCAAAATTTCCACCCAAAAATTATTAATACATTAATAATGAGATACATTTTTATGAAAATGAAAACATAGTAAGGCGCAATATTGATATTTTGGTGCAAATTTACTTTTGCTAGAATAGAAGAATTTGTAACATAACATTTGAAGAATGTAATTCGAATAAAAAAAGAGAGCTTTATTGAGAAATTTATCACTTTTTACTAGGCTATCACATTATGTACTTCGAAAATTCCAAAAAAACTCTCTGATATTGGGTATTTTTATCTGTGTGTCCTAAAAAATCAACATATGGTGACTGAAACTAGCCTATGAAATAATATCGCGAATTTAGTTTACGTAGAGTAATCATTGCACCAAAATACTTTACTTAGCCCATATTTGGGGTTTACCAATTAGGTGGAAGCAGCTAGATCATAATTTAGAAGAAGGAACCAAGCAGAAGACCTCCCCTCAATACTTGACCAACCACCACCACATGCATTATCTCTCTTGGATTGAATTATGACCTATTTAACGTATCCCAGTCGCTTTTAGTGAATACGACAGATCTTTAATGAAGTCGGGATTAGAGCTCACAATTTTCCAATAAATGGAATGACACCCTAACCAAACACGCCCCGCAGCCTCAAATATTATACGTGCAAAGAAAATAAATTTCACATGTTATTTTCACAAAGAAGGAAGTTAAAATACGTCAAGTTGCCAATTAAAAATACGCAAACATTGAAAACCAAAATACTTTGTTTTTTGATCAACAAACTCGATTTTCAAACATTTCATTCAAAGAACTGCTATAACTTCTTAACCATAACCACTTCCTGCCCAAATTTTCAACGTCGTTTTTCAATCCTATTTTAGAATCTGAACATTAACAGATTTTCCAGGAAATTGCAACACTCGCCATACGCGACTTCTTTGAAAAGAAAATAGTAGCGGACAATTCACTTTCCATTTTTGATAGCGTGCCAAATGATTAAGGGAAATTGTTTCAAAACCATTACTGTCTCTTCACACCGTCTACGAATCTATTCAAGCCTATCCAATTATGGTCATCTGAAACTGCGCTGACAAAAGGCATCGGTACCCGTTTGTGCCATACTTGTCGACGGCTTAAACTTCGCCAAACACAAAAGAAATAAAATAACAAAGCAAATATACAGAGAGATACTTAAAGAAAGAAAACTGTTATTGGAAAAACTCTGAGAGCGTAATGGAGGAAATGCCTTAGGCAAGACTTAAGAAAAATCAATTCATTTTATTTGATAATTGGAAGCACTCGAGCGTGAAGTTTATATGCCCAGATTTAACGAAAACATGTTTTCCTTTCTATTTGAGATCATCAAATTTAAGTAATTAATTTCTCTTGTGGCATATTATCATCAGCTTAAGGAAGAATTTATGAATTAAAGTGATACTCTCTAGAATTTTCAAATGCATTTCTTTCTATAAACTTATACTAAATGCAGTGAACAATCAATTATTTCGATAACGATTAAGTTTGCGTGATATACTATACTTATTATCAGTTACCAGTGATCACATCCGGTCTGTTAAATCCGACCATAATTTTCGTACATGTCTTGAACATGAACAATAACTATTTAGCAGTTATTCTCAAAAAAGATAAAGTCATATTTTTCTCATTAAAATATAAGACGATTAATGAATAAATGTATATTAATGGTTTAAATAAGGATTTTTGAACGATTTTTTGTGACAATCTTTTAAAATATTTCATTAAAAATTTTATTCAAAAAAATTATATATATATATATATATATATATATATATATATATATATATATATATATATATATATATATATATATATATATATATATAAAAGTTCAACATTAAATTTTCAATTCCAAAAGTAAGCTCATTTCTTTGTCTAAACTATATATAAATACAGGGTGTCAACTTTATCCTGTTGATGAAAAAATATTGTATTAAACTAAAAATATGGATCTTATTTTCAAAAAACTAACTTTACTTAAGTCATTTGTTACTTAGATATAACATATTTAAGTATTTTGAAAATAGCCCTCTTGGGCATCGATACAGATCCTTAAACGACGCGTAAAATTTTTTACAATGGTCCGCAGTTAATCAGGCATTAATTTAGGCCATTCCTTCTTAAGAATAGTTTTTAGGCATTCCAAACTTCGATGTGGCTTAGAGCATACTCTTGATTGCAGAATAGACCAAACACTATAGTCCGTTGGGATTAAGTGAGGTGAATAGGGAGGCCACATTCCCACAGGTATGAAATCTAGAAGATTTGCTTGACACCAGTCTTGCATTGCTTTTACTCTATGAGAAGGGGCAGAATCTTGTTGAAGTGCCCAGATGCCATTTTAAAATGTTTTTGGGTCCAAGGAAGTAAAACCGACCGTAAAATTTCATTGCAGTGTACATGATCTCGTTCATTTTGACACTTTGATCTATGAAAACCAAAGGAGTTTTTCCCGAATCACAAATGCCTCCCAAACCATAATTAACTGTGGCTTTTACCGACGTTTCTACTCTTGTGAAAGTTCCAGGACGATCAGATGACCAGTAACTGTCATTTTATCGATTATAAGATTGTTCAATTGTGAAAAGGTTTTCGTCCGTGAAGATGGAATGCTTCCACTCGCCTTTTACGAACTTTCGAAGGAGAGCTCAACATCTTTGCAACCGTGAACGCTTATTTTGCTCAGTTAATTTCTATACTTTTCTAAATTTACATGGTTAAAGTCCAAGTTCTTCTTTTGCAATTTGTCTAACTGATTCTCCATTAACTCCTATTTCTTAAGCTATTTTTCTCATTGAGTTTCTTGGATTTCGGTTAGTTTTCGTTTCTTGATAATTTTATGAATTTCATTTATATTCACAATTTTTTTCCCTGGTTTTGGGGTCTATCACCATCATGGTCAAGCTCTAAGAATCGTTTTATAGTACCTGATACTGTTTGTGTATATTCAACTTTCTGGCAGCCTGAATTTGCCTCAATCTAGCCTCAAATAAAGCAATTATTTACTGTCGTTAGTTTGGCATATTATTTTAAACAAGGAAATAAAAATTACCTATTTGTTTTACTAGCATTAAGGACTTTTAAACCAATCAAAAGCAGTAGAATTTTATCGACAGTATAAAGTTGTCACCCTATATAAACATAATGCACTATGCGGATGCACCTTTCATGGCTAATTTTACTGAATACTTCTAAATTACTATTATTTCCTTTAATTTAGGGCATATTTTCATACTGGTCAATCTACTTTCATAAGAAAAGCGTACATTTCGACAATTTTCTCAGAAGTAAAAAAGACATTGGAAGTATTATAAAAGAATGACTCCTTTTAATTGACAAATATGATAAACTTAAAGTCTTATAATTAAGTTTGTTTAAAACTAAGCTTAATGCATGTTCTTTTAACCGAGAGTTCATGCATTTTGAACAACATGTAAAGATTTTATTAAAAGAGTGAGTAAAATTAATACAATAGGTAATCTCAAATTCCATATTGTAGCAGAGTAATATATTTTGAATCAAATTGTGTACTTAGATAAAATTAGCATTTAGAACATATTTTTAAAATCTTTCATATTGGAAAAGAGCATTTTTCAACAGTTATAAATTCATTAAAAAATAGTTTAACTGTTGCTTCGAAACTTTGATATTAAGAGGTATAAATCAGATTAAATAATCATTTATGCGAAATGATGCCTAACCATTGATATCCAATCAATCAAATTTTTGAAAAATTTAACTGGTGTTCGTTAAGGTGTATCGAATCAACTTTTACGTTCCTTTTAATTGTAATATATTGGTTGCTTCATCCAAAATATCAAAAATTTGATTTGGATAATGCTTGGTAGAATAATATCAGAACACAATAATTATTTATTTCATAATTATTGGTAACAAAATTTTAATTAGAAAAATGTGCTTAAAAATAACATACAATTCATCTTACACGCAGTTCTTCTGTAAGATCACGTGCATGCAAATGTCAGGAATAAAATGTCACAGGCGACTCGAACTTGCACAAAATGCGATGGGCTGACGCTCATAGCTCAAGACTATAAAAAGGGAAAGGGTGGCAATGAAAGCATTCGCTATGAGTGCAAATGTGAGTTCGTTCGTGAAATATGCACGAAGAAATCAGATAGACAACTTTACACCTGCAATTGTTATTGAAAACCTAAAGAAAGCTCATAGTAGGATCAATGTAGCTGAAAAGTTCAGAATCAATAACGCTGTTGTTTCTCCGCTTATAAGCCTTCCAGCCATAGGTACAACTATTAGAAAGGTTAGTGGTTTCGGTGCCAAGAAAACAACTTAAGCGGAACCGATAGATCGTCCTGCAAACGGAAAGAACCCAAAACTAGTCAGATAGTGCCATTGTTACAGAATTATAAATTATATGAAAACATTTATATACTATTAATAATGGAATAACACAAGTAATTTCTATGCAGAATTTCAAAGATAGTATTGTTATTTTGCACGTGGGAGAAGAGTCGTAGGTGGTTTGATGAAGAATAACGTTCTTTTTACTTGAAGGTAGAGGGTTATGTTCATGACCATGACAAAGAGCTTTTAAGTTCAAAAAATGAAATATTAGACTGATGAAGAAATGAACATCTTCCAATTGAAATGTTACCTCTGGTGACTAGACTTTCATAAGGAAAAATCTGGGGGTCATCTATTTGTTCTCAGCCTCTAAATTATGCGAGCCCACCCCTTTTCGGAACAATGATATCACACCCATTGGTTACTCCATAATAAAGTTGCAATCATTGTACCCGCTTGTTATATTAAAAAGCTTAATGTACAAGAAACAGCCCGAGATTGTAAAAAAATATTATAAAAATTCAAAAAAATTGAAAGGAAATTATTAATAGAAATTGAGCTATGATCTAACTTTAAAAGAATTTATATATATACATTCAACATAGAATACTAGACAAAATTTAAGTTCCATGTATTTTTGCAAAAATTTCAAAAGCAAAAATTTAACGATATATATATATTATATATATATATATATATATATATATATATATATATATATAGATAGATAGATAGATAGATAGATATAGATATAGATATATGCAAATAATATGCTCCAAACAAAGTGCAAATATATATATATATTTGCACTTTGTTTGGAGCAATAAAACTTTATTCTTACTTAATTTCTTACTAAAAAGCAAATTGTTCTTCTAAACATCGCATTATTTTTAGTCATGAGACCATTCACAAGTTTGGCAATTATCATTTTTACTTCGTCTTATTGTGACATTCAGACCTTCATTATTGTGATGCACCTTAAGCAGATATTGTCAAAATTAACTTCATTATAGAATAACTAAATCATTATAAATGTTATATATATATATATATATATATATATATATATATATATATATATATATATATATATATATTAATAAATTAACCCAAGATTTTTGCAAGTAAATATATTAAGGCAATTTAATTATATTAATGTTACATAGCGTTTTAATGCTTTACAAAACTTAAGAATTTTTTTACATTATATTAAAAAAATAATTTAGTATTCAAATAATGGAAAGAACATACAATATAATAATGCATTTTAAATACTTAAAAGATAAAAAGAAAACACACCAATATGAATCATAGAAAACTTTCAAGGAAATTGCTACGATTTTAAAGAAATCGCAGTAACAAATATGATGATTTATCGATGAAATAATAAAAACTAGAGACAATACAGATTTATCGTAGAATCAAACATTTCTTTTTCCTGCTATATTAGTGTGTGTCACACTGAAGGACAGAATAATTACGGAGTTTGCATTCGTCATATTGTGAAACATTCTGACTCTCATAAACATTTGTCATATTTGTGCTGACTCAGGTATTTATTTAGTAGCACAGCAAAACTTTGAATCGCGTAGGCCGAAGAGGAATCAGAAACAGTTGCGTTCATAGAGTTAATTTAAAGCATCGATCGTTGGTGAAAATTTAAATAAATAACTTTGGTGATACTTCTGTTGGGGGAAAATTTACATGGCATGTATTTCGAGCTAGAAGAGGTGAACCGAAGATCAAAATATCGGAACCATATACCATTTTTAGAGTAGTAACATAAAAATTGTTCTTTTTCAGTATACAATAG
This sequence comes from Latrodectus elegans, assembly GCA_030067965.1. Classification (NCBI taxonomy): domain Eukaryota; kingdom Metazoa; phylum Arthropoda; class Arachnida; order Araneae; family Theridiidae; genus Latrodectus; species Latrodectus elegans. The sequence goes on from CM057810.1 coordinate 106,805,054, forward strand.
AAACATTCCTGTATGTGATACAGACTCATGGTAGTGCTTGGGGTTGAAAAAGTATCTGAGTGTCTCTTATAAAAATCCTGTAATTAATGAGCTGCTTGTGAACGAGTTTGGACTTGTTCAAAAATAGATGAAATTGTCGTTTGATCACATTCCAAACATATTTAATTGATGAATGTACTTGAGAACTGGCTGACCTTCCTAAAACATCAATTACTGCGCATTTCTTGACAAGTAATGATAGACTTGACCACTGATTCCTATGATGATATATGGTGGATGCCATCAAGTGAAAAACGAGATTCATTTCTAAAAACGACATTCCTCCAGTTATATATTTTTTAGATTAGATTATGTAGCAACTTTCCTGACGACACCTCGTGTTCGGATTGAACACAGAAATTTGCTGCCATATATGATTGCTTCTAAGACCTGAGCTTAGGCATAATGAATCATCTCTGAATTGTATCCCTTGATGTCCTAGCACTGTTAAGAGTTGAACAGTTGTTGACAGCGGTTTTGTCTACTGTAACTTAGTCAACTGCCGAATTTGTTGATAGAATCATTGTCATGGAGGATGTTAGACATCTGACTAAGTGATAATTGGTGGCCTGCAAATGTTTAGAGCCTCAATGATGACTAAATGAGCTATTATCATGCGTTTCCAAAATAAGTTATTTTATGTTTGTGACATTATTTAAGAATTCAAAACCAGTTTCGACTTCTAATCAATAAAATATTAAGTAAAAAATAATAAATTAATTTTTACTTAATTTTTGTTATATTACTTAATTTTTGTTATATATTATCAAAATAAGTTATTTTATGTTTGTGACATTATTTAAGAATTCAAAACCAGTTTCGACTTCTAATCAATAAAATATTAAGTAAAAAATAATAAATTAATTTTTACTTAATTTTTGGATTTGGCATACAGATTATATTAAAATCGTGTGTAGAAATGCTACTTGTAGCCCGTATGTTGGCCTTTTCTACTCTTAAGCTATGTAAACTTGCAAAAATAAGAAGATTTCGCTTAGTCCCTTTAGATAATTACCTTGCAAATTTTATTAATGATGACCTAAATGATAATGAAAGAAATTGAAAATGATAACCAAAAAAGCCTTTTTAACTTCCGCACCATAAGAGATAAAGAGAGTTAATGTTTTATCTACTTTCAGAACTTATATATACCATTTAACTAAAGAATTTATTTTGAATCGTAATATTTGGTGTATTCTGTTACCATTTCAAAGTGCAATTATTTTGGTTTATAGAAAATGCAAGGTGTTTATAATTAAGACATAAATGTTCAGAACATCATAAAAAAGAATACAAAAATGATCTTTAAATTGTCAAATCTGCTTGATACGCATTTCAGAATGTAGGAAAAGATTAGAGGAAAAAATTAACTCAGAAACTGTCCTCTGGGGAAAGATATGGCATTTAAAACATAGTCTATAGTAAAAAATAGTTTCGTAGTGTTACAATTTGTGCTAATTACAATTTGTAAGTGATCTACGAATACGAATGGTACCAACATTAGTATCAAGAGATTGAATGTCAAATTAACTATATTGCATTCGAAAATCCTACTCATGAAACATAGATAGGAAGAAAGCTGTAAAAAGGTAGTCAACGACCATGACAATTTATTTTCCTTGATGAAGAAGCAACAAGTGATCTTATCTGATGGCTTTGTTGCAAGTTGCTGATATTTTATGATGTTGAGATTACAGAAGACGTCATTCTTCGTTAAATTTGCAAGATTCCGAGTGTCACCCTATAAAGATAATTTTATAATGAAAAATCACAAGGATTGTAGTTTGATGAATCTTCGGAATTTGTAACTGAATATTCGATTTTTTGTAAAGTCCCATTCCAGTTGCTAAATGTCAATGTCATCCTCAATCAAAAGAATCATCAATGTAATGATCGTCTTGTTGGAGTATGGTAGAACTGATGGTTACTTGCTATTGGAACTATATAGTAACAAAATTCTTCCTCATAGCAGAATGGTAGGACAGCCCTATTCATAGCAAAAATTTCCTTGTTCTATCTCTATCCATTATTAAACGATTAATTTTGGATGTTACATTTCTGCTCCCTGCATAAAATTTGCTAGAGCGTGCGCTAAGGAGTTTTCCAGGTTGGCTTCAGTAAGTGAATTTGACAAACTACCTACGAAAATGCCATCTTGAAATATAATTATATATTGCAAATATTAAGACAAATACCTTATACCATCTTTAATCTGTTAGCTGTTTGGATTTTCTAAAGTCAATATGTAGCTGTTTTGTTTGTTTATTACTGTAGATGAAGAAAAATATGTTTCGTATTTCCATGATGAACTTTAAAATTAATTATAGTCTACATTCTTGTGCATAAGCAGTATTACAGCTAACATTGTGCGGATGTATTAATCATGATCACATGTAATCTTTGGTGACAAATAGCATTCTAATGCTTTTTTCAAATTATTTTCTTATTGTACATAAGCCAAATCCAATTATTTTATAACTCGCCTCTTTTATTTTTTGCCTTTTTTTGATTGCTATTCTGAACAGACATTGTAGATGATTCATTTAGTGACGTTATCAGATGTTTTCAATTTAGTTCTGTCCCCTATATACTTTCAGAAAACTTGTAAACAATATTAAGACTAATGAGGAAGATTTGTGTACATCTTTGCGCAATTCATCTTTTTTTTTTTCTTTTGTTGGGCACAGGTATTTATGAAACTACAGAAAAAGTGAAAAAATATCAAAAAACGATATTTTCACCACACATTTTAATTATACAACATTAGCGTAAAAGTGACTAATCAATAAGATAATTGAACAATGATCCAATAACAAGAGTTCTATAACAATCCACGATTATCTCTTCATGGTTTTAAAGATATTTTAATTGTAAATCGCATTAAAAAAACATTGTCTTGTGCTGATGCCGCACGAAACATTTGAAATTTTTTGTTTAAGTCCAGTTAATGGTCATTTTCACAAGTTAAACTCCAAAATAAATTTATCACAATTACGAAGTAATAGTTATATTTTTACAACAGACCTTTCCTAATGTTACTTCTTACTTTGTCAGCAAATGATATTTTAAATGAGTAACTCAGGTATATTTAGTAAGCAGAGTACAATAAGAACTTAAAGATAATCTTCGGAATTTAATTTCGAAATTTATGCTCGAGAAAATATTTTCTGTCAGCTCTCTTAACCAGGCACGATTTCCAATATATCGCAATTTTTATTAGTTGAAATAAAAGCATTTGTTGGAATGGTTAGTTAGAATAAAAACTTGAAACTAATATTCTTGTGCTACTGTTATTAAGAATTTCCAATTCATGAATCTCTCTTTATCGTTATTGTAATATACGTAATTCCTTTATACCTACTAATGTATTTCATCAAGAACTTTAAGTTTAATCATAATCATGTTGAACATGATAAAATAATATTTATAAATGTAATTTTCTTACAATTATCTTAATTGTATTCATTCAGTTTCATATATTTACAGTTAAGGAACCTCCACTAAAGAAAATCGTTACCATTTAGTAAAAGTTTATGCAAATAATTAAATTACTTCTCATACAAGATTTGTTTCAATTATTTAGATCAAAATTTTTACAATGGCTTTTCATATGGCATATCTGAAATTGTCCACTCTCCCGTAGCGACGACCTTTACAATATTTGAGAGTATGAACGATTTATGTGGCGACAAATTCCTCTTCGCAAACACCACCGATATAATCGAAATGAAACTGACCATAAAATATTACTCAAAAATATAAAAGCATGATTCAATTTAACCAACGCATCCCATCCATTGAATGATGTCTCACACATAAGTTTCGTCACATAAAAATGGCAATTTCTACCAACAATGCATTTCAGCAATTTTATTGCTTATCTTTGGTGACGAGCTATTATGATATATCAGAATATTTGTTTTTTCTTGAATCAGAATATTTGTTTTTTTGTGGCGAAAAAGAATAAATTAACCCTCCATTTAGGTAAATATTCAGTTATAGGCATCGAGCTGTCAGCCTAAATGTCGTCTTTTTCAGAATAAAGTAACAATTGGAGAATGTGGTAAATAGCGATCCTAAAAAAACAAAATATTGAATTATACACATGTTTGTCACACTGAGATCTGATAAGGAAGAGTTTGCATTTCATAAAAGTTTATTTCTCTATTTTTGTATTGTTCAAACGATTTAGGTATTTTCCCTGACATATGCTTTCAGTAATCAGGGAAGAGATTCATTTAACAAATTAATTTTATCATACGATATATATGATGTCAGTTACTTCTTTCTCGTGGTAAAGTCCATCTCAGGGCTAGATACAGGGAAGCATGCTGGTGCAACAATAACAACTTCTTTACCGTCGAATGCGTACAACTGACTTGTGAAATAAAAATGTGAAATAATGTATTTAGAACGAATGTGATCTCAACTGTTATGGAAGATTGCTGAACTTGGTTATTTTTATACCTTTGTCATTTTCAATTTTTATAAAGATATTATTATTCGATAGAAAAAAAAATTGCATCGAAATGGAACAACTTTGTTACATTTTGTTTCAAATTATTTGTGAATTTGTCATATATTATATCAAAACAACATTGTTAACATGAATAGTTTATGACTGAAAAGGGCAAATAAGAAGTCGAAGACTGGTGACATTTAGCTTTTTAAATATTTTTTATTTATTATTTTTAATTGTTTTTTAAATGAATTTTTAAGGCACACATAAATGTAAGCTCAAATGTTCCCCTTTAACGTTAATGCATTTTCAAATTGCTTTTTATACTTCTTAATTTGAATGTATTCAATACAATCAGATACAATAACTTAATCAATTATTAATAAAGACATTATTGTTGACCCATTCATCTTGGGTCAAAGTTTTTATTTTCCTCTTTGGTTTTCCGACATTTGCCGTAATCATATTTTCCGTATTATGAAAAAAATTTAATATCACCTAGAAGTTTGAAATTAAAAAAAAAATAAAAAAATTACTATTCGAAGAAAAATTATAATTTAAAAAAATAAAATATTTCTGAATTAAGAAACTGGTAAAACACAGCCCTAATAAAGTCAATAATTCTTCACAAGTTGGCTTTGCATAATTTAACCAAAGTGTAAAATAACATTAATAATACAAATGCTTTTAGTGCGGATGAACCATATTCAAGAATTATGTATGAGTTGCATATTTTGCTGTTACTCCCTTCAATATTAATAACGTTACACATAGCCGATCTATATCAGTTCCAGAAAAGATTTCTATTGTTATGGCATCCGCATTAGTTTTAACGAAGAAGCTCATTTGACCATCAACTATGAATAATGATATTTTATTATTAATAATACGAAAATATGGGTGGTACGAATGCTTGAAATATGAGCACAGAAAAGTCTAAAATGTACCCTTCAATCTCAACTAATAAAAAATATCTAGGGAAGATATTTTCCACCTTTTTTCAAAATCTGACAGACCTGTAACTATTCAGCAAACTTCAACTTGTTTCAGATTAAGCAAAGAAATTCGTAGGTGAAATTCAATTGAAAATTTCAAAATGAAGTAAGATTTTGCTCGTAAAAATTGTTTTGATTCTAAACAATGATATTATATTACGCGATACTATCAAGCTTCTTTTAAATCATTGTTTGCATAAAAATATCTTACTAAGAAACTAGTCGCAGATGCAAATCACACTTCACATTCACCTGATTATCGCTAACCGAATGTCTCCTTTTTAAAAAGTTAAAAAATTTTTGAGCTTGTTATAATAGCTTTTTATACCTTCTCTTAAATGTGAATGACCAAGGCAATTTGGATATTAAGATCAAGTGAAGAATAGTTGCTGCTAACCGATGCCTTAATGGATTAAAAAATTTTCCATGTTCAAAATTACTTTAAAAAGAAAAATCTAAACAGCATTTTATAAAAAGAATTAATAAACTTATATTCACTTATAGTTTCTGATTTCTCTGGGACTTGATGACTGCGTGAAATTCGGCTTATTATCGTTGAAAAAAGATGTCAAGGAAGATTATGAGCGTATTTTTTGATGATAGTGAATAGCAACATAGATATACACAATAAGACTGATATAAGTAAACATATTAAAATTAATCTTTTAACTTTTGTTGATAACATTTTCTTCAAGCATTCGAAGAAGAATTGGAAATATTTTATAGATTTCTTTAGAGATTGATTTGTATACGATAACTATATTTGAAGGTTAATAATTTTTATTTTATCTCGAATTATTTATCTAGGAAATAATCCGGATAATTATTATCATACCCTAATTCAGATAGAAGGATACTAATTTTATATGTTAGATTGCGAAAAAAGAGCTTTATTTTAAAATTCATGACATTTTGCGATAATTAAAACACCATCGACATTTCAAACGCCAAATTTTTTTTTTTTACTTTAACAAATTTTTGGGTCATCATGCATTAAACGTCTAATAATTTGATTAATTTTATTTTTATAAGAAACTATAATATTATTTGAATTTAAAATATTTTTTTCTCTCATTTAGTCAGTAGCAGTTGCTGTGTGATGATTGCAATAACATAAAATAAAGTTTTCTTAAATTATTGTTATATGAACATTGCATTTTTAATAATTATGATTATTTGTCATGCATGCATATTAGCATACGATAATTTTCTTTTATCGATAAAAATTTTATCAAAATTATTTCTACGAGAACAAAATAGAGAGAGAAAGAGAGTTAAATATGTATATAAATTTTCCTTCAAATATTTACAACTTATTATTACTGATAAACAGGAACTATTAATTAGTTAAGAAAATTTTCCACTTTGTATGTCAAAAAGTAATTTACAAAATTAATATTTAAATTTAAATTTCTAAAACATTATTTATGATAAAATTCCTATAAGTTAATTAACCTTTATCTGTTTTCTATCACTTTACTAATGTATTAATTGATAAAATATTGATTTTTTGACGAAAATAACATTCTTACTTATATGTAATTTCACACAGGTAAAAATGTAAAGAAATATAAAATATTAAATGTAAATTTGGTACTGTTTTCTTTTGGGAATTAACGTCATAGGGATATTTCACATAAAAAACTCTTAGCTAGAGCATAATTTAAAATTTATATATCATTGCATAAATTTAATATGGATACCCGCCGCCAGATTTTACAGAGAATAGATATAAATGAATTTAAGAACATTTTCTCTTTTTACCTCATGTAATAAATTTCACAATTTTATTTTCCTTCTTAAATCTTTATTTTCTATATAATAAAATACGGTACAGATTTCATAAAAGAATAAAATTTAAATTGGAAATTTAAATAAATTTGTCAATTTTTAGTCCTTATATCGCCATTTTTGAGAGGACATCAGGAAGTTTTCTCCACTTTTGTATTATTTTAAATTAGCAAATTAAATGCAATTAGTCTTTTGTGATAAATGAAATAATATGCAATCTTTTTTAAACCGGCGTTTCACAAATGTAAGCATATAACCATGGTAATTTTTAACTAATTGTTATTTTTTTATTTATTTTTTTTCCATGAATTTTTTTAAACTTTTCTAATCTTAAATTGATCTAACTTAAAATAAAATTCGATCACTGCTATTTTTTTTTTCAAACGTGTTGCTCAATTTTGTGTTCAAGAATTCAAAATATTTATTAAAACGAAATATTTAATAAATTTATTAAAATTTCGTTTTACACCATCATCAAAAAAACTACAAATGTTATATGTATCATTTTATTATTAAAAATGGTAAAAAAAAATTTATATGAATATTTCTAATGCTCTATCACGAATAAGTAAATTTGTAACATTTATTCGGTTTGACTTCATAATTTAATGGGAACCATTTTCTTATGAATGATAAAAATGTGGAAGGAAGAAAATAATATATTATAACCTAAACAGAGCATAATATATACACTCGATATTTTAATATTTATTGTTCGTTTGTAATAAGTTTCCACAGTAACCTATTTCCTCTTATAGTTTTATTAAATTTTGATCTTATTTTTCTCATGCCAGTCCCAATTTACTATACTTGGAATTTCGTAAGAAAGGGAGTTGTTACATTCTTTTATCTTGGAAGGTGGCACATTAAAAACCCTCCTTTAAAATAATAAAATAGGAAAACATAAGCTTTAAATTTTTTGAAGAACAGAATCAATGCAATTTTATTATTTTATTTAGTGAATAAATATTATATATTACTTAGTAAATAAATATTTTATATATTTTGGGATCAAATAAATTTAAAATGAATCACAATTGGTAAAGAAGATTTAGAAAAAAACATTTTACCATTATTTTCTATAACAGTTAAATAAAGTACTGCCTTAAGCGACATCATAAAAATGTAGACATATCTCATGAAAAATGTAACAATCCCACATATTCTACAGCTCTTCTCCCACACTTTATATTGCAAAAAAAAAAAAAGTCTCCTTTGTGTATGAGTTATGCATACTTTGTCGGGGCATATGCACGAGGAGAAACGGACAAAAAGAAACAGTAAATATATCAGAACTTTATTATCAGTATCCCTTCTTCCCACGCTATTTCAGGGGCGGAGGTGAGATCACAATTCTGAATTTGGCATGCCCTTTAAAATAGTATGAAAAGAGCGTTATCGCATACAATGAGCACTTCACATAATCAGTGATTCCAGAGTGCTAGGGACGTGTGTAACAAAACTGGGTGGGGGTGCTTTATTTTGTTTTCTGTATTGTATATAGTTGGAAAAAAAAAACCCAAGAGATTATCTCTGACTAACATATCAACCATTCTAGTCTGGGAACATACTGTAATCTTTTCAGATTACTGGGAATATCCCTCTTTTAAGTATCTAAAATTTCAAATCCATTATGTCCTCTACTGACATTGTAAAAAACAAAGTATTAGCGAAGTCTTTCTCCAAAAACTGATACTTAGCAGAAATGATTTGAAATTTGAAATTTAAAAAATTTCATGTCTCTTTACTTTGTGAAAATGCTTCTAATAAAAATTAAACGTTATAGTTTTCGGCTCAGTATATTTTTATGAGAAGTGTTTATTTTCATCCAAAAATTTTCTTTTAAAGTAATGATGAATCGCGTTTTAATTAGCATAACATCCATCTCTTTTAAAAAATTAAAAATATTTTTTTAATTAAAGCCTAAAATCCTCTGAGAGTTTTATTTTATCTATTTATTATCTTTTTTATTGCGTTTTGCCGTCAAAAATGTAAAGAAGATAACGAATCGTATTTGCATTTCTCTGGAAGGAAAACCAGTTTTATTCCTAAGCACTACATTGATCTGCATGAAAGGATTAAAAACCCCACAACTCGGTTGTGTATAGGATCGAACCAGAAAACTTACATTTCTAAGAATTCATCAATAGAAGGTACATCAATTCATTTTTTTACTATCAATTACATCAATTTATTTATCATAATTCTAATTGTCACTGCTTAAAGTATAATTGAACTATTGAAAATTGTAAAAACTGTCACTGATGGAAATTATCTGCATTATTTAAATATTTTCTGTATATTAACTTCTGGCAGGAATGCGTGTACGGTTACGGTGAATCTGTCATAATTCTAAATTTGAATCAGTAAATTATAGCCTAATAGTTGAAAGCTCTTGAAAGACTCTTTGTAACATCACCGCATAAATATTGGGTTGTATTCCCGTAAGAAATCCGACACCCACACTGAGAAACCTGAAAGCAAAATGAAGAGTAGCCCATACTCCCCATTACACAACATTATATAATTTTTTAAAAGACAGAAATTTGTAAACTGCAATGCATAATTCGAATTAAGTTAACATAATTAATTTAAAATCTTTCAATATTTTGTATAAATATAAAAAGTTAAAAAAAAAAAACTTTAAATGATAATTTATATTACTTTAATGATAATTGCTTAACACAATAACATTTTTTTGTAATATATATCATTAAGCAATTCATTTTTTTTTTGAAAGCTAAAATTGCAATCAAATAAAAATAAAATTGGAATTCGAAACTAATTTGGAATTAAAATTTAATACCTACATGAAATTTAAATAAAAAGATAATGAAACGCTTTTTGTAACATATCAACGTAACAAAATTCGTTTTCATTTTTCCTATAAGAACGTGCATTTTCGCTGCCAACACATTTTCTCCTTTCCAGGTGATTATATCTTAGACGTTGAAATACGAACGAAAAGATCTCTCTCACGCTCGGAAAACGACAGCCAGCCAATCAGGTTTCCGTTCCCTAGACAGCAAAGCATTTAGAATACTGTTAGCATATTTTATTTACTTATTTTTTTTCTTCTCAACTTTGGCTTGCGTTTATTGTTTGGAGATGTAGCTGTAGACAGACTTTAAAGTTGCACATATAAATGAGTCATGCATGGGGTGTAAGACTAAATTGACCGTAGAGTGCTTGACCTAGGGGTCTAACTTTCAATCATAATGTTTATTTTATTTTTATTTGTAGTAGTAGAAAATTTGTTTAAAATAAGAAAAAAAAGGTCATTGAAAAAAATCCATTTAAAATTAAATGTTTTTCATGGATGAAAGAAAGGGCTAAACGACAGAATTCATTTCAGAATTTTTTTTCTTGTTATTTTGAGGAAAGTATAATTCTGGATTCATATAAGAATTACAGAAAATGCTATTTTCTATTTTTCTTTTTGATCATGCTGGAAATTATTTTGAAAATGAAGTCCCATTTTCGATTATTATTTTCTATAAAAAGAATCAAACTGATGTAGAATCTTGGAAAATAATCTATGGTGGAAAAATATAAAACAAAGTTTATGCATTTTTTTTCGTACATTGTGAACAGAATCGTTTTAAACTAAAAAGAAGAGATCGATTTTTGTTTATAATGTACACAAAGAAAAAGAACCTTTTTTCTAATGTTTCCGCTGCAAAGAACTTGAAAATTAATCTCTCAAATTGCCAATCCATTCAATTTATAATAAGTAAAATGAAGTTAATATGCGCACAGTTCATGAAAACATCAGGGAATATTCATGAAATAAATAGGAGATATTAATATTAATGAAATCATGAATATTAATATCTCCTAATAATTCTGATGACAATGCAAATCATTTTAGATAACCTCATTATATTTCTGTTGACATTTTTTACCGATAAAATCGAATTGGATAAAAAGCTACAATTTTAAGCGGTTGTCAGATAACTTACAAATATCCAAGATACAGCTGGGAATCGAACTCAAAGCTGTCATTATTGGGTTTCTCTCATTTTTGAAAGACTTGGGGCAGTTTACTAAAAGCTGGACCTTATGCAGGCTGGGTAGATAGGAGAGTTGATAGGTAAGTAGGCAGATAGTAAGGTAGACAAATAGACAACCAGACAAATAAATAAATTGGAATATCTATTAATTAAATTACTGGAACATTTCGATACGTTTCTAACAATATGTGTTTCTTAATAAAAATTGGGATTAAAGTAATACTGTAAAGAATCCCTGTGCTTCCTACTTGAGCAAATGTCAAGTGGATTTCAAGGACGTGTGAAGGAAAATCAGGGAGAAATCGGCCTAGGAACTTCAAACAGGATAGTTGACTGTGTGTTTAAACAGCCACAAATTTTAATTTTCTTCTATGTGATTATTTGTAAATATGAGTGTAACGCTGTGTCTTTGCATGTGGTGTGTTTGTTTATATGTAATAAATAATTAGCTTATAAACGCTTCTTTTGACGCGCCATACTTTGTTCCTTTCATCTTTACCGTAGTTCCGAAATAAATAGCTGGGTTTCATTTATACATGAATCAAAATAGATGAAAATTTAAAAGTTCTATGACACATATAAAAAGTAGGGATATTGTGTATTTAGAAGCATCCGCTAATCTCACTGTAATTGTAACTTTCAACCATAATGCAAAATTTGCAATTGGTTATGTGACGACATTATTAAATTTAATTCGAATGATTCATTTAACAAACATATTGTTTAAATGACCCATTCCCAATAATTTTTAAAAATGTGAATAAGAGTATGAAGTTGTGGTGTCGGCACGCTTTAGCGAGTCGCAAATCTATCGTATAATTCTGGCGTAATTTCAAGAAATTATATGATCAGTGCTACCATGTCTTATTTTTATCTTAATAGCACATATATTAACAAAGCAAAAGTACATTTATTTAGATCTTGTTTTACAGTTTAAAAAATTGCACATTTTTGTTTGTTAAAAAATTAATTAGCAAAAAATTTTTAAAAGTTCAAAAAAAACATTTTCTTGTGATAATTATTATGTAATAATAATTATCACAAGAAAATGTTTGTAATTCCCTGTAATTGTTGCACCACTGACTTTTTTTAAAAAATAAATTTTTATAAAGCAGGCAAATTCGTATATTTGTTTTAAAGACACAGAGGAAAAAAAATTTCCTGCCAATCTCAATCGTTTATTTTTTTAAATAAAGTAATAATAAACTACATTAAAAGAGAAAACATCGATGAAAGGAAAATTTGTGAAGCTTTCAGCAACATATGTGACAGTAAAATATGAAATGCTTTAATTAATGAAAATTTAATAATCTTTATATAAATTTCAGATAAATCAGTTCACTTACACACAACTAAATAAATAATTTTTTTTTTTAAATTTAAAAACTAGGAAAAATCCTTGGACATATGCTAATGTTTAAAATTAAATATATGAAAATTTATTCCAAAAATATTGCAAATTTTGGTATCAATATTTTGGTTTAGCATAACATTTGAATTTACAAATGCTGAAAAAATAATATGAAAATATAATGATTAAAATATCACCAAATTTAGAGATTCAAATATTTTTTAAAATATTGAGAAACAATTACAAAGCCCCAATAATTTTTGTTATATTTTGACACCACCACAAAATAAAAGAATATTACTAAAAAATTATTATATTTAATTGTCTTCATATTTAATATTAAATAAAGCCATAAGGGCAATGTAGCCTAGTGATTAAGACATCGGCCTTTCGTCCGGCAGGTTTCCATTCCCAATGCCGTCAAAGACCCTCTGAGTACATGCAATATACGTACATATAAAATCAGTGAAATCGAAAGTCCTGTGACCCGTCATTGAGCAGTTATCTAAACTGTAATTATCTGAAATAAGCTTAGTTAAGATCAAAGTCAAAACTGAAGGAATAGATCCTTTGGTGGTGCCATCTATCAGAAGAGTCTTAGAGCAAAGACGTACTTTCACCTTCGTGGTGCTCTGGTTAAACGAAAGACGCACCCTTCTGACTTAATTTCGTAAAGCCTTGGGCTAACAAGCTTAGTTTGTCCAAGTGCCATAAATAACAACAATAAAGGCATAGTTTTCAATTTGATATTTTTAAATTAATTTTGTTGTTATTATCTTTGATGTATAGTAAGCACATATATGTATGAATTACAATTTTTTAAAATTTTAAATATGATATTGCGTAACCGTAATTAATTTAAAATAGTACAAAGTATCATAGAAACGTTTGAAAATCTTTGCTCTCAGCTGCCTAAAATTCTGTTTCAAGGAAAAATTCAATTTTTCGGCATTTCAGAATCTTGTTAGTTGTTATAAAGAATATAACGAAATAGGGTAACTATTTTATAATTCTCTTTCCGACTTCTGTAATGATACATTTCTCACTGTCTATTTCTGTTGACAGAAATCGTTAAACTAGCATCGTAAATATGAACCAAATTCAAATGACACGATCGACATTTGATCTCTCCAACACCCACAGTGTTAAACTGGTTGTTGAACGTTTAGCTCTCTACTTTCGATTCAACTGTTCTTGGGTTCAAATCTCGCCTTTGGATGTTTGTATTGGTTTTGAAATCCACTTTAGGCCGTAGGTCCCTATCTAATTAGCCCTCGTGTAAAAAAAAAAACAAACTGACAGTTGAGAGAAAAATGAGCCAAACCAAACCTATACCCACCGCATCACATCAGAAAGAAGACATTAGAACCATGTAATGTGCATTGACCATCTCATCAGGATGGATTTCGGCTGAATCAGGCAGGTATCGAACCCAATACCTTCTAGGCTTAGTTTTAAGGATTCATTTTTTTCACTAAATAATTTTGGGATAAATATTATTAGCTTTATCAGATCACTCATAATCCCTTGAATTTTAAAACTAGTGATGCTTAAAATGCTGAAAAGCTCCTCATAACAATATAAATCACAAAATTGATCTGAGTTATCTATTTAATGAACGAAACTGAGCTATCACGGAAATCATATAACATCTTTACAAATGTCATCTGTAAAACTAAACTGCATTTTTTTAAATGAAAATATGGTGAGCGTAACTATAAGTTAAAAGAATTTAACCCTAGATGTATCAATCAAACAGTGATATAAATGTCACGCCTCAAATAAATTTGCCTTTGCGCGTGATGATGGAAATAGTGCTAAGTCCTGCAATTTTTACTGTTTTGCACACCATTTTTTTCTTTAAAATATTTATAAATTATCCACACTTTTTATATCTATGTACGTAACGTATATATTTATGATCGTATATGTTAGCGTGAATAGTCGCAAATAACGTTTTCTGATCATATAATCTTATAATTTAAGTTTATTTAAATTAATGAATTAGAAAGATGGATATTGAAAAAAAATAGCTGTTCATTTTAAATACGTATTGAATGATAACACATATTTAGAAGTAGCAGCTATTTTTAGCCCTCAATGAGAGAGAGAAATTATTTCGAAAATAATTGATATCAGGAATTATAGTACAAAAAATTACTAATTCTGTTAAATATGTGTGTAAATTTGGTGTATTTGATCTCCAATTGAGTCGGATCATGACAGCTTTTTCATTGAAAAGTCGTCAACTATTTTACTTATTTTTTAGAAAGGAAAATAACGTAAATCTTTTTATAAGAACCGGAAGTAACAGAAGAGTAGCAATAAACCAACTGAAGTTAATTGTATGGAAGGTTGGAGTATAGTTTTGAACTGATTATGAACGGGCAGTAACGGTTCTTCTAGTCCGTTGAACTGTCACTTACGTCTAAAATTAGTGCTTTTTTTCACCTTAAACAAGCAAATTTATTTCACGGGTGTTAAAATTAATAATTACTTATTACAACTATAAATTTAGGCACGACTAAATTGTTATTTTGAGATTTTTTGCGGGGGAGGGTTGTGGAGGAGTATTCGTTTTTTTTAATCCAGTTTTTGATTAATTTTAATCAGCGTGCCTGACTGCGGATAGGGAGGTCCTGGCCACGAATCCCGGTTCGGGCATGGATGCACTTTCTCTCTCTATCTATCCTGTCTTTGTCCTTTCCTTATATGGATGGATTGTGAATGGTTGCCTTCCCCATCGTTTAGTTGGAAAAGTGGAACAGCGCACCCCATAATGCCAGCCTAGCTGGCACAGGACAACAACATTAATTTTAATTTGACATATTTTTTTAATATAACTCTATTTTTTCAGTATTACTTCTTTTCACTTTACAATTAATTATTACCATAAAATATATTTTTCATACATACACGGACGTATGAAAAATTTATTTTCATACGTCCGTATAAAATAAATTTTTACGGAATTTATGTATGTAAACATATATAAATTAATTTTGATTATTAATATCTCTATGAGCGTATTGTATGTATGTAGGTATCTATACGTGTAAACATATATTATTACTATTAAATGTGTATAAAATAAATTTATGAACTAAGAATAGCAGGACAGTTAGCAATCATACATTTTGAATGAATAAAACGTTTAATTATTAAAAAATTAAGTATTTAACGAGTTTGATCCAAAAGAAAACATGAAATGTATGTTTTTAAAAAACAACTTCATAGTAATAAAAAATCTGATGTATTATAATTGATGAAAATTGTATTTTTAACAAGAATACATTTTTCGCAAGCATTTACTGAGCTTTTACTGATGAACCGATTTTTTATTTTTTAAGTCGCTTTTCTCTGCTTTCCATTTTGTCACATTTTCAATACATCTGTATGGTATAACTCAATTGTTTGGCATCGTCTTTTGCTTTTCTCTTGCCCCTCCCCCCAAAAAAGGTGAATATTGATTTCTTAGTTTTATTATTTATTTTTTGTGTAGGGATGTTTTCAAATGTAATGCCGTAAAATAATTCTTCTGCTAATGTGAAACTACAATATTTAGTTCGAATAATTAATCTGATAAAATTAACTTTGTTATTTTATAAGTTTTGAACACATCTAGGATATATGATTAAAAAAACTTCTCTAAGCCTCAAAAATATCATGGTTTATTTGTATATGTTATTTGATTCTACTTTTAAAAATGTCCAAAAATTTATTTCTTAATGACTTTCACACATTCATAGTAGATAACAGAAAAATAAATGTTGTTGTTGTTACAAATCCCATCCAGAATAGTGGAGCTATACCAGATCCATAAGGCCATGCACTCTCAAAAAATAAACCAAAAAAAAAAAAAAAAAAAGACGGGGTTTCCAAGAAGCTCCTCTATCGAGAAAAATAAATTCTAAATTTAATAATCTTAAGTATTTTAAACGCTGCCACTGTTTTCAGCACAACTAAATATATAATACTCATTTATGTTAGTAATATATTTACCATTTATAAGTGCTTTTCACACACATATATATTGATAAATTTATTCAAGTATGTGATTTGTATCTTAAAATAGTAGAGAAATATTTTCATTGACTTTTCGTGGTAAAACGAGAGTTCAAAGTTAAATAACTGAGCGATAAATCAAAGACTTTTTGGAAAGACGGTAAATGCATGTTGCTTGCTCAATCTGATAGATTTTAAAGGTTTAAATACTTCTAAATTTTCCAAGTTTGTTCCTTTGTAAAGTATGAATATGATCCACTTCCGACCATCCTAACTACGATAAATTTAACGTGTCCCAACCTCCATTTGCGCACACTATTAGATCAGGATTCGAACTCACAACCTTCTGATAAAAATAACGAATACCCTAATCAACCAGGCGATTGGGGGAGGGCTTCATTTGGAATGATAATTTCAAGGAAATAAAAAAAATATGGATAACTGAAGAAACAGAAATACATTTACCTGATGAATAGAGCATAAATAAGTTACTCACATCCAGAAACTTGTCTAAGCCTGTTTTTTAGCTAAGACTTAGAGACAAAACAAGAAGATAGTCTGAAACTTCAATTCAGGATGCTTCTTAAATGGAAACTCAAATGTAATTTGTAAACATGAATTGGTTAATTAAACGTTTGAGAGCAATGAATGAGAACGGAAAAGAACTTTCAGATATCAAACAAAAAGAAAACTGCAACCGTCTGCAAAACAAACTGATGAATAGTTAACAAAATTGAATCACGTGTTAGAGAAAAACAATGGTAAAATGCCTTCTTCTGCAACAAAATAGGGAAAATCATGTTTTAAAACAGGAAAAAGAAAGTTATTAATTTGGCTGATTTTTTTTTCATTAAAATGAAATGATTGTTTCAAACTTTGAGTATTATTTTGCGTGTGTTTCTTTATTAGTGGATACTAAACTATTTTTCCAATAATACTTTATAAGAAAAGTTTGATACAAAAAGTTAGTTTTAATATCAAATGCTTATTTTTAGATTTTACGAACTTTTTATGTTAAGAACTGTTTTCCCCTTCCTTACGAGCTCATAAAAAACGAGCATCTATTGATTATTTCAAACAGCAATCATTTTTTAAACCAATAACCTAATAATTTCATTATATCTAATAAAAATGTGAATAACTTTATTTTATTTCTCACAAGTGATTTTGTCGTTCCAAACTTTATAATAACTCGACCTGATTCCTTTATAGCCGAATATTATAATTTTTACCTGATTCTCTTATTCCGGAAGAAAAGAGAATTAACTAGAATTCGTAAATCTGTTTCATGCTTTATTTAACAGGAAAAAAACTTGGTGAAACTTATGCTGTAAGAAATATGTTTATAATTTTCTTTAAAGAAGCAATGAGAACTAACACATAAAAAATAGTTTTTGCCTAATAAATATTGTTGCAATTTCCTTCGAGTCGGCGAGGATGAGAACCCGGAAATAAGGATTAATTGGATTCAGTGTAGAATCGGATACCCCTTGATTTTTCGAAATATTTTGAGATACATCTTGGCGATAAAATTTAATTTCTTTTAACTCAGGTAACCCTATCTTTATATATCGATCTATCTTTGTGTATCGGCCATCTTATTAATCACATCTTGGCGCATATCTTAGCTTCAAACAATCACCAAAGAAGCAAGGTGTACCCAATTGTAAACTTGTATGAATTTATTTCTTTTAAGTAACCCCCTTTCATTCACAATTCTTTTATAGTCATAATAACTACAATTATTTCAGCGTGAAACTTTTCATAGGTTAAATACCTATGCAATTTCTATGATACAAAAATGAAACACAGCTGCTTGAGAACAGATGACTGCGGCGTTGGGCTCCTTGGTTTACTTTCTACTAACTTAGTACTTGGCAAAGGCCGATATTCATACTTTCCAATATTGATAGGTTGTGTCACCAGAAATATCGCCAAATAAAGCCAAGCTGTCTTACATTTCACAGACTTATTTCTAATCTCTAAAAACAGCTATTTGCTAAAATATTCCTTCAGCAGGCCTGTAGTATCTCAGTTTCTATTCACTCTATCGACTTGAAACTTTAAGAATGCTTATATTTTGTTATCAAAACTATCGCCAAATGCCGCCAAGCTGTCTTACATTTCGCAGACTACTAACACCGAAAACCGCTTTCGCTTTACTTTCTAAACACCGAAAACCGCTTTCGCCACAGAATAAGCATTGTTCGGACAATACTTTCACAAATTAAACTATAATAATAGTGTGAAACAAGTAATATAGCAGAAAAAAAAAAAAGAAAGAAAAACATTCATAAAAATGTAGTTGCACTATTTATATTTTTCGTAACAATATTAAATTTAAGTATTTACTTTCGAAGAATCGATTGTAAAAAAAAAGAAATGGAAATAGCAACAATTATATGTAACAAAAAATTACCAACTCACAATATTAGTGTGTACACTAATTAGCAATTTTAATTCAGATTACGACTGCTATTCCCATTTCCTGTCATGCATTAATTATATGCTTCTAAAGACTTTTATTTTATTAAATTTATTTATTTTCTGAAGAATATATTTTAGAATATAGTTTTAAGTAATAAAAATATAAAATTTCATTAAAAAAAAACATATATAGTATTTTCTTTCGGTCATAATCCTGTCTACTTAAATTTCATTGGTAAAAAAACAGGAGTAAAATTATCAATAACATCTGTTAAAAGCCATTGAGAATATATGTATCTTCTATTACACGTGAAAAAAATGTTCGACTGAATTAAGAATATATATATATATATATATATATATATATATATATATATATATATATATATATATATATATATATATATATATATATATATATATAATGTTTTAGGAACGAATTTATATTTTATATGAGATTTATATAATTAATCATGTATTCTATATTCTTATTACGGAACTTTATTGACCATTGGAAAACAACGCATCAGCTTTTCTGATTATCAAAACAAAACACAAACAATGTAAGTCAAAAAAAAGTTTTAAAATACTTAAAAGAATTTTATTTTAAATTTTCTGCAGAAATTCTATAAGTATAATTTAATAATAACTTTAATTATATAATCTTATGTATAATTTAATTGTAAATACTAGAATTCTAAATATGGGTTGGATTGATGTCTGTTTAAATAGAAGGGTAATTATCACAATAAAATATATCCACTTAAATTGAAAAAATTAAAAAGAATTCAGAATTTATGTTCCAGTTGCTTAAAAACTTTACATAAATGAAACGTTTTCGTTTCTCCTTAGATCTTTTTAAGAACGAGGTCATCTATTAATCTGAGGCACTCTTTTAAACTGTCGTGATTGTTCCACTTTTCTGTGAAAGGCGTACACTTTCTTGAAAGACGTTAGTTGAGACCAAAGGGGGTCCGGATTTCATCCATGTTCTAGAATGATAAGTATCCGAACGCCTGCTGCAGTTACAGTAAAAAAGGACATTGTATTCAATTGAAAACTAAATAGTAAATTGAGTAAATATACTGGGGAAAGACATCTGAATTTCAGTCACGTTTGAGTATTTAAATTAAAAGGCCAAGAAAAAGAATACATAAATTAATATCTAAATCAAAATTATTTTGGCGTCAATTTTCTTACTGCTTAAATAAAATCTGATACAAGAACTTCACATTTTAATAATTATAAAATAAACTAGTACTCAGAATACTGAAATGAGTTAATTATAAGAAGTTAGTAATAAAGTTTTCAAATCTTAATAATAACTATTAAACTAATAGTTATTATTAAGATTAGTTTAATAGTTATAAAATTTAACTTTAAAATAAATAATAATTAAACTTTTAATTTTTTTTTTATTTAATTTTTTTAATTTTCATAAATTAAACTTTTAATTTTTTTTTCTTTTTAGAGGGCGAAATTGAAAACTTTTAATTTATAATCTGGTAGAAATATTTATTTCTGTTAAAAATACCGTGGTTTGGTTACAAACAGATAAGGGTGCAGGAAATTATCGATTTTTCTGCTCGCCAACAATAATCTTATAATAAAAATAAATATAAAGCACTAAATTTTTTCAGTTTAATTTAAATCTTTTTCAATTAAATAAATTTAATAAATAGTGCTTGGAGTACTTACATCAATAATCTCCTATATCCTTACCATAAATCGACATTTGATAAATCTCTGCATGTTTTATTTCTTAATCCGTCGCTTTTTGTAACTGAAGATCACGAATTCAATACAAATACCATATTCGCTTTTAGAAATATTTTAATTTTTCAATATATTTTGATGTTCCTTTTATGCATTTGTCAATGGCCGTTGCACCAGCATGCTTCCCTGTACCTAGCCCTGAGTTTGGCTTTGCCAGTTAGATGGAAGCTATCGGGTGGAGTTATTGTGATTTTGAAGCAGGGACCAAGTAAAAGACCCCGAATACTTGGTTTTCCATCCCCAAAGGTATCATTTCATTTGGAGGTCATTGCAACCACGTTCAGTTTTAACGTGCCCCAACCGCCATTAGCGAACACGACGTATCTTCGGTTGGCTGGGATTCCAGCTCACTACCTTCCGCTTATGAGAACGATGCCCTAGCCAACCAAGACACCACAGCCCTATTGTCAATGGTCGTGGAAGGCTTGTGGTTAGGACATTGGCTTCCGTCCGGAAAAGCTGGGTTCGATTCCCAATGTAGCCAAAGACCTACCGAGTATTTGCGAAATACATGCTCGTTAAACCTGTGGAATCTTAAGTCCTGTGGTCGGTCGTTGAGAAGTTACCATGGATGCGATGTTTGCTGTGAATTTTTGGAGAAAACATATAAAACAGCAGCAGGAACAAATTATCGTAATCATTTAATTGTTTGTAATGAATGGGTTGCATAAAAATCATGTATTTCTATATTTGCCAATAAAAAATAAAGCTTTGTAAAACAGGAAGTAAATAATGCTTTTTATTTATTTTATATGCTGAAGCATATAAAAATGCCCGCTATCAACATAGAAACCTTGACCTATACGCAAACAACACATTCACATACATGCTTATTGAAATCAGATATCTCATTTCGTTCTCTTTAAGAAACAATCAAGAGCTTTTGTTTTAGTTTCGCCCTTGCCCTGCTCGGAAGTCGGGGAAAATTAACAATTGCCTTAAAGGGTTTTCTGCAAAAAGTAAAGAAAAGAAGGAAAAAAAAGGAGTTGCAGGTCCACAATTATGGATGCATTGTTTGCCATGTTTACTTCAAAGAAAGTAAATGGGAACCTGAAATGATTTTCCTTGAACTTCCTTTGTAAACAAACATTGAATTTACTGAGAAAAGTTAATGACGTCATATGAAGAATCTTTATTCATCACGTGATTAAGGTACGTCATGATTGCATGCAGGCAAATTATACATTGAAAAAGTTTAATGAGGCGGAAAATTTTGCAAAAATGTAATCATCCGTGAATCATATTATTTGAAATTATTCAAAGACTTTAAGTAGTTGTAAGAAAAAGTAATTATTTTTTTAATGGTATAAGGAACGTCTCTGTATGAATCAGATGTTTAAAGAAATCTAATCAAAACAATGTATTATTACATATTTATGTACTTAGTCAGTGATAAGAATAGAAAAAGTATTATATTTTTTAAAATGTAATAAGTTTGAAATAATTTTTTATAATTTATATTTTGTAATGTCATCTCTAAATTTTCAATTCAAAATTATTTAATGAAAAAAATGTCATTTCTAGGAAAAAAACTTAAAACAGAAACTTTTTTTTCTTTCAAAAATGGCGGTTTTAGAGAAAAAAAAATTTATTTAACAAGCAATGATTTTAAATTATTTATATTAAATTTAATTTCCTCACATTATTGTAAATTCACCACGTGTAGGATCAACTCTTTTTCTAAGCTTCACATCATAAAATTGAATTTAATTCGAATATTAAAAAACTATGAATTCAACTTCCTTCAAATTCAATAACCTTTTGGGAATTATGGGATTTTCAAGAAATCTACAATTGTGTTTCTGTCTTGAGCTCACTTCGATCTAGAGGTTAAAATGTGGTCTTCAAAGTAGAAGAATCCATGTTCGAATCTAGCCATGGTTAAACACTGGGAAATAGATATTTTTTGTGTTTCATGAAAGTTCATGTGTATCATGTACAGTTAAACCCGCCAATGCAGCTTCAAGACAAGGCCACAGTTCATCGACAATTGAGAATAGCATATATAGCACACATCATTCATAAGGCATCCTTACAGAAAATGATTTCTACTTACGAGAAATTTAGAGATGGCTCCAGCCAGGATGGCATTCATACATTTTCTGTGACAAAGAAGATCTATAAAATGCAAAAATAACGGTCGTGCATCATACTGCTGAAAAATAACGTTTCGCAAGGCTCAAATAACGGCTGGATCCTTGGGAACTTTAACAAACAAAAGTGTTACAGGTTACTGCCCAAGGTCGTCAATTTGAGCAAGGGTAACCGAGAAGTGTATTCAATAGAAGTCTAAAAAATCACTCCAAATATTGTCCATATCTAACATGCTAAGATTCCGAATGTTCGTTGGCGATGTTAGTTTTCCAAACTTAAATCAAACAGGGGTGCTAATTTCTTGATGCTGTGTAAAACATAGGTATTTATTTGAAAATACTATGCCATGTCATTCCGGCACATAGGTCATTGTTAATCACATTACTAAAGTACGCCTGTCTTTGATATACCACCAGGGATAGTCAAAGCTATAATGTCCGTGATAACTGTTCATTCTGTTATAAGCATCGTCAAACTGTTCGTGATGATATATCTTTATAGCTCTTTTAATCAAGAAACTAATTTTGTGGATTTCGTTTATATAAAGAAAGAAATGTTAAATAAGGCAAGCCTATCAAAATGAAAGTTATGAATAAAATATGTCATAAATTAATCTAACTTATATGTAATCATGTTAATTATTTAAATTGCTTTGTTATAAATGTATTTTGAATCTTTAATAATAGGCTGACAGAATTAAATATTTTTAGTAACTTGTTAAGCTAAATCAACGCAAAGCCAGAAATATAGTGCTGTATTCCTTGTGACCGACCGATATAAAAAATGTAAATATAATAGTAGCAGTTTGTGTGTGTGTATATATCTATCTATATATATATATATATATATATATATATATATATATATATATATATATATATATATATATATATATATTTATATATATATATATATATTTATATATGTTTCTTCGTTCCAACTGAGATCATGGCTGCATGACTTTTATTACAATTCCTATTGGTTTAAAATATTCATGACGTCAGATAACGTTTAGTCTACGTCACATATTGAGTCAGCGTCGTAAACTCGACCTGTCGACGAATTTGCTGTCTGCTTTCAAATCGCATTCTTCGAAATTCAGTAAACAAGGCGAAGTTCGCTGTCAAATATCTCAGAATACTGTTGAAGTTCATTCTGTTAATAAAATTATTTCTTATATAAGGTCGAAAGCATCGATTTGAGAAACTTTTTTCCATTGATTCAAGCCATTGACACGTTGACAATAGACCAGAAGGAAAAGTAAAATTTAAAAGAGAAAACAAAATATCCACTTTATGGTTAGTTTAAATCAGGAAGGATGATTTAAAGTTGGCTCAGATGCCAATATAATCCAGGACTCCAAATTCTGAATTTTTTTGGTGATGAAGAAAAATTACCAAGATGACGTATTGTGACGTACGCAGTGACGTAAATACTAAGGTTGATAAAATAGAATATCCTGTATAATACTTATAGTTCTTCTTCTCTATGACGTAATAAAAACCAGATTGCCAAATACATAAGAAAATCCGCCAAAAAAATCACCATACTCTGAATTTGGCAACCCTGATTAAACGGCATGTGTGCCTTAAATTATCAAAAAGTTTCATTGATTAATAAAATTATAAATTAATAATTATAATATTTGTAAGCAATCTCTTTTAAATCTTAAGACGATTGTCTAGTGTACACCACATTAAATTTTTTCAATTGTTGTGACTGCTACTAGAATAATCCTAAATATTAAAAAGTAAATTTTTTCCAAAATCACTGATAGCATATGATCGATCGATAAGTATTTATCTATTGCTGCAGCAAAAATTTTTTTTGTTTGTTTTTCAAAGGAAAAATACATTTCTAAAATGAATGCTTTCTTAAAATTTTAAACAACTGAATACCAAAAAATTTTATTTTCTAAAATTATTATTTAATTTTTGCTTATTTTAAGTACTATTTTAATTTTAACTTTATAAACTTTAGAATATTATTTCAATATTCATTTTCAAAAATTTTGCTTCAATCATGCAAAATATTAATAAAACTTTATAATTTAGCAATCTCTTAATTAGTTTCTTTCAAATGAAATTTCTTTCAATTCTCATTAAGATCCAAAACTAAATGCTTCTTCAAATAACATTCAAGCAGTGGAGTTTAAAGCAAAAATATAGAAACAAATATAAATTCTTAAAAACTATTGTCTCGCTTTAGCTATGTAGTAGTTTTTTTCCCTCTCCATGCAGACAACAATTAAAACAAAGAAGAAAAATGGCGGTGGATATTTCCGCTGTCAATAAAGAAACTATTGTTACCTAATTTAGAAAACAGTAGTTCAAGAATATCTTGGTCAAATTATTTTTGTAACAAAATTAGGTAAAAATCAATTGATCCAAATCAAATGTAAGAAAATCCTTAAATGGCGACAAGTTGTGTCGGCGGATTACTGAATCGAATCCGTGATATCGCCATTTTAGATTATAGACAGCACAACTTTGAAATCTAAATGGTCATTAAGTTTTGTCGGTGCAACTCAAAAGAATGTTTTTGCTTATTTATCAATTATTAATCATTACTTTGTTGACTGCCGATAATAAGCTCTATCCCATTGTTTCAGACATGCAAATGTGTTATCATGTTGGTTCATAAATAACAGGAGAAAGTTTTAAATCTGTTGATTTAAATATTGAGAGCAGTAATATAGGAAAAGTATTCAGAATTACTGTATACAGGTCAAAGATATACAGGAAAAGAGCACTAGGAAAGAAAGTTTGTTTTATTCTATGAATAAAAATCTTATTTGCTTAAATTTAACTACATTTATATAATTCGAACTAAAAATAATCGAGACAATGTTCCATTAAACATAATAATATTATGTGCAGTAAAATCTAATATCTATGTACCGGAAGAGATCACGCAAATAACGTATGCCGGAAATATATACATATGAATAAAAGTGCATATTTTGTTACATTTATTACTGCTAGGTGGCGCCATATCAATCTTTTCGTAGAAAGAAAAGGATTTCTTTATGTGAACCATCATTGCTACTCTTAAATGATGGAAACATGATTCTAAAAGAGAAGCTTTTAGCCAACATTCAGATTGATGTTTAAGAATATAAAGATTACTGAATTGTTTTTGTTATGAAGATATTATATTTGATAGCAACAGAATTTAATCATCATGAAATGGAAACTATCTGTGCCATGTCAAAATCGCATAAAAATCGAATGGCTATCTTTGAAAGAAAAGTTTTGGGGAAAATTATGGGTGCAGTGAACATCAATGGTACTTGGAGGCACAGATTCAACAGTTAATAGTATAAGATGTATAGAGAGGTAGAGATCATCAATTATATGAAAGCCAACCGAATCAAATTTGCCGGGCACCTATGCAAAATGAATCTCCTTAACATCAGGAGTTTTTCACTCTAAAACAATCGGCACCAGGGCAAGAGGGAGGCTCAAACTTAGATAGATTGACAGTGTCGACGAGGATTTTGGAATTATAAAGGTCAAAAACTGGATGTCTATTTCCAAAGTATGATCAAAATTATAGAAGATTCTAAAGAGGGCCTTGGTCCACAAGGGGTTGTCGAGTCAATAAAGAAGAAGAAATGACAAACTGAATATTACCTAAGCCTTTACATTAACAGATCAGTCAAAATCTAAAACTTCGTAGAAGGAATTTTACTAGATAACTGTATAGATAGCTGTGTAGATTTTACTAGATTACTAGATAGCAATTTACAATATCAACAAGATACTTGCAAAATAAAAACTATTCTTTTAAAACTAAATTTTTAGCGAGATTTTACTTTATAAATAAATTAAACTATAAAAATTTAGATGGTTTTTGTTAAATGGTTTGAAGGACATATATGTGAACACGAATTTCTGGAAAACCCGTCTTCTTTCTTTATCGTATGCACGATATTATCATATTCACTGCAACACAATAACATTCAATATACTGTGTTTTAAACTGCTTTTATTTTTTATAAGGAACTAATTTGGAATAAGTAATTTATATGGTCTTTTAATAATTATTTAGAGCTTGAGATTATTTTGGTTTTAAAACCTTTTATTTTACTACGTGAACAGAATCTTTTATTTTACTACGTGAGGAAGTCAGGGGCTCTTTAATTCCTTACTCATAGTATAATTTTAATACTATCAAAAATTATTTATGAGTTTAATTTTATAAGGATTTCAATTATTGGATACATATTTTAGTATCATATACTATAAAGTAAACACAATATAGGATTATAATAAAAGAATCATTTTAATATTAAAACTTTAATTAATTATACTAAATTTTGGCTCATTCATTATTTCTATTTTTACTTCAAGATTCCTAACAATGTTATTCAATTTTTTACGTCAGTAAATGAGCAATTCATCATCATCATCCATCAGTATCTTAACATTCTTTTATGACTCTTTAACCTTCAGAAAATTCTTCCCATGCCACAATTGTGGAAGTGGCAATCCTGCAATTGTTCTTTATAATGACACAAATCTTCTGATGTAACAACACAATCAATTCACTTCACTTTAAGTTTGCATATTGTCTTTCCGCTGATATGTTTCTGTGATGAAAATTGATTGTGTTTGTTCCTATTGTTCTCAAGCCGCGAAAAATAAGCTCTGTCTACTTCGACGCATTAATTTGAATCCATTTAGTGATGTCTGACTCGTTAAATACACATTACTGACATTTAAATGGATGTAATTTTTTAGAGAGAGAGGTTTTGATATTTTGAACCCACAAGAAAGCTGATAAACTTTGAAGAGAAAATCAAATCGGAAAATGACAAGTATACTTAACGATGACTATGTAAATGGAACAAAACCTCATTAATGTTAAATCTAAATTTAAAAAAAAAAATTGAAACCAAAAGTTAGTTGTAAATGTTCCAGTAAAAATTAACCAGATAACTTTTTTACTTACTTTAAAACCACCAAATAGGCTGTTATACTTAAGGCTTATAATAAAAAGGTAATAAAGCTTTCACACACACCCAAATGGAAAAAATATCTTGTTTGCATACTTTTATTACTATTTATAAAAATTTTCTTTAGAAAACTGGAAACAATAGAAACAGTTATTTAAAACATTCTCCATTTTTGATTTTAGAACAGCATTAAAAATAATATAACGGAATTTCTTGCGAGATTTTCTCATGAGTGATAAAACCATTTAACTGTAGCTTAAATAATAAAAGTTTTGTGATGTACGGTAATTAAATTAAGTAAATGTGTATTATATAATTTAATGTATATACTATATTTAAATACATTAACTACATTAAAATCTACAGAAAGGAGCTAACAGAAATTCTGGAATGAACTAGTAGAAGACTGGAATATGCTGTCCCTTTCACTTCAGAACACATATATTTAGAGTTATTCTCCAGGAAAATTGGTCAAAACAAAGAAAATGTGGTAATACATTTGCTTCACAACTAGTAAAAAAGTGAACATCCAGGACTTTCCCTAACTCTCTCTTGTGACAGGCAAACTAACACATGTCTGGCTCTCTTTGCCAATGGTCACTTGAAAGGTCTCACATATTCTGGGATTAGCAAGAGGTTTCCGCTTTGCCCTAAATGCCGGCAAGAACAGGTATCACCTCAACACATCTTGGGTTAGGTTGGGGGATATGCACAATTGTCCACTTCTTGTATAGGACTTCATTAATGTCAACGATTTCATTGATTTGATCTGACTGCGTCAGAGAATATGCAAGATATAGAAACAACAACAACTGCATTGAATTTAGAAGTAAATCAAAGAATAAGTTTCAGCATTTGAAAAAGAATTTTCGAATGTCTGCAAACCTATAATACATGAGAAAGATAATCAAGCCTATAAATATTGATGGTCCTGATTTCCTGTGTTAAAGTATTCCTTTCAGCAAAAGTTAGGTTGGCTTGTCGCTGAATGATCACTTTTTGCATATAACGGCTAATTAGGAAGGTACTTATATTTTAAAGTGGATTCCCGAGCATTGCAAACATTGAAGCCAAAGATGAGATTTGAACCGCAAATAGTTGAGCGAAAAGTCAGTGAGCTGACGATTCTGCAACCAGCTCGAACATGGTAAACAATACTCGTTTCATTATTATAAAATATCTAAAAATCTAATCCAAAAGGAATCCGAAATGCTTCTATAAAATGTATTTACATCTATTCGGAAGAAAGTTTAAAAAACATTTTCCTAATTAGCGTTAATAAAATATAAAATAAAATATAAGACTAAACGATAATGAATCAGTAAATATTATGTTCTACTAGTTTCTAATTCAACTGAAAACGTGATAGAAACTGATTTTAAAAATATATCCTGATTAATGTATATCCGAATGACATAATTCTCTTTAAATTTATGTTATGCAAAAAAAGGAGTTTCTTTTTAGTTGCTTAACGCTGCATGATAATGGAAAACGTCAACTAAGAATATACGATTTTCTTGACCTATTAACCAGTCTCATCGAATATTTCCCTTCTTTTCCACGCCAATATTTAAACAACCTCTTGTAATGGAGCATTAACCGGAATAACTGCTCTTTTTAAGCACACCGTGTATGATAACACAACAGAATGCAACTAGGTCTCAGGTAACTTTCGATATCGATTATTTATGTTGCCGATTTCTGTCGAGGATAAAAAACGCAGTTAGGATGCTTCCAACGAGCCTGTGTTTCTGACCTTTATCACAGAGGGACTCTTCGATTGTGAAATCGAATCATACTCGCCACGAAATTTCTCGTAAGTCACATGGTATGCAGTTTTGCAAGATGCGTATGAAGCATTGGGAAGCTATCATGATAATAATGAAAAATTGCCATAACCTTTCAGTAAACTTATCTTTAATGGCTCTATATTATTCTTACTAATTTAAAAAATCGTCTCAATTGAATTTTAAAATTTGTGCTATAATAGCAATGTAAATTTCAATGATAATTTAAAGGCCAATGGTAATATGATATTTCACTTAGTGAAGCTAATTTCATCGGACAATTTTAGATAAATTACATATATATATAGTTATGCTCCATGATTTTACTTTACATAATTTATAATTTTGCACAATTTTCTATAATTTTATATACAAAAAGAATATTAAGACTGATAAGAAAATCAGCCATTTTCAATACTTAAATAAACTTTATTTTAGGTTTATTTTAACATTGGTTCCTTTTGAATCAAACTTTGAATATCGTGCCTCATTGTATTAAGACTATCAACTTAATTTTATAAGAATGTCTCTATTATCTCTGTTTTTGAATATTCCATATTTTGCTTCAGTATTACCTCCATTCACTATTTAGCATTCTTCGAGTTTTTGAAAGGAATTTCAAATGCATAATATTTGGTGTGTTAGATTAAAATTATTCTTGTTATCATTAAAAAAAGCTTTACAAATCAAATACCCGAAATTTCAAAATTAATCAAACATTTTGACCATAGATTGCGCATTTATTAATAGGATACAAATGCGTCCCTTGTACATCTAGCGTGGCGTGATAAATAAGCTGTTGTAAATTAATAATAAATTTTCTAATGTTTCTTCAAACAATCATATTTATTTGATCTACTTTTCCGCTTTGTGTCCATATAAATATATGTAACTTGTTCTTGGAATATATTATATACCATTTAATAGTGAAAATTGGATTTTAGTTCAGTTTAATAATTAGAAAAAATAAATTATCTCATTAAAAATTAAAGTTGCCTCTTTAGAGAGGCAAGTAAGATTAAGGTTACTGCATTAACCTCAAAAGTATCTGCAGATAAAAGTTTAGTAAAAAAAGGAACTAAAGAGAAAATTTGAGTAATAAAATTAATTGAAACTCAAATGTTTTATTAAAGTTTATTCTCGAAGTTATATATATATATAAATCCCTTTTTCTTTTTATTCAGACGTAAGCCTCGGATCAAACTACTCCTCAATGTTCTTGATTCTTCGAGAAACTTAAGATATTTTTATTGCTTTTTTATAAGAGGCATCAAATATGTAATAAAATTAATGCAGTTATATTGAAAAGACAAAGGAAGATTCACTTGTAATAAACTTATTTTATGATTGTGACGCATATACGAAATGCTAGGCTCAGGCTTAAGTCTTCTATACCTGAACAAACAAGTGAAAACACGTGAATTCAGCAAACGATTTTTACTTTTTACAATGGAACACGTGTTAAATAGCTTTGTTCAATGACATGTTCACGTTTCTAGAATAATTCTCTCTAGTTGAAATGAGATGGAAAACGTTTTCTCCCATGAAATAGGTATTTTTTAAATTTTGTTAAGAATATAAATAGTATTCACACTTGCATTAAAGTAACTATTATGCAACATTATTATAATATAA
Organism: Latrodectus elegans; assembly: GCA_030067965.1. NCBI lineage: Eukaryota > Metazoa > Arthropoda > Arachnida > Araneae > Theridiidae > Latrodectus > Latrodectus elegans. The sequence goes on from CM057810.1 coordinate 106,836,386, forward strand.
TTTTACATTTATAATCATTAAAATGAAAAAAAATTCACAAAAATTATTTTTAATAATCAAAGTAAAATTTTTTATAAGTTAATTTTTATAAAAAAAATCATTACTAATATGAAAATAAACTGATAATTTTATAATAATATAATAAAATATTCGACATAAATGTATTGAATTTATTGTATAATTAATCAGTCTGTAACTATAAAACATAAATATTTTTTGTTATGAGTATACAAGTAGTTGGTATTATTGTTTATTAAAAAAATCAAAAGATCTCTTTATTTATAATAATCAAGCTATCAAATACGCAGAAAATATTGAAAGTAACATTATATGAAAATAAATTTTAAATTGTTTTCTGCAGTTTGGCCTCAGTAATGAAATTATTAAAAGCAATATTGCATGCAAACATTTCAAGAACATTTAACTGTTACTTATAATTCATATTGCATAGAAACATTATTTTTGTTATTTAGCAGCTTTTACAGCTGAAATAAAAAATTGTATGAGTTAAGCAATCAGTTTAATGCAAAAGTTTTTATATATGACGAATGAAAAATAAGTTAAATCAAAATTCATACGTAGCTAATAAAAAAAAAAGAAAGAAATGCTGGGAAGCATTAATTTTAAACTTTATTTTTAATGCTATTGGTTATTGCCTGTCTTCCAATAGTTTAATATTCTCATTATCATTCATTGGTATGAAAACTGAAAATCGGTGCTTGCAGTGAATAAATAGCATTTCGTTTTCCAGTTGATATTTTTTATACTTATTTTTCTCTAATAATTTCTATGTAAAATTGAGTTTTACAGAGAAACACCTTGGGAAAAGATAGACATAAAAAAAGATGAAAAAATGTTATTTTTTTGTCTAGGCCACCAATTATCTATTTGTTTCTTAATGAGACTTTTTCCTGAAATAAGTTTGAATATTTACTCCAACACAAATGAAAAAAAATTGGTTACTGATAAAGGAAATGTTATGATAACATTTCCTTTATCAAAAACCAAATTTTTTTTTCCATCTGTGTTAATATTCTTCCTGTTAAAGTTTTCTATCTGTGTTCCTCACCTCATTTTGTTTGTTTTCAATCTGTATTTTTTTATGTGTTAATTTTATTTTTTATTTTCCTATATTTGCTTTTTATTATTGATGACAATCAGCTTTACTCTAAAACAAAGTTATGAAAAAAACTGATTTTAAAATAGCTTTCGGTTTATGACAATGGAAGCTAATAATGAATGAATACTATTTTAAATCAGAAATGTTTTGCCAGATGAATTTTTATTATCGTTTTCCTTAACTTCAACCATTTATTTATTTGGTATTAATGAACGATTACACCGAAATACCAGAGTTAAATGTAAGCTTTTTCACTTTCAAATTATTTTTATTTAATAATAACAAATGAATGATATACTAACAAACAGATTGGAACAAATATTTCAGATAAACGAAATATTATTATTTCCTTTATTTGAAACAACTTACATATTATTTGTTATCGATGAGTGATTGTGACTATTGTTATAAGTTATGCCTAAAGCTTAGTTTAGAAAAATTGCAGGAAATAATAGCATTTCCTTTATTTGAAACCACTTATCCAATTGTTATAGATAACAGATTTTGCCAAAATGACGAAATTATACTACAAGGGGAAAGTCTATTTTGAAACAGCTTCTAGTTTAATTTTGTCTTTGATATAAATAATTTACTCTATAAATAACGAAATGTTTTTAATTTTCAAATAAAATAAATTAGTTTCTCTCTTCTAACAAGCGGCATCTTTCATATTTTCATCGCACTTGTTTAATTTCATTCACACGGAGAAGGTCACTTAATTGATTAAACATCTTTCTAAACATGTCTCATGCAACTGTCTCTCCAAGTCAGAAATTACTCCTTATTTCCTGCTTTTCTTTTGATAGATGCGGTTAACTGTCTTTGAACTTTGATCCAGGAAAAAAAAGGGAGAAAACTCGGCAGGAGGGGTAATGACTTTTTTCAAAAAACACATTCAAACCGCTTTTCAGTTTTCAGAAGGTGCCCATTGACAAATGGTTTTATCGTAAGGAATGGGTTTTAATGCCTTGAACTATAATGATTCTGTTACCCGTTCTTTATATCACGTCCATGACTGCTTGAAATTTGTTTGCTTATTATTTGCATACAGTTCATTAACCCCTTTGGTAATATGCCCATCGAAAAACGGCATACAATTTCAAATTGTTGTTGTTGTAAATATTACATTCAAACCAACGCTGAAGCAGAAAAATGTTTCAATTGATTGGAATATTTTTTTAAAGACTTTATCTTGAAATGCTTGAACTTATCTTTTATTGTATACAGATGTGTATTAAAACTTTATTTTAAATTTAGAACAAAACTGTATCGTTTTTGTGACATAACTTTATTAATGAACCTACGCATCTTAATAAATCATAATATATTTAGTTGGAAAAATCCCCTACCTAGGGCGGGATTGGAGCGAAATTTAATTTCGTTGCAAGCTATAGTATGCAGTTTTCAACAAACCAGTTTCAAAATCTGAAATTTCTCCATTTAGCATAATTTCAGAGTATTAATAGTGTAAATAAAAATCTACACTAAACTTGAGCAGAATTTTAAAAGAAATTAGCAAACAGAATTCTAAAAGAAATAATCAAATAGAATTTGAAAAGAAATTTTTAAACAGAATTTTTAAATTTAGAATTAAATGCTGAAAATAAGCGTTTACGCATAATTACAAAAATTTTCAAACAAAATTATAAAAAAATATCAAACAGAATTCTAACGATCATTAGCGAATAGAATTCTAAGAGAAATTAAGAAAACAGAATTCTAAAAGATTTTTGCAAACAGAATTCTATAAGAAATTTTCTAACAGAATTTAAAAAAAAATTAGAGATAAATGCTAAAAAAAGCTTTTAAACTTAATTACAAAAATTTTTAAACAAAATTATAAAAAAAAATTTAAATAGAATTCTAAAAGAAATTTCGAACAGAATTTTTAAGCACCACATATTAAACTTTAAAAATAAATAACATTCTAATAAGATTCTAGAATTACTAAAACTCCAATCAGATCTCTTGTACATCGAAATTCGTCTCATCTCAGCCAGAACTGCAGTTACTGATTCTGACTCACGTCGAAACTCATCGAACAAAAGAATCTTCTAGTGATATAATCTACAAATTTGACTTATTTGGTATCTAGTAGTAGAATTTAGTATATTTAATATATAAAATAATATTTAACAATAAAGAATCAAAACATCTTTATTTGATTAAAAAATGAAAAATCTTGTCCAATGTAAGGGGATTACGTTTTTAACTTAAAGTAACACGGTATATTTCAAAGGAAAAAATACGAAATTAAACGAGGTTTCATGGAATCTTTACGCAAATCTATGAGGACAAAAAAAAATTATTCATTGTGTTTTTCTAAATAAAAATAATAACATACTCCCTTTTGAACGTCAAAACATATTTTTGTGTAGAAAATTATCTATAATTTATTGAATGAAAAGTATTAAAAAGTAGGGAAAAGGTAATATGTAATTTTATTCGTTTGAAGTCCAATATATTTTTTATCTAATTGAAAAAGACAACGTACGATTTTATCACCGAAAATGTGAAGGAAAAAAAAATAAAACTTCAATGAAACATTTACTAAAAAAGTTTTATTGAAGATGTTGTGGTTATTGTTGAAATCTTTTATCACAAAAAATTTTAAAACAAGTCGAAAAGAGATTCAAAATTAATTCAAATTATAATCAAAAATACGTTAGCAAGCATTTTCAAAAACATCAACACAGCGATGTAAGCAATTGCCATTTTGCTATGCATCATTCGGATTAGATGATCTCAGCCTTATTAAAAAGTTCATACATCTCAACCTTCTTTATTTATACCCCTCGGAAAAACAACTACTCAGTTTTGCATGCATCCTTCTCCCGATTAAAAAAACATCCTCTCATATACATGCCTTTCAAGTCCTTACTTTGAAGTCCTCATAAATTGTAATGCATTTGAGCTTCCAAAATAAATTTTATTAGGCTTAACCAAAACAGTCATGTTCTAAAAGATAATGTTAAAAAATATATATCATCTTTGATATTTAAAATTAATAATTTTTATTCTTCGAAATCAAAGTGTTTTCCTTTATTTCTGACATTAAGCTTTAATAAGATGATGATTCATCAAAATGACTGTCAAATAGATTACTGGAAAAATAAAAACTTGATATTTTTTATGAGTGCATTTTTTTTTCCAAAACTGTCAGAACAATTCTCGTACTCTTTGAAAATGATGAAGTGTTTCTCGATGAAATGCTTAAGTAATAGCAATAGCTATATTTTATTATAGAACACGTTCACATTTAATTGTTTAAAATTTTTATAAAAATATTACTATCTCCTTTTTTATAATCACTTATTTAATCATAAAAGTTAGATAAAAGTATATAATATATTGATGAAATTAATTACATTTGTTCTGCTTATTTATATCTAATTTATTTTGATTTTGATTGTTTTACAGAAAACGAAACAATATTTTTTAGGTTCATATTGGAACCGGTAACTATGGTTAACATTTAGAAGCAACAAATTTTAAAGGATTTTACCATGCTTACTTTTTTATGAAAAATCATTTGATTTTTTAATTGCGAAATATATGGATTTTGAAAAACGCTTAAAAAATTTATGCTGTAATATAATTTCTCAAGTGAAATAAATTTCTTTCCCAGGTAAGAAAATTAGAAGTAAAAATTATATTAATTTTTATTTCAGTAATTGAGTTAAAACGCCTTGCAGGGTGTAAATGTTGCTCTTCGCAGACTCTTCTATTGAATTTCAGATCCTTTATTCTTCCACTGATGACTTATTGTTGTGAACCCCTAATTACTACGTCTGTATGCAATATGGGTTCCCTGGAATTGATTTTTAATCAAGCGCTCCGCCTCATCACTGGAGCTGTTAAAACTACTCCGGTGGATGCAATGTACATCTATACACGCCTCAGATCCATCAAATCGATTATACAAGAAAAGGCCCTTTTGCTATGGGAAAAATTGGACGTATCCCACCAGCCCTAGAGCTCTGGTATAATCATGATATCGCTCTTAATCTCGAAAGGAACCTTAGAACACAGTGGGGTTTCATTCAGGGAGTCCTCCTGCTAAAGAGGGATGTTGAGTTGCGGTGTGAACCGGAGCCTCTGGCTCTCCCACCTTGCTCAATTGAATCTTCTAATTTTAGTGTGTGCTTTCATCTATCCCAGAGAATTTTCAAAAAAGTCACAGATACGGAGATCCTGAGGGTTCTCACCAATGAGACCATAAACACTTATTATCCTGAGCCAGATTGGCTGAGAATTTATACTGACTGTTCCCGGTTGCAGGAAGGATCCAACGCTGGAGCACGGGTCTATTGTCCCCTTTTTTCAATTGCAAATCCAGCTGGCACATTTGAATCCGCATTTGATGGGGAACTGTTTGTGATCAGGATTGCTCTTTCTTAGTTGACTTGTCATCTTAATAGGTTCTCCAAGGCAGTTTTATTTAGTGACTCCCGAGCCGCATTGCAATCCTTCATGCCTACTTCAAATTCTGTATCCTCTGTTGTCTATGAATGTTGGAGCCTACTTCAGAGTTTGTCTTCCAATGAGAAAAACATTGTTCTTCAATGGATTCCCTGACACTGTGGAATCCATGGCAATGAAATTGCCGATACACTGGCAAAAAGGGGGGGGCTTCACTTTACAAACATCTTTTTCTATCTTTTTGCATAATAAAATGACTAATTAAAAATACTTTGTCTGAAAGATTGAAAAAGATTCTCGATCAGAGCAAAAGTCTTGGAAAGACAGACTTTCTGCGGTCTCAAAATGGCCCAGCCATAAAATGGTGGCTGAGTTTAGGCTCGCCACCGGTCATGACTGCCTTCTTAAACACTTCGCATAGTTTCAAGACCTATCTGCAGCCTTTGTAATCTGGAACGGTACATGGATCGTGACCATCTACTCCATTGTAAAGCGTTATCGAAACGTTCGATTGCGGACCGCTACTGGGAGGCCAGGGGCCTTTTAGATACATAGACTATTGTTACAGCTGTTTTATTTTTCATTTTTCTTCTTGTTATTTGTATTTTTGCTGTAATTTTCATTTTATCGGTGCCATTGGAAATAAAAAAAAGTAATTGATATTTATTAATAAATAGTCCATGATTATTATGCAATAAATTTGTTTTTGATGATAAACAGCCATAAAATACAATCTTTGAGTCATGAATTGTATCTCAAATATAGGTGTATCTCAAAGCACTGGTAATATTTACTAATAATTTCTATCCAAAAAAATGCTGAAAAGTAAGAAAATAAGAATAAAATTAGCAGAAACTGAATAAGTGTATTTTAAGAAAAAACATAAAAATAATCTTTGGTTAAGTGTTAGAAGAATAACTCAGAATATAGTTAAGAATTTAATTAATTTTATTTTGATTTATTTTTAACTTTTTAAGTGTGTCAGTATTAGTCTTAATTTATATTAAATCCATTATATATTATCATAAAAACGTTAAGAACTAGTTAGGAAAAAAGTATGCATTTTTACATGTTCTAATTTTTTATTTGTTTATTCCTTTTTTTGTTATATTGTATGTTTGTTCACCTAATTATTCTGTTTGAGAAATACTGACTAATGCTCCATCAGTACAGTTGTATGGTTCTGCTTACTCAGACTTTAAAAAGAATCGAATTGTATATGCTAACGGCTAGAAATAAAAATCCTGTTTTCAATAAGACATGTGTGAAAAGAAGGGTTTAATAATGTTTAGAATAACATTTGGTTCGCTGCGCATGGAAACACATTCTATACACTTTTCGAACACAGAATCGCAATGCATGAAGATTTCCTGCTCATAGATATCCTCAGTCAACGACCGCAGTTACACAAGAAATCCGATGATTTGAAATGGTCGTTAGCTACTAGGCAATAGGTAGACCGTTAGATGATGGTTTTTTCTTTTTCTTTTAAATGAACACTAAGAAAAAAATTTTACTGTACAAAGTAGCGGATTTTTTTCAGCTAACGTTTAGTTGCCGTTTAGCTTCGGAAAACTGAGTGAAAAAAAAAATATATATATACCATGCTATTCCTAGGCACTGAAGTGAAGAAAAAAATCGTCTGCTCTTTTAAATTCTGTTTTGGTTCTTATTTTCTTTGCAATGATTAGTTTAGCCGAACTACCATTAGTTTTGCTTCGTTTTGTTTATATGGTTGTCAATGAAAAGAAATATTTTCTTCTAGTAATTTTTCCTCCTAGAAGCTAGGGGAAATAAAGCTTTTTATTTTCTCTCTTTACTCAGAATTTTTCAGCTTATATCTTGCAATTCTAAAAGTTAAATTTTTTGGTTATATTTTCTTAAAATAAATGTTAGTTAATGTTATTCGCATATAATAATCATAATCGTCTGAGTATTTTGAGTGAAAAAAAAAGTTTTTAAATTCTAAATTGGATAAGAAAACAGAAAATTCGTGCACACAATACAACGCCTCTTCGCATTAGCTGAGGATCAGAAGCAGTTTTCATAAAATAAGAACTGTCTAAAATAAATTTTACACTCATTTAGAAAAATATGCCAGCATCTAAATTGAATCAAGTTCCATCAGTTTTTAAATGAAATCATCTTTACCAGCTTTTGTTGAGTAAGACGGAAGTATCATCCAGTTGGGAGCATAATTGCAGGGAGACAGCACTCCGAAATAATTGGGCACATTACCTAGATGACCATTAATTCTTCTGAAAAAGAGGTTACGTCATAAATGTTTCGTAAAAGCATATCACGACTTCTTTCTTGTTGCCAAAAAAAAATGTACACACTGGCCATCTTTATGCGCCCGAGGGTGTAACATTTACAGCTTTCTTTGCTTCGAAGTCGCTGATGATGGAATTTAAAGACAAGTTAGGAAGTAGGTTCAACCCTTTAGAATAATTAAGGTCAATATCGGTTCTTTTTTTACCTGCGAGAGAAATTGTTTCCAAGTTGTCGACATTTCGCCTTGAACACAGTAGAAGTAGACCGAAAAGCATTCTTTCGATTAAAGAGACTAGGGAATAGGACATCAATATTTTGTTGACTTTTTTTTTATCAGTTACTTGCATTTTTTTATGAACGAAATAAATTTTTTCAAAAAAAAAAAAAAAAAAAAAAAAAAACTAACACTAGTTAATATAATTTATTGAATAGTAATTTTCAGTTAGTCGAATAACTAATAATTGCTATTCATTAAATTCTATTAACTTGTGTTACTGATATTAATCATCAAATGTAGTTCTCAAATATTTAAGTTCAATACATAAATTGTTTCATGTTAACATTTTGTACCAACTTTTCATTTCAGTTGCATTTAATTTTATAAATTAATAATAATTTAATTCCTTAACTACCACGAATCAATGAGACACATACACAAAAATTTTAAAATGTGAAATATTTATTGACTCAAAAATTTTCAGGAATAAGTTAAATATAAAGATCTTTCTATATTTTCTACAGCTTTATTAATTCTTTACAGAAAAGAAAAAAAAACTTTCTAAAATTTTAATTCTAGTCGAATCAGAAAACGTTCTACGAAATTTACTGTGATTAATTAGAATATTTTAACTTCTTATAAAAAATAGCAAAAAAAAATGTAGTAATACGTTATAGTAATAAATAATAATGAAAAATATTAATTTTATGTGAAGTTTTTTAATGAAAAGGATATTAAAATTCTTATAAATATAAAACATACTCAAGAATACAGCCTTAATCCCTGATTCAATAATTCAAACTTTAAATGCTACAGGAAGGAGCTCGAGACATTTGCGACAGGTGTTAGAAAAATTATAGACCCAGGTTAAATATTCTCCTTAATATATTCCTAACTAAATACTATACATATTTTATTCGCGGAATAGGTTTATACTTAATAATAAAAACATTTATTTATCACTTTACAAAGCAAGTAAATTCGTTAGCTGGCATCATCTTCCAAGATCATTTTACCACACTATGTAATGAATAAACACATTAATAGAGGATTAGATGCCTTCTTTGCACAAAGAAGAAGCTTGTTGTTTCTGTACTGTTCCCATAATTGTTTACTTGCCGACTGCCCTGCTTAATGGTCAGAGTGCCTGACTGAGGATAGGGAGGTCCTGGGTTCGAGTCCTTTTTCGGGCTAGGATGTACTTTTTCTCTCTGTCTATCCTTTCTGTGTACGAATGAAGTGTAAATGGTTGCCTACCCTATAAACGGATCCCTGTGGCATGTGTGTACTGAAGCAGTTATCAAAATTATCAAATTTTATTAGTATGTTTGGAACTTAAAAAAATGTTTTTTATTAATCTGTCTGGAATTAAGTAAATAAAATTTCCAAACGTTAGAAAAGCATTTAACAGTATTTTTTCTTCTTATTTCTTATAGAATATAGCAGGGTGGCCAACCTGCGGCGCGTGATTTACATACGGCTCCTTGAAGGATTTTTGTGACTCTCCATAAATGTACCAGAGTCCCCTTTTTATTTTTGAGTTATGATATTTAAAAAAATTATTATCTTTCCGTATGTGTTTCAAAATGTCATTTAAATAACAGACAACAAATATGAAAGACTAATTGCGGCATTGTAGCAAACTTCATTTCCGTCTAAGTTAAGATTAATATGACTCATCGCGAACGAGCATCAGCAATGGAGTAATCAACCGACTCCACAACGATTTTGAATTTGTAAGCTTTCATCGCTACACACAATTGACATTATGCTCTGCAGAAAACAATCTGTAACACTCTTGCAACGGATATTATTTGTAATCTGCGATTTTCGGTAACTAAACAATGATTTATTTCGTAGTATATAACACTACGAATTTGTATGTTATTATTTTAATAGCACAAAAGTTGTATTTTCTAAATTTCTTTTTTCATTTCCAGTTTTTTTTTTTTTTTTTAAATGACTACAGCAAACGAGTATAAATATAGAAAACACGACCAAAAAACAGAAATTTTAATAATGCATGGGAGGAGAATTACTTTTTTTTATTGACAATAATAGAAAAAGCATTGTGTGTTATCTGTAATTGTACGATCAAAAATTATAAATCTAGCAATTTACCTCGACGTTATGAAACCAATCACCCTCAGTTTTTTAATCAGTATTCAACAAATTCCAAATTAAGGTCACATAAACTTGCTTCCTAAAAATAACATTTAAATAAACAGTCAATTTTGATTACCCTTAGCAATCAAGTTAATAATGTGACTTGAAATCATTTTTTTATTGCCTGGAATATTGCTCGTACAAAACGCCCGTATGCAGAGGGAGAATTTATTGAAAAAATTGAAAGATGCACTTAAAGAGTTTTAGATTCAAATAACGCAACATTGAACAAAGCTGTTTCGCACATTCCTATCTCGAGATTCACAACCGAACGACGCATAACTGTAATTGATACATGTCTTGAATATAATTTTAAAAATAATTTAAAGAAGTATATTGAATTCGATTTAGCTCTTGACGCATCGGCAGATATTACATTTTTCATACGTTTTGTTTCACCTGACTTCGTTGTTAAAGAAGAATGATTAGATTTAGCAACACTTCAAAGAGTAATCCTGTGGTGTCGGTATTTAAAATGCATTAGAATTCACAATGGAAACTTTTGATGTACCTCTTAATAAGCTTGTAAGCATTGCCACTGATGGAGCTCCAGCAATGTTGGGTAAAATAATCGATCATTGGGCCTTTAAGAGATGATTCTTAAATTCCAGAATTCATACTGAATCACTGCATAATTCACCGAATACATCTCAGTACAAAATATTTAAAATATACTATGTTATGAAAACAGTGTTGTACACATTGTAAATTACATTCGCACCAATGCAAAAAATCATCTACAATTCAAAAATTTCCTTAAAGAGTTAAAGGACAAAGAACTTTCAAATGACATCAATTTCTTTTTTGCATTGTTAGATGATTATCTAGCTACAACGTATTAAATTGATTTGTTTGATCCGATAATTGCTTTTATAAAAAGAAAAGCAAATAACCTGTTTAAAATTAGACGATGACGAGTTGTTATAAGACTTAATATTTTTGACGGATATCCTGGAATATTTGCAAACATTGAATTTACAGTTGAAGGGGAAAGATAAAATAATTATTTAAATATTCGAGATACAACATACTTATGTGAAAGATTTTATTCCAGTTTAAAAGTCCTGATCACCATGGTCAGTATTAACTAACCAGCATCTCAAAGATTTACTGAGAAGTGCTGTCACCAATTATTCACCAAATTTTAAAGAATTATCATAAAAGATAAAAATAATTTATCATAAAAGATAAATGTGTTTCATTTTTAATATTTAAATTCAATATAAATATTTCGTACTTTTATTTATATGTTTTCAATAAAAGAAATTTCTGTAAAAAAAAAATTTAATACCTTTTTTGTGTAGCTTTTGAATACGTATTTAATTGCGGCTCGAGAAAAATTTCAAATTTTGAGAAATGGCTCTGACCATTAAGGAGCTTGGTATCATGTAATATTTAATTTCCTAAATGAAATTTAACTTTAAAAAAAAATTAAAAATTAAAAAAAAAAAAAAAAAAAAAAAAAAAAACCTTTTAAAACATAAACTGTATAGGAATAAAATTTCTGTACATCTATTCTAGGAGGTTGTACAGAAGTGAAATTTCTTACTATATCGAAAGAACTTGGTATAAACAATACAGCTAACTGAAATTTAAAACAAAAGCCATTATAGATTGCCTTTTAAATTTTAAAATTTATTATGAATGAAAATTTTAAATGAAAATAATTGATTAATTATGTTATGAATTAAATAATTAGTGCGTAGAACTATATTATAAGCATTTCTAAGCTATCAGGCATCGAAATATTTTTAAAAAGTGTTATAAATATACTTAGAGAAAACTTCACCGAATTTTTATCTAAAGCTTCTTATAGAGTAAATATCAAGGGATGTGCAGCTGGCGAAGGAAAGTTCCTGTTCCTTTTGAGGGTGGAAATATTTAGGGATTACGCATGAGTCATTCTAGGAAAAGAGGACATTCTTGCGAGCCCCTATCAAGTGAGGGAGATTACTGCTTTAGGGGTGGGGAGGCTACTGGGGCGACTTAAAAAACGATATCTTTTCAACGACCGTAGACTCTTGTGATGACAAAGTAGACCCTAATTCAGCTTGTGCTTCCTTATCGTATAAATTACGTCGGTTTATCATGCTTTTTGTGTGTGTATCTAACAGTGATACTATTGACCATGATTTAATATTTTGTTGCAACTGTATTAACGTGCTCATATTTTTTGGCAGTTTATTGCGCTAGAGCTATTTAATGGTCTATTGCCTACTTAGGATGTGATCCAAATGAACCATACATGCATGCATAGTGTTGCAGGCGAACCCCGGATTGTACCTATAGGTTAAAGAGTTTGGAATATTCGCCCATTACCAAGTATCTCGTAATTTTGAACTACACTCAGGTGACAAGGTCACACCTGAGCTGTCACCCACGCCACAACAGCAGAATAATTTTTTACGTCACATATTAACGTGGACACGTCCCCAACTCACGGAGCTCCAGCAACCCATAAGGGAGGGTACGTGGTCACCCTCCCAATCACTGAGTACGGCAAATGATGCTTCAAATCAACATGGGATAGTTTTAGAATCGATTAAAAGTAAATGCTCTGTATTTTAATCACAACATCCATGCTTTTCATTTGGGATACGAATTTAGGCTTATTCAAATACAAAACTCCTACCAGTAGGTAGGTTTTGGTTTAAGTGTAGCTTTTCAAATGAATAGATTAATTATTTTTCCGAAGTAAAATCTGAAAATAAGTCCTTGATAGACTTTGTTAAAAAATATTTCGCAGGGATTTTGTTAAATCAAAATGATTACCTAATAGCTACTTCTAGAACGAAACATTGGATAATGGAAGATATTAAATATTTAAAGAAAAATGGTAATATATTTTTTATCCCTTTTTTTTTTATTTACAACAAAATATAATTCTGTATAATTCAAAGAGTAAATGAATAAAAATTACTTGATATGAATATTTAAAAAGAATTTAATTTTTAATAGTTAACCAAGTTTTTTTAAATTTAAAAAAAAAATCATGTCTCGAAAATCTAGAGATTTAATCGGAAATGCATGCATTTAACAATTTTATTTACATTAAGAGGCAATTCTTGATAGTTTAAGAAATATAAGGATAAAGTTAATAGAGATATAAATCTTTTCCTTGAACATTTCATTTTTAATGGCCCTTTTCGAGGTTGATTCTCCACAGAAACTAAACTTGCCTAGAGATAAATCTGATTCCGGAAATGAATAAATTTTTTTATCTTACAGTGCTTTTTAAAGTATAAATATTAGTAATTCTGATTTATATACAAATAGAATTCCATTTAAGTTGCCAACAAACACGCTAATGTTCATTCGTAATGTTTTCTTAATTTTTTAAAGTCTTAGTATCTTAAAAGCTTTCAATAACGTATTTCTTTTTTAAAAAAAATACATATTTTTATTTCATTATTTTTTTAGAATAAATTTAAAAATAAAAGATAAATAAAAAGCAGGCTTAATTAATTATATAACTCAAATGATGCTGATAATTTTTCAGAAAAGTTCTTTATTTCACCAAAAAGAATGTCTGATAATAAATTTCATTTTAATACGACAAAAGAGAGTGGGAATAATGCATACATATATTATTTTGCATTTTTGAATTTTTAATATATAACACATTAGAAGTTTAAATCGGTAAAATAATTAACGTAAAAATTTAGCTGCCTTTTTTTTAAATTCACTGTTGAAGCTTTATTCTCCAATATCTTAGATAACGTTAGTATATAAAAATGGTAATATCCAACGAAGAAAATGCACTGTTGTTTACGATATACTCGCTTTACTTTTTGGTAAAGTTATTCATTTCATGTGTAGATGTCATTCATAAGTTTTGTTCTTGAACGAAAGCAAACTTATTTGTATATATTTGGTCCTCCTTATCTCGATTTATCTTAGGATATTGATGCCAACATTTTCTTAGAAGTTAATTTTAATTTTCTTTTATTTTGTTTTTAGATGAATTCTAATGTAAAAAAATAAAATCAAAGCTAAAATTTTAATATGACATATATCATATTTATGTGGAAAATTTTAGTGAAATTTTAACCAAATTACTATAACTCTAAAGAAAACTATAATGCATCAATCTTAATTTAGTTTTGGCATAAGATTTATGTAACAATATTCCTTGAAACGAAGTAAAAAAGTTAAGAAAAGTATTCAGCGACAAGGAAAATGTACCAAAAAGTAAACTACGATATAGATATTTTACGACATTTTACTGAACATTCTTCTTAAAAAATATCTATAAATGAATAAATTCTTTTTTATAGGTATTCAAGTTTGTGCTTCATTTCATTTCAGTGCAAATAACACTTAAAATGTGTAGGCCACACACACACACACAAATTTCATACAAATATCTTCAATATTATCTGAGATATCATGTTAACAGGAGGGGAGGGTTGACGATTTTGTGAAAATCAACTTTAAAGTGATATTTGTGCTTGTGATATTGACATTGTTGAAACTTCTTTATTAATCTATAAGCCAAATAATAACCTCATTCGTATCTATATATCTCATTATATCTCTCAATGAACACATCATAGAAAAAATAAAAATTTTTAAAAAATGCCACTTTTCTTTATTGTTTCTAGTTTAAAAATGCAACTTTCTATTTCGCTTTTCAAAAGACGTGATGCATTTTTAAATTCCATTAACTTAAATTTCTTAATTGGCATTCAATAAAATGCAACGTTTAACTGTAAACTTCTAATTTACGAAAAAAAAAATTGATACATGTAGTTGAAAATTGACTTTTTAACGTAGGTGGATGCCTTAATAGCTCTTAACACAGGATCGGACTTCTATTTAGAAAATAAGGTAACGGTGAAAAATCTAAGAATCTTAACAAAAAGAAGGTGCTGTAAAATTAAAAATTAAGACTTATATTTATTAAATTATCAAATTTATTTTGATCAGAAACCTTGATTAAATTCTTAACTAAAACTCTGTTTCATCACCATGAACGTTAACAAAGCACAAGTCCATGAAGTCTGTCCTTGCCAACTACACATGGAAAACACACTTGGAAAATGTGAGATTTCTGACACCATCATTAAAACGTTTCATTACTCCTAGCGATATGCATTCTCAATGGCTAATCTATCTATGCATTCTTATTTGGACCTTTTTATGGCTTTATACTTTTATAAACATCTTTAAGTCTATCAATGCAATAGAGCTTGCTAACAACCTCGTTTTATTTCGATTTTTTTTTTAAATGTAGCAAGTTACTTTCGATTATAAATGAAATATGAATTGATAATTTTATAAAATTTCCGATTCATACATTTGCAAGTGAAACTACATTTTGAAGGCCACTATCTTTTTGAAAGCTATAAATATGCATAAAAGCATGAAAAATACATTATAAGCTATGAATATAAAAATAGTAAGAACCGCAAAATATGTAACTTTTTTAATTATTTCATACCAAATAATAGAGAAACTGACTTAGGCCCCTTTAGGAACTCTTAAATTAGACTGAAAAATAAAAAAATGTATATAGTGGTCTAAGGTTTTAAATCAAATGGCATTAAATTAATTCAAAAAATATCTAATTTCATCTTTTCCTTTTCAATAGAATGTCTAAATAGAAAATGAAAAATTTAAAATCGATTATTTCTGACAGGTAAACGGTTCAATTAATTTATTAAAAAAATATTGGAAAAACACCAAAGATATATCATCTGTAATATAAATGAAATTAAGAATTAAAAATGTTTTGTAAATTAACAACTATAAATTATAAATTACGAAATTTAAATATTTAATATATTTATTGCAATATTTTCATTATTTTTTAAAATAATTTTAATGAATTAATTAATATTTCAAGAAAAACCTTAATTTATTTGACTAACTGTGGTTTGTATAATTCATTTGATATTTAAAGTTCTTCAATAATTCTGTGTCTGTAATTAAATATTTTGTCCAAAAATCAATAATTTAGTCGCATAGTGTGCATAATTCGATTTAATTCACAGTAAATGTTTGTTAGTTTTATAGCAAAAAAAGAAAAAAAGGAAAAATAATGAATAAAATTACTGTAAGTATCGAAATCTAATTTATATTTTCATAAATAATGGTATCTGTAATGGAGGCTTTCAAAATTCCAACAATTAATAAATAAACTTTGCAACATATTTTTTTTTTAACAAATTCGATGAAATTTCAGTATTCAGACAGTACATCCTACAAAAAAAAAAAAAAAAAAAAAAAAAAAAAAAAAACGGAAAAATTGGGAAAGGTAATTATATTTGATCACATTGCCAGACAATCATATTTGATCACATTTTTCATCGTTGGGCTGTTGACTATGAAGCGTTCTTACTGCTGTCGCCATCTATTAGCATAAATGAGTATTAAATAGTTTGCAAAATTTCTATGGGTAATCAATAATAATCAAGTTTTAATAAGTTTCAATAATTTGCAAAATTTTCATTAATATGATAAAATAATAGACAAAATATAAAAAAATTTAAATAAGATTTTATACTTATTCGTACGTAAGAAAAAGACAAGGTACATGATGAAATAAAGATTAATTTATTTCGCACACACACATGTGAAGATAATTTAATTAATACAGAAACTTATTTCCAACATTACGACAATACTTAATATATTATCCAAAATAAATAAATAATTAAAAATAAATGTTATTAAATCTAATTTAATCTGAGTTTCATTTATTTATTTGATTCACTAGAGAAGGAAATACGCATTTATTTAAAATTTATGTTATATAAAATTTATGTTCGTTTTTAACGTGAATCTAAGATATATTTTTAGTATTCTGACTGAAATATTTCAATTCCTTTTTGCGAAATTTTCTTTGTAATCTATTATGAAAATTTAATTTAAACTTTATGATTTAATTATTTTTGATTCGATGAACAAAATAGCAAGTTATAAAATTGTCATGCTCGCCAATATATTAATATTTTGGCAACGTTTAGTTTAAAAAGGTTGTACTAAATCTGGGATGTGTATATTATGAGTTTTATACATTCTTAGTCAGCTAGAACTTCTTTACATAAAAATTAAAGATATTTATTTTTCCACAAAAATAAATAAATAAATAAAAGTGAAAAAATATAATTCATACCCTTTCAATTTTTATCATTCTATTTCTTATAGCTTATAAAAATAAGAAAAAATATCTAAAATTTTAAAAACAAATGTAATGATAGAATATTTGATCAAGATAATTTTTATGTGTGTATGTTTGAAAATATACTTTCTCTTTGTATGAAAAAAAATTAAACATTACAAAAATAAGTGCTAACTTTATCCTAATCAGAAATAGTTCTTCAGTATAAGAATGAATATTTTAAGATTCCATTTATTTTTATGAATCACATTTTCTTTTAATATAACTCTCTGTCTTAAGAATTGAGGAAATGTTATTGTCATTCACAAGTGGATGTTCTAGAAGACATATTCACTTCCAAATTTGTCAAGATCTATTACCAGTTTGCACTTCAAAATTATTAAATCAATTGGAGAGTTCTGGAATGACGTCATATATTAGAACCGGAATGTCTCATTTCTGGCTTTGTGACAAAAATGATGTCATATCTTCTCTAGTGACGCATTTTCAGAGTGCCATTGATCATTTTATACATAAAATATCGTCAATTTGGACATTTTCGTTTAAATAATTGTTTATTTAAAAGAATTATTACAATATTTTCCAATGATATTCATTTTATTGGATTTAATCAATGTTTATTACAGCGATTATTATTGAAATAGAACTTAATAAATTAATATTTGCCTTATGAAATAATACTGTGAATTTTGATAAATTATATTTTTTTTAAATTAAATCTATTTCAAATTCTAAAAAAGGTGTTCCAAAATCATATTTTTCAAATCTTTTATTTAAAAATAATGAAAGGGAAAAATATTTTCATTTATGTTTAAATTCAACCATATTAATCTTTTAAGAAATTCGTGCTAAAAATTACAAAATTTTGAAAATAAAATTAACTTATTAGAAATTGTAATATGCTAATAAAGTTAAAAATTGTTCAGAAAAAAAAGAAGAGTATTTTTTATTATTTTCTGACACAAAAGTATTGCCTATAATTATAAGTGTAAATTTTTGCTTGATATCTTTCCTTCTGGGTTGTTTTTATTTTATTCTTGCTGATAAATCGATTTGACTCGGAAGTTAGTTTTCGGAAAATAATGCAACTAGTTTAAGAAAATACACAAAATATACCATGGGGAACAGAAATACATCATTAAACTTTTAAATGTGAACGGCCAAATCGTCTATAATGTTAAGGAAAATAAAAAATCATTCAAAATTGTTAATTAAAGTAAAACTTGAAAAACGTGTCAAATTTATGAACTGCATATAACGATATTGTTTTAAAATATAATATAAAATTATGAAGAAATGCAAATGAATTTCACAGTTAAATTTTAAATACTTTTTTTCATCAATAAATTATCCATTTTGTTGACAAAATGGTGTATTTTATTCATCTAAAGTTAATGCAAATTAAAAGTTAATTATAGTTATTGCTTAAAATTGTTCTCTATTAGTTGCTTTTATTTATTAATAAAAAAAAAACTTTAGACACAAACTTAGTTTAAATAACTTTTTTAAAAATATCGATTCATTTATGAATTTCAATGTCCATGATTGGCCAAACTATGTAATACAATATTTCTCGATTAATTCTCAATAATTAATTAAAGAAAAAATAGTGAGAAACCGCTTAATATCTTTATTAATAATTATTGAAATTATTAAATTCTATTTCAAATTAAGAATTTTGTGAAAAGCGCTTTGTCTCTTTTTGTGACATATATATATATATATATATATATATATATATATATATATATATATATATATATATATATATATATATATATATATATATATATATATATATATAATGTATATATATATGTATATATATATTAATATATATATATATGTATATATATGTATATATATATATATACATATATATATATATATATATATATATAATATATATATATAAACAACTTTGTTAAAGTTTTTGTTTAAGCATTTATAATTTTTATTGTTTATTTGTCGGAAATAAAGGATTGTTAAGTTATGTATTTTGAATTGTTTCCAAAATCTGAGGTCTTGGATGATTCATCTCTGGAATTACATACGACTCTCCAATGATACGTTTTTGATTGATAAATTTTACGAATTTAAAATTCTTTATGTACCTCTTTTGCACATTACTATTACTTAAGTAAGTATTGACAAAAGTTTAAGAAATATTGTTTTTTCCGGTCGCAAACAAATTCTTTAAAACAATGTTGATGCATTATTTGTCATTTTAATGAAACTCTATTTTCGAAATCTCGATTTTAATAGAAAATAAATTTATTATGGTGAAATTATTGCTACAAGGGCTATAAAATATACTTTTTTTCATGCAAATGTATTTTAAAGGCATCATAAAAAATAAAACAGAAAAAAATTTTAACCAAATAAAGATTGCTTTTTTTAACAAGACTTAAAAAAAATTCTTTTTCAAGAAAACGTTTTTTGACATATATGATGGAAAAAAATAAAAATCAATGAATGAATGTTAGGAAATTTTTTAATAAAGAAAAGAATTATATTGAATGAGATAATTATTGAAAAAAATTATCACCAACATGCTAGGAAAAGCAAATATGACTCTTCGGCAAGATATTTATTTTTTATTACTATTTTATATAATATATATATATATATATATATATATATATATATATATATATATATATATATATATATATATATATATATATATATATATATATATATATATATATATATATATATATATATATATATATGTATATATATATATATATATATATATATATATATATATATATATATATATATATATATATATATATATATATATATATATTCTCTCACTGATAGTGCCAGACTCCAGTATATTCATAAAAAGGATTAATCAATTTTGGTTGATATCTTAAGAGATAAGGATGGTATCTTGATCACATTTGAAAAGAACTTATGAAAATTATGGCTAAAATCTATTTTCTATGAATTAAGATATTTTTTCCGTCTTAACTGTGTTGGACATGTTATTAGAATGAAGGACAATAAGACACTAAGGGAGATTTTTTTGCAAAACCCATCAGCGTAAGAAGAGGAAGACCAAAGCTGAGATGGGTGGATGCAGTCGAAGAAGACTGTAGGGTCCTTGAAACAAAATACTGGAGGAGTTTGGCTGCCAGTAGAGGTGTCTGGAAGAAACTTGTTAAGAAGGCCTTGGCCCATCCTTTGCTGGCGCACCGTGAATGAAGATATTCGTAGAATGAAGAAATCATGCATCGACATTAGACATGCAGCTGTAATGCCACACGTAAGAAGACAGTGACTTGAATTTTGGCTTAGTTTCCAAAGACATCAACATTGAATAAATACAGTGTAGCATGTTCTAAAATTCTGTCATCGGAAAGCGGGAATCTAAGTACATTCAAGGAATCTCAACATGGTTGATTAGCCACGTAAATATTTTAGTAGAAAAATAAAAGACTTGCAACAACAGAAGAATGTTTAACTAAGCAATCGTCAAGACCAAAAAGCGCTTTGTTAATATAATTCAAGGTGGCATGTATTTCAGTGAAGTATTAAAAAAAGCTTTAACTATTGCTGAAGAATTAATTGCATTTGGTGATACAGACATAGATAATCAAATAATAATAGTAAATGGGGAAAGCTTTTGTCGAATACTCCTTTGTTGACAACCAATTTCAATTAAGAAATCCAGGGCATGGCTCAGGTTCTAATTATCAACTGATAAAAAATGAAAGGAAACATATTTGACTTACAATTGATTGAAGTCACTGACATCAATAAAGATGCACATGTCATCAGTTATGTGAGTTTCATTAATGTTTTTTATCATTGAAAATCTTCTGTTTTATAAAAACATTACTAAAAGTTGGAGGACTGTAGATATGTTCGATACCTTTGATATGTTCATGACAGAGAAATATTTGGATTGACAAAAGCTTATACACTGGTGGTGATCGATAAATGTTTGTTCGGTTCATCAACGCCTACATCTACAATATCAATAATTGTAGATGTAGGCGTTGATGAATTGCTTATAGATCTATTGCATCCACCACAAAGAAATATTTGCACTGAAATTTGTGGATCTTCCTCTGAATCCAATCCTATGATGTATAAAAAATGTGGTAAATTACATAAAAACTAGATTTTAAATAGTATAGTTTTGGACAGATTTTTTTAAAAGAGTCTCTGTGAGGATTTGATCATAAATTTATGATCATAAATTCCTTATATACTTTTGAAGGTCGAGTTGGAACTCACGTCGCAATCTACCATCTCAAACTTTTGAGCTTGAAATTTTTAAAAGAAATTAATCAAGTAAATATCAATAATTTCCTGGATGCAAATTTCCTACTGAAGCTGGATTTAATTATATAAAGTATTCGAAAATTTTAATGCATTGAATATTTCTTTCCACAACTATAACATGTGTATATTGAAGATTAAATAGACGATTTCAGCATTCACGAAAAATTTACAGATGTGGAAAGAAAGAATAGGAATTATATTTGAAAAAAAAAAAAAAAAAAAAAAGATTATTTTTTCTATGTTTCAGTATGTGGCCTATAATGCAAATATAGTTTTACGCTAGTACTTTAGTCAATACATCATCACAAAAATATGAGTGAGTTTTCAAGTGATAAATACCTGAAAGCAACTATTACCTGTTTCTATTTAAAGAAATTTCGTGTGATCATAAAAATTGAATTTACCATTTTAAGAAGAAAGGAAATGAGGATTTGCATTTCTTTTAAGAAATCAGAACTGTGTGGATTTTCAGAAATTACTGTTATAAAGAGAAAATGTTGCTTGAAAATTAACTGCGAAAAAGAGATTAAATTAATTTTATTGAGTTGGTTTGAGGGTTTGAATAATTTTGCAGTAATTAGCATACTCAACAGTCAGTTTAAAAAAACCCATGTTTGCCAAAAACAGTTCTATGGTTATTTAATTGTAAATTTTAATGTTTTTAATATACCATTAAAAAACTTACATGAATTTTAATAATGAAGAGAATAGAGATCTTTTATATATATATATATATATATATATATATATATATATATATATATATATATATATATATATATATATATAATAAATCCCCACATATAGATTGTAAGAAGAGAAAATTGTAAATCTCTAAAAATTGTAAATCTCTTAATGTACTCTGCTGGCCACCGTAAATGCAACACCCTGAAAGAAGCTTACAAATAACATGAAATTTACAACAATCATTAGCGGAGGTGAGGTATGCAAATGATTAAAATTTCAGCGCAGACGCACATCACGCGTGCCTGTGGCGCAACTTCAAAGCTCTATTGAAGTTTGGAGATTACAAGTTCGGTAATTGTGTTTTTTTTTTTTTTTTTTTTTTTTTTTTTTTTAAAAAGATCAATTATGCCTCTTGTTAAACAGCGATAATTTTTGATCAGGCATCCAAGTTTGACCGAGGAAGTATAGTGGCTTACCGAGATTGTGGATTATCTTTCAAGGAAATCGGTACCCGTGTTGGACGCACAAACAAGCAACTGTAATGGGGATATGTAATCGTTGAATGCAGGGGGTACGATGGACCGACTTCTTCGATTGCATCTACCTCAGTGCACCACTTCAAGTGATGACCAGCAAATTTGCGCATGGCAGTGACGGATCGCTGAACCACATCACGAACTATAGAACAAAACATTCAGTTTGTAACGCATCATCCAGTGTATGCGCATACCAATTGATAACGTTTACAGCAAAGTGGTCTGTTCGCAAGACGTTCATTACTTCGTCTACCCTTGATTACCTAGTCGTTATTACCTAGTCACAGGTATTTTCATCGCCAATTGTGCGGTGAAAGAAGGATGTGGACAACAGAATGGAACGAAATTGGTTTTACTGACGAGTAGCGCTTCTGTCTGCAACAACACGATGATCCCATTCGAATAACGAGACACAGTGGAGAGAGGATAATGAACAGCTGCGTTATGCACCGCAACACTGGTCCTGCACCAGTGTTGCGGTGGTAGCGGTATTATGGTATGGGGTGGTATTGGATATCACTCAGAACTCCTTTAGTACTCTCTGCAAGTACTTTAAACAGTCAGCGCTACATATCCGAGTTGTTGGAACCAGTTGCCCTTCCTTAAATTCAGGGCTTGCCCACAGATATATTTCAACAGGATAATTCGCATCCACGTGTAGTTCACATTGTCCAAGGTTTCTTCGTCAAACACCAGATTGAATTTCCTCCTTGGCCGGCTCGATCTCCGGATACTTGGCCGATAGAAAACACGTGGTTCATGGTTACTCAACGATTGACTCAAATTACATCCCCAGCATCCACACCAGGTCAACTGTGGCAACGTATGGAAGCTGCTTGGTCTACTATACCCGAAGAACGCATCCAAAGTCTCTT
The DNA here is from genome assembly GCA_030067965.1 of Latrodectus elegans. Taxonomy (NCBI): domain Eukaryota; kingdom Metazoa; phylum Arthropoda; class Arachnida; order Araneae; family Theridiidae; genus Latrodectus; species Latrodectus elegans. Next base: position 106,860,111 of record CM057810.1, read on the forward strand.
TGAGTCAATGGCGTGTGGTAGCGGTGATCTCCAACAATGGCGGCTACTGATTTCGGCAGGAACCACTCTTCACAGAAATCTCTAAATTTAAACATTTGATACTTGGTCAACATGTTATCTACAAAATGAATTTTGTTGCGGTATCTTTTGTCTTTATAGTTGTTGCAATTTTTGTTGCCAGCAGTGTATGATGCCTAATCCTGGATGAGTTTGGTACTCCCTAATCTAATCTAATTTTGAAAAGTCATAATGATGCAAAGTAGTTTTTAGATCTTGGCTTTCGATTTTACGCTCAGCAAAATGTTATATAACTTATAGACGCAACATCAGTCAGTTAGTCTTTTTAATGTAAGTTATGAATGTTATTGTCGATAAAAAGGTAGAATATTACACTGAATCGTTAAGTAACCTAAAAATTCCTCTAGTTACCAAAAAGTCGCTTCATTATATTTTTGAACTTTATTTATTGTTCATAACTGATTAATTCTTATTGCAAAAATTTATGTAGTCTGAAAACATTTTAAAATATTTCTAAAGTTGTTCTTGTATGCGCTGTAAACTTGGTGCTTAATGTGAAAATATTTCAGTTTAATCAAAAAGAAAATCAGTTTTTAGTTAATTTTAAATCACTCAAAGTAAAAATCATATTATCTACTAATTAACACATGAATAGACACATTAGTTTTTAAATAAATATTACATAGATCCTAATGATGATTTATTCACAATTCTAGATGCAAAAATTTAATTTTACAGTTAGCTTGAATCCTCAGCAAGACATCAATATACTTTGTTTGCAACATATTTTCGAAATCCGAATGGCGGTGTAGTGTAGTTAGTAAGTAAAACATTTTATTTACATCTATGTTGTGGCAAGTTTAGTATTTATAGTTGATTTTTTGTTATAGATAATTCTATTTCTTTCATTCAAAAGCTAAAAATATGTATGATATATATTTGAATAAGAATTGTTGCACGATAAATATTAAGCGATCAGTTTAATGAAACGAATGTACATTAAATCATTCCCTGAATAGTTTCGAAGAATTTTCAAACTAAATACTAAAAAATATAGAAGTCGAAAAAATTAATATCAAATTTTATTAAAAAATATTAAATTGTTTTTTGTTAAATTTATTCCTTAATCTCGATACTAGGTGATTTATGAAATAGTATTCAGCTGCTTCGATATTAGTGTAAATGTGTTGTGTTTAATATATTTTCTCCATAGTGTTAGGCATTTTAGTAATATTTTGACATGTAACTAAAGGGTGAATAACCAGGACATAATAACATAGGTATTTGTCATTGCCTTACAGCCTTTTTTATATTAATTTAGTTTCCTTAATTCTAATGATTATATATTTTATTATAAGAATTGCTTCTTATTTAATTTTTATAATGAGAATTATATTACAATAATCATATTAGAATGCTCAAATTATATTTTAGTTTTATATGTCAAATTTCTATTATAAAATTAATCATGCTTATTTTACAAAAATTTATTTATACTAAAATTTGACTATCTTTTTAGAACTTTTTAGATTGAAATAATCCAACTCTGTTAAACAAACATGGCGTTTTCTTTTGGAAATCCTTCTACTTCTACCCCTGCTTTTGGAACATCAACAGGTACTGTTATTTAACTATTTTTTAGCATTATATAACTCCCAGTTCAGGCATGGATGTACTTTCTCCCTCTATCTATCCTGTCTTTGTCCTTTCTGTGTATGAATGAGGTGTGAATGACTGCTTACCCTATAAATAGGTCCCTATGGCATGTGTGTACTGAAGCAGTCGGATTCCACATCAAATATGGTTCAGTATGCAAAAGTGGAGTAGCGCACTCCTTATTGTCAGCATAGCACAAGACATAAAAATTAACACTATATTATGCAATATTTTAGTCTTAATTGCAAGAATGATGTAATTTTCATGAAATTATTTTAGATTGCTTAGAATTATTGATGATTATTTAATTTAGCTAAAACACCCATAATATTTGCATGCATAATTCTGTATAAAAACTTGGAGCATGAGAATAAATATTAATCCCAAAAGAAAAAGTGTTTTCTTTGTAAAAATAAACTTCTCTGGCATGAAAATATACTGTGAAATTTATTTTTATTTTCTCTGAAATGTCTTTTCTTTTTTAATTACTAAGTCTTATGTTTGCTCAAGCATTCCTAGCACTTAGCTTAGGAAATAGTGTTTCTATTATTCTATAATTCATGGAGCTAAATTTTATTTAAAATTAGGAATGCAATGAAAAGTCTAATTTATTGTGCTGACTCATTTCTGCTTACATATTTTATGATGCTATCAATGCTTGATATTTTATTTGAAAGTTTGTTTTCTTTTATTCATCAAATTTCTTTTAAATTTCATCATATAATTTTTAAGCTTGGATGTTAGTTTTTAAATTTTAATTATTTCAGATATTTTTTAATATTTTTTATTTCTGTGATACATTTTTCATTTAAATGTATATTTTTTATATCAATAAATTCCCTTAGGTTTCGGATTTGGGAATCCTGCTGCTACAACAAATACTACTGGTTTTTCTTTTGGTGGTCTTGGTACAACAACTGCTCCTAGTACTGGATTTTCATTTTCATCTACTCCATCTACCACTCCTTTTAATTTCTCTGGCATTGGAACTGCAACAACAACCACATCATCATTTGGATTTGGAGGTTTTGGCACTACAACAACTGCATCTGGATTTTCATTTGGTATATTATAAATTCTATTAATCTTGTGTTTATAAATTAAATAAAAGAATTTTTAATTGAACTTTTAGGAAATGTTTTAGTAATTTAAATATGTTATTTTAAATATGGAGTTCAAAACATCTTTGTGAAAATGATTTATATATATTTCTTAATAATGAATGTGTTTTAATTCTATCAGATAATATTTATTGTTACCTATGAAAATATAATTTATATATATATAAGTTTGGAAGTATGTTTTGTTTTGCATCAAAATTTTATAAATTGATTTGTTTCCTATATTTACTAATCTTATTTTATATTCCTAATCCACACATTTTTAGCTTAAACATTTTTAATGACTATTTAATGGTACACTGCTCAGCATATCAATCTTGTCCTTCAGTTGTTTAAATATTTCGCGTTTTTGATATTTTTATCATTTGGGGAGATGGGAAATTTAATTCAAATGAATTCAATGTCTTCTCTTTCTACTTGATATTAAGATTTTCATTTCTTATAGTGTTCTGGGTATTACTTTATTTTTATTGCAGTGTTTCGTTTATTAAGTTTTTATGGCCATATCCATTACTATTGGCATTATGCATATTTCTCTTATTTAAAACATTTTGACTTCAAATGATTAGATTAAATGTTATGAAAATATAAATGGCATGATAGGTTAGCTAATTAATGATATATGTTATAAAAAGTAATGATACGTTTCTTAAATATCTAGAAAATGATAATTTCAGTGACTCTGATGTAAGAGTTACAATATACAAGACTTACATATAAATTTAAGACTTAGTGTTTCTTCTTGCTTCAAGATTTTTTACATTTAGTCTTTGTTTGATATTTATTTCTTGTAACTTTAATTTTTTAATAGTTTTAAATTTTATTGTATTTTATCAATTTTAAAATAATTTGAATAGCTTGTAGAAATTATTTCTCAATGTAAATAATTTTTAAAAAATATTTTAATGTAAATTGAAGGAAAAATATAATAGAACTCCAATTATCTAAACTTAATTTATCTGAATCGCTTTCAAAATCTCAGAAAAATATAATAGACGGAAGCAGAGAATGAAAATAAGAAATTGGAATAGGAATAGATAAAGAAAAGAGAGGATGAGAATGAGAGACTTGTCACTTGAGGGATTCAGAAACATTCTTTTGAAAATTCCTAGATGTTCAGAAGTTATTGCTGAGCATATAAGAAAATGGATTATGAGACCCTGGATTTCAAATTGCAAATGATGGTTAACTTATTAAAAGTGTTGAGGAAGAAGATTACCTTAATGTCCAAGTTGAAGCAGACCATCTGCAAGTGAAGCATTTTCCGTCTTTGAAACTGCTTTGAAGTGGATAGGGCATCAATCCAATTATGACTAACTACAAATTCTCGCTGTGAAGTGGATGTGTGACTTGAGTAGCTGAAAATAGATGAAGTTAGTCAAACAGTTTACTTTGACTAAAATGTTCAGCAAGCAATGTCTTTCATTTACAACACTATACATACATACTGTATTAATGTACTTAGTAAGTACCTTTATGTATGAAAGTGTTGAATTTTCATTTAATTTATTAAAAATTCTTTTTCTTTAAAAATATGTAATTTTTCCTCCAATTTTCAACATTGGCGCAGCATGTCCATTTTTGGATTTTGCGCCATAAAACCCAACCAACCAACCAATTTTCAACATACAATAATTAATTAAAATGGACCATTGGATTCGGAGAAATCCAATGAGCCAAATTTTTGATTATTCAATTGATTTTGATAATTGGAGTTCTACTGTATTATTAAATGCTAGTTTCAATGTCCGACAACTTGTGTTATTATCTAAAATAGTACCAAATATTATATTATGAATTGAATTTTTTTTTCTTTTTAAGTTATACTTGGAGACTAGACACTGTAGTTAACTGAAAGGACAATTTTTAAATGATTACTTAAGTTTCCACTCTGTCTTGTAAGAATATCTTAAAGAAAGATTTGCCATTCCCAAATGGTTAAGATATTTATGCTTGTAATTGTGACTTGTTAAGCAAGTCTATTCTCTGTGTTAATGAATGAAATAATAAGATCAGATTATTCATTTAGTAATTGAAAACGATTTTAGACAAAGCAGATTTAATTAATTTGAACACTTTTAATAAATTAATAACTTCCTGCTATAAAATTAATTGATATAAAATAGTATTGCTTCATAAATTTTTAATATTTTATATAATGTTAGTTTCAATATGTCTGTTTGGATAGTTTCATTTATTTGAATAAAAATAAATATATACATTATTTGCCTTGTATACATTGTATACCTTAAAAAAACTATAGAATTTATTCACAATTTTATTAAAAGGTTACATATTTTTAAGGCTTCCATTTGAAGTCAAACAATTTCTAATCCTATCACTATTTGTTTTAGCACTTGATGTGAGTTTAAAATCAAACACAATTTTTATTTTAGCTCAGTATGATAAATTAATAATAAATAGAGAGTAATAACAGATAGGAACTAGTTCAACATTCCCATATATTGGTGAATGCAGCGAATTTTTTTCGTCGCCAATCTAAGCACGCATTTATTAACACGGAAAATTTCCCGAAGTTCGATTGAAAAATAAGCATAAGGAAAAAAGAACAGTTTACAATTTTAAAAATATAAAAGAAAATATATGAATAAATAAATATATATAATAAATAAATCAAATAAAAAGAAATAATGTAAAATAAATTGTAAAAAAGAAAAATTTACAATGAATGGACGCTGGTGACAATGAAATGCAACTGAGGGAAAATCCTCTAATTGCACCAACAGCAAACAGAAGACAAATGGCTTCCAATTCCAATATAAGCGTAGAACAAAGAAACTCGAAGTGAAACTTAAATAGCTTTTGCTACTGAAAAAAATACACATTTATAACGTAAAAATTATGTAAAACACGAGAAACACAAATACTTGCAACAAAAAAAGATAAAAGTAACAAAAACTGAATTTGGCAACACTAAAACAAAAACTGAAATCAGCAACACTACAATAAAATAATAGGTCGCCAAATTTGGCGAGAAATCATATATGGAGATATTGAACTTATACCTAACAAATAACTTCAATTTTATTTGTTTTAAAATTTTCACCTACTTTATTATGTTGATAATTTTCTAATCACTTGAAGTTGCAGTGTAAAATAAATAAAGGAAACCTTTTTAAAAAAATGGAGTATTTTTTTTCTGATTGATTTTTCCCCCATTTTCTGTTATTTTGTATCTTAGAAAGCAAATTATATCTTAGTCAAATTATGACTTCACCTGACATTTTGGTACTAGTTTTTAATTGTATATTTAACTTTTTTATTTATTTTAATCACTATGAATATAGAGGTTTTATTTACTTCAAATATATTAATATCACTAAATGAGCTTGCTTTCGATTTCACAAAAATATAATTTCAATTATCTTAATGTGAGTAGATTATTTTAAATATGTTTAAAGGCTTTAAATTATTCAGTGATTTAAAGTTTTCACATTTTTTATGTTTAATTTTTACTTTAATTTCATTTGAAGTATTTAATTTCAATTGACACATTTTTCCAACATTAGTCAAATAAAAAATTTATACTTGTGTGTTTTAGTTTTCATTTGTAAATTTTTCTGAATGAATTTATTTGAGAGACGCTTATTAAACCTAGTTTAGAGAGAGAAATAAGTTTTGATAATATCATATATAGAAAATATTGTATTTGAAAATGCTTATTTTAAGAATAGTTACTGCTTTGCAATTATTATTTCTATTCCTTTACTTTCACTGTAAATACCTTTAAATATATATTATAAATATCTAGAAGTAAATGTATTTAATTACCTTTAAAAATGCATTTGTTATATATTATTATTTATTTAGTAAAGGCTTTGCCATTATAGTTAATTGAAATAGTTTATGGCCGCTGAAGAATGATTTGTAAAAATAATCAACTGATAATATTTAGTAATAGATGTATATTTTCTATATTCTCAAATTTAGTTTTTATCAATAATTATAATTTTGCAAATAATTGTTTTCTGTAACATTTTGATTCATTGCCAAGTTTTAGAAATGTATTATTTATAAAAAGAATTATATTTTAACTCTTGAATATATTAAGGTCAGCCAACAAATGCATTAACAGGAGGAAGCCTATTTTCTACTGGGATGCCATCTTCTAATCTCACAAGTAATTTTTGTTATTTTATTTTGCCTGAATTTAATATTAATCTCCTTGTTAATCGTTAATGAACAAATTATATTTTATTGCTGCATTAGTTTACAATATAAGTTTAATTTGTATACACATATTTAATTAAATGTCTATATATTCTGCCAAATGTTTGCTAAAATAATTTTTTAGCTCACCTTTATATTCCTTATTTAATTTTAAAAGAAACCGAAAGAATTTTGGCTTTCCTTTACTGCCAATTTACTACATCCATATGACTCATAATTATGTGATAAAATTTTACCACTAAATAAGAATATGTTTCTTTGTTTTAGTTAATTAAATCAATTTGCTTCTGCATACATTCATAAATCTTATGGAAATAAATATAGTCTTAAAATGTTACATTTTATTTATGTGTAATGTAAGCATTATAGTCATAACGAAATAATAATTACTGAAAATGATGTAGCACTTTCAAATAATGAAGCTGATTATGAGAATAAATCAAATAGATAATTATATAAATAATATAATGATTCTATATTAGAAAGAAATTTATTCTTTTAGTTTGAAGTTAATATTTGTCCAAATGTTATAACTATACAGTTTGAGCCATGGACCTGTTAAGCTGGCAGCTAAACGTTTAACACTTTTGCCTTTGGTTTAATAGTTCTTCAATTTGAATCCTATCTTGGTCATGGGTGTTTGTAGTGCTTTGTAATCCAATTTAAATTTTAGGTTTTAATTTAATTAACCTTTGTGTATCTTAAAAATGTTGTGCAATTAACAAATAAAATGATCCATGTTCTATATATTGGAGTCAATATACTTTCAAATACCTCATTAAGTATCTATGTAATTGTAAATTTATAAAGGTCCATTGTTAGAGAATAAAAGAATTATTAAGAAAGTTATTTTTGCTTTTCCAAAATAAACGTTCATAAGCACATTATGCTACCTTAAAAAAAAAAAAAAAAAAAAAAAACAATAAATAAACTAGTTCACGGCACAAATAGAAAAAATGTTTTTTAAAATGTTATCGCTTTTTTTGAAAATAAAACGTTTTTAAATTCCTTAATTGTAGATTTTTTCATGATTCATAAAATATTAAAAAACATGTTTTATTTTTGTATAATTTACTTGCTAGATTTATTTTGTTACAAATAAAATTAATTCAAATTTTAATTATATATCTTGTGTAATAATAAAATTTATTGCTAATTTTTAATAGTACTAACTATATAAATGTTTCTTAATAAAGTTTGAATTAAAGTGCAATTTTAACATTAAAGAAGTACATCTATTTCAAAATAAATGCTACTACTGTAAATAAGTTTTCAAAAAATCTTGGGATTTTAAGATTATAAATATATATATATATATTGTTAGGATTTAATAAATAATTATGTCGATAAGAAACAATAACAAATATTTATTTTGAGCACGATAGCTTGAATCAGAATGCAGACTATAGTGCTACAAATACAATTCTTTTCCTTTTCTCTTTCTGAAACAAGTTTTTCAGAGAGAAACAAGAGCGTAGGAGGTTGCCATAATTGGCGCACTTTATCGCTTTTTGAACAATTTTTCAAGACAGCAACATCCCGGCCCCGCAAAATGGTTAACATTCAACAATCAATCAAACAATAGCGAATAATATTATTTAACAATTTTAAGCAATATTCTAACACAAAAATAAACATTACATAGGTTTAGCAAATAATATTTATAATTAACACACAGGTTCAAGTACTAAATGGTAAGAGCAATTATATTAATGCAATTAAACAGTACAGAAAATAATAATGATAAATAATATTTCAGAGACTACAATGCTATGACAGTACAATAATTCTAATTAGTATTTACACACAGGAAGTATACAGAATTTTGTAATGGGTCTTTTTAAAATACCAGGAGCAGTATGAACATTGACCACTCTGATGCAATTGTCAGGGCCACGATAAACTTCTAGTATTCTCCCAAAAAGTTACTTGCATTTGCATAGATTAGGCTTCTTTACTCCTACTAACATACGGGCTGACATTCATTTTCAAAAATTTCCATTTATTGCGATTTTGAAAATGACTCAGATATTCCAAGTTCCATCGCTTCCAAGTAATCTAAATCAGTTTTTCAACTTGTTTCCACCTTGATATACAGTTGGTGGGAACATCAACGATATTTGGTTCAACAATTGTAGTTATAGGTCACCCAATTAAGAAATGACCTGGCATTAAGGCCTCTAGGTCATTGATATCTGACGACATCAGAGTCAAGGGTCTCGAATTTAGGATTCCCACAATTTCTGTAATTATGGTAAGAAATTCTTCATAACTGAAATTGGCATTTCTTGCACCCCTAAATAAATGGTGCTTAAAGGACTTAACTCCTGTCTCCCAGAGTCCTCCGAAATTTGGAGCTCCAAGCAGAATAAAGGACCATTTAATTTTTTCAGAGATTAGGAACTTACCTAGGACCTCATCCAGATGGTTTATTAATCTATGCAATTGTTTAAGTTCTGACCAGGCACCCACAAAATTTTTTCCATGTCAGAGAACAAGGTCCTACATTTGCCATGTCAGGCAAAGAATCTTTTCAACACTACAATAAATGCCTGCAATGTTAAGTCACAAACTATCTCAATGTGAATAGCCTTAGTGGCCATGCAGACAAAAATAGCAGCATAAACCTTATGAAGTGTAATCTTTCTTTTATTTCCATACATTATAAGTAACGGTCTTGCAAAATCTACACCAGTATTTGTAAATGAAGGGTTTACTGTAACTCTCTCCTGAGGAGGATTTCCCATTAATTGCTCTACTACCATAGGCTTGTTTTTTGTACAAATTATGCAATTATGTACAATTTTTCTTACCATGTTTCTGCCATTTATAGGCAAAATTTTTGTCTTGTGTAATACAAGAGAGTTTATGGTCCATATGAAAATATTTCTTGTGCAAATATTCCATAATAAAGTAAGTTAACTTACTGTTTGCAGGAAGAATAATTTGGTGTTTTTTCTGGTAACCTGTATCGGAATTCTGAAGATGCCCTCCAACTCTAATGACACTGTTTGTATCACAGAAAGGATTTAAAGAACTTTGACCTAGAAGGGGTTTACTTCCCTTTTAAGCCTTATACTCCTCACTAAATTCTTCAAATTGAACCATGGAAACTAATTTTATTTCTGCGAAATGAAATTCTTCACTGGAGATCTGTCCATAACGCTTGTTCTCCCTGTAGTTTGAATTTGTCGCGCATTTCCAGTTAAGGACGATTGCAAGTAAAATAATTTGTGAGCTTCATCTAAATTCTCATTAGAAGAAATCAATGTTTCAAACTGTGTTTTAAAATTATTCCAGTTCTTATAATGTCCCAAAAATTTTGGAAGAGGTATGTCTGGTAATTTAACCTTTATACTACTACAGTTCTTTCATTAGCAAATTAATCAGCATGCAATATTTCACTTTTTAAATAGGATTTTAATTTTAACAAGCTTTTCTCCAATTCTGTGATTTCTTCATCCATTTGATCAAGGATTTGTTCATTGTCCTCTACATCTTTTTCTTCTAAGATAGCATGGTACTGTAAACGCAATTCAATTAAATCAATTTTGCTTCTTGAACATTTGTAATTTTTACATCAAAAGTAATTGTATCATCATTCTATTTTTTTTAACATTAGCTTTTAATCTTCCAATTTTTGCCTTCAAAGTGCCTCGTCAGCAATTCAAGACTTTAAAGTCTGACATAATGCAAAACAAAAGTAATACCTTTAAAAAATACTCAACAATATGAGTTTAAATTTTTTTTTATGTATCCAAAGAACGCTAATTCCCCTATCGGTTGACTGACCAAAATGTTAGGGTTTAATAGATAATTCCATCGTGATAACAACAATAACAAATATTTATTTTGAGCACAATAGCTCAAATCAGAACGTGAACAATACAGCTACAAATATAATTCTTTTCCTTTCTTTTCCTTTCTTTTCTCTTTCTGAAACAAGTTTTTCAGAGAGAAACAAGAGCGTAGAAGGTTGCCATAAATGGCACACTTTATAATCTGTTGAACAATTTTTTAAGGCGGCAGCGTGTATATATATATATTATATATATATATATATATTATATATATATAGTTTATGTTTATTTTTAGTGGGAGGAACTTCCCAAACAGCACCAGTTGATAATGTTACAAACCTTGTGACGGCACTCACCCGCCCTGTGTTATTTGGAGATGAAAGGGATGCAATTATTGTAAAATTTAATCTCCTGCAGGCCTCGTGGGGAACTGGGAAAGGTTACTATTGGTCCAATGCACCACCTGTTGATTTCACTCCAGAAAATCCATTTTGTTGTTTTAAAGTAAGTTCTGTATTATGAAAAAAGTGGTATACACATTAATTTTGAAAATTCTTTTTTTATTTGGATATTGAATCTCTCTCTTTAGAATATTCATTTTATAATTCTAGTCAGTGGGATACATTTGTTTACCAACTGCTGATCCTAAAGATTGCTTAGTTGGTATCATATTTAATAAGAAAGATCAGGAGATCACATCTCAACAGCAACAGGTTGTTGATACTCTTCACAAATGCTTTGGGAGCAAACCTACAATATCAGTTCAGATTGATGGCATAAAAGCTTTACCAGAAGACAGGTATGTTCTGTAATCTATCTCTATTCTTGATTTATTACATAAATGCTATTTAATATTTTTATGGTATAAGAGAATATATTTAATAACTTAAAATTTACATGTTATAAAAATGATTTAATTTTGGAAATGCATTAATAGGAATATATACACTAAGATGCTTGTTTTTATGAATCTCTAATTTATGAACACTCATGTTTTTAAAAACTAGGGACTAATGCCTAACCAGACACTATAGATACAATAATTTTAAAGCCCATTTATAAACTTAAATTTTAATAAATTTTTAAAAATTTTTTGTTTTTGATGAATAGTTTTTTTGTTTTGTTTGTTTTTATGATCTGATATTTTTTTAATTTTTTATTCAATTTCTTTTTTTTATATAAAATTAGAAAACTTGATTCATTCTTGAACAGCAAAGTAACATACAGGTATTCCCAACATTGTAGGGATTTTCCAAATATTAGGTCCCCTTGCTGCCAAGGGATATGATATGAAGTTCTGCTGGATCCCCTGTCACATAGACAATGAACTCTTTGATGCAGCTGCCTAAGCTGCATCATCTTTACATCATTCAACTGTCTCCCTTTTAGATGTGAAAAAGCACATTTATTCTCTCTGTTAAGAGTTCTGGAACACGCAGGTCTCTAACATATGAATATCATTCCATTGTCAGTTTTACCATTACAAAGTGCTGATGTCCATTTGACTCATCTTCGTATCAGACACATATTTCATACGCATACATTTGTTTTTAAGTGAATTAAATCCTTGGTGTTTCCATTAACTAAACCAATGTGCATTATATTTTAATTTCATGTCATGTTTTTAACAATTTTTGCTTACATTTTTTTAAAACCGATATTTTAACTTTGTTAGATTTATTAGTGGATCTTCCCCACAAAAATCTATTTGCATATTTCTTTAGGCAATAGTTTTTTTTTTTTACATTATATTTAATTTTATTACAAATTTTAAAATTATATAAATTTTGATATTTCATCTGTTTTTAATATTTTAGAATTTGATTTTAAGAATACTATGTACACTTATTTTTGTTTTTTAAAGTTTTAATGTTGTTTGCGATTAAAAAAAATAAAATCAAAAATATCCTGTTCTTTGATTAGCATGTCCACTTTTTTTTTTTACCTTGCGTCATAAAAGCCAACCTACCAAACATTGCAGGAGTAGACATTTTATGAGAAAGAACTATTGTATCAAATTAGACTCCTATTCTTCTTGTATGTAAGAACACAAATGAGATAAGAAGTTTGAGCTCTGTTGTTCTGTAGTGATTTCATTTCATTTGAGAAACACAGTTTTTGAAGTTTCATTTGAGAGGGTGATTAAGCCACTTCTGTTGAAGATTTCACACTCTTGAATAATATTACAGTTGAAGAAATAAATTATTTATCATTTGAAGATATAAATTTCCAAAACAATATGAAATTTCAAAGAACACCTTCTCAACAGTTTTAACAACTTGGAAAAAATATCTTGGAAAAGAATACCACCAAAAGTATTCACTTTCAAAAATATTGTTACAATAGCAAGCATACTAAACTAGAAAAAGTTTTGCTAGCTTGTCTGAGAAAAATGGAGTTGTGTAAATATTATTTTATTGTAATGTTATTAAGAAGAAATCCAAATGCTTTGTTGAGAAACTAAAAATAACAGATTTCAAAGTATCTGATTGATGGCTTTCAAAATAGTTTGATAAAAAAAATCAGATTTTAATATATTATTTTTCTATTTTACGAACTGTTTTACTGGTTTCCATAAGTTTGTAGGAACAAGCATCTACTGTATATAATAATGTATGTATGTACTAAAAGAGAATTTATTATTGTCTATTTTATTGAACAGTTTTATGTTTAATTATAGGACAGAAGTAATATTTTATTTATTAGAGAGACTGCCCACTGGTTTAACAAAACGAATAGCTGCAGCTGAAATATGCAGTTACATGGAACAACCTACTGTCAAACCCCAGCTTACATCAATTGGAGTTTTGAGTGTTGCACCTAAAATAACTCCAAGTAAAGAACAACTGCAGCATTATCTCGATAATCCTCCAGCAGGTTTGCATTTATATGTATTTAACAATTTTGTTTAAAAAATGTTATCTGTAAATTATTGAAATAATTTTCTTCCAATTTATTTTCAAAGGTAAACTGAAGTAAGTAAAGTTATTACTTATGAATACTTATTTTTGGAATTTTTCTCTCACTGCTACTTACATTCCTTACTCATTTTTGAAGTTACATAGACATTAAATCTTGCTAGATAAACTAAAATACAAAGTTTATTACCAAGTATTTTATTTTATTTGAGCTGGTCCTAAGAAAAAATTGTATATTAATGAAAGGTATGCATATATGAATTTTATTGTAATAAATGGCATGATTTTATCACACAAAGTGATTTTTATTTAATCTTTTGTATTGCTGTGATTTAGCTATTTTTTCCTTCTTGTATTGAATAATCTTCTACAATCCTAATATTTTTGTTGTATCAAGTACACTAACAAATATTTATTTACCAATAGCTTACAAAGCTTATTTTTTATGAATATTGGTGACTTATTTATTTTTTATCACTCATTTGCTAAGCAATGTATAATAAATAATGTAACATATCTTTTAATGTAAATATATAAAACAATAAATTTGAAAACAACTAGACTTGTGTTTTTAAAGGAATAAAAATTAAGTGATATGAAATAAAGATATGTTACTTGAAATAACAGAACAAATTTGAGAAATCACATTATACTTTCCAACACTGTTATTTATTAAATATTATTCATGTTCATAAATACATTTATTTAGTAAATTTTCATTTGTATTTCAGGTATTGAACCAATTGTATGGAAACAAGCCAATGTGGATAATCCAGATCCTGAAAAATTAATTCCAGTTCCATTAATAGGTTTTCAAGAATTATCTCGAAGAATGAAATGTCAGGAGTATGAAACAAAACAGCATCAAAAGCGCTTAGATGTAATATTTTTTAAATTGTGATACTTATTATTGCTTATATTTAGAAATGAGTATAATATGTGATCATTGGTTTTAAGAAACATATTTTTAAATTGGAATTTTCTTTTGAGCCAATTTTTTTCCCCATATTTATGAATTTAAAATCAGAAATTTTCTGGCATGTTTAAATAATCTAAATGTGGGTTGGGAAATCACTTCTAAAAGTTAAGTAATGAATGGTAAAACATGTAAAAATTGGCAATTACTGCTTTGATTGATACAAAGTGCTGCAAAAAAGTAATAGATGAATTTGTGAAACAAAGCAGAGAATTACATACACTGGTAAAAACAGTATTAAATTTTCATAATTTATAAAATGTAAGATGGGTGTTATTAAAATTAATTTATTTCATAAAAAATTAATAGGTTATGTAAACCTCATCATTGCCACCCAAATTCTAGAGTATTTGACCATAAGGTATCAATGATATAGTTATTCACTAGGAGATCATGTAACTGGTACTCTTTCTGTAATTTTAAAAAATTGCTAGATTTGAAAAGAATGATCACTGCATGGCCAATGGCATCACAAAGACTTCCCATGATATTCAGATTGGATAAGTATCCTAGCTATTTCATACATCCATTTACTCTCCCGATAGTTGTAATGATAGTCATTAATAAAGTCATAATGAGCTAGGAACCTGTATTTGTACTTTAAAACAAAAGCAGAATAAACATGTAACATATAATTTTACAATACAATCTGAGAACTCATAGAAGTATCATACAATCTTCTTAGAACTTAGGATTGTGGTTTTTGTTTTTACCATATAGAACTATTCTTATTATGAAAGAATTATTTAATCACTATTTAATATTTAAATAAGTTAAGCAATTACCATTACAAAAACCTTTGCTCTTTTTGTATTTCTATTTTGAAATTTCCTGAATGTTTTCAAAAAAATTAATGCATATTTTATGCATTTTTAATTTTCTTAAAACTATATTTAAAATTAATGACATTTTAGTGATTTTTTAATTTTGAAATTAGCATCTTATCTATTTAATAATGATTTAATATCATAATTTTTGTTCATTAAATATTTATATTTTTTGTACTTAACTGTTTATTGGTATTTAAATTAATGTTCATCCTAGTATTTAATTTTTTTGTAATTGTTAATTGAAATCTGAAAATATTAAGCATTGTACAACTCTTTGAAACTTCTGGAATTTGAAAATTACATATAGTTTTAGTGATAAGGAAGGAATTTGTTTTCTTATCAATGAAACAAAGGTGGAATTAATTATGTGCTTGGTTTAAAGTGTTTTTTAATGATTAACAGGCACTGGAACAGCTCTGGAGAATCAATAAACTGTTACTTGTAAAAGAGTTTAAATTATTACTATTGATTCTGAGATTTCAAGCGATTATATTAATAAAAAATTAAATCTTATTTAAAATAGAATAGATACTTTTACTCTCAAATAGACAAAATCATATTCAATACTAAGTTCATCTTTGATGATAGCATCCAAAACATAAGAGGTGTCAACAAAATAATAATTAGCAAAGATCTTCTTAGATTTGCTTCTGTTGAATAACAAATGGAAAACCAAAAGCACTTCTTGAAAAAATTGATGAACAGAAAATCAAACTGAAGTGTTTGGAAGGTGATATATATATGAATTTAAAACGTCTACAATTGGAATTGCTGGAAAAACTGGAATATGTACTTAAAGTAAAGCAACACGTTGCAATGAACATTAATCACAAAATCAAGTACATGTTCCTGTGATGCTTCAGCGAAGTGATGTTTAGCTAAAAATCCTAGTTTGTAAAGAATGAATTAATTTTTTATAATAATAGAATAAAAATTTCCTTCCGATGTGTCCATTTCAATTTTTACATTTTCAGCATTTATTTCAAATAATTGAGAGAATATATATATCCACTAAAAAGCTATTTCATACTTAATAATATATCAATAATCTATAATATTCCTATATTTGCTGCTTTACTTACTATTTATGATACTTCACTTAAATGCATTTATTTATGGAATTTTTCATATTAAAAGTATAAAATTTATATAAGTAAAATTTAAAATGGTCTGAAATTTAATGTGAAGTACATTATTAAGTTTATTTCATGTAATGAACCCATAATTATCTATATTTTAAAGTGGCATTGTAATTTGAGTTGCATTCCATTTTTAGATAATATCAGATGATATTGTTGAACTTAACCGTAATCACACAACAACTGTTGCAAAGATTGCTGAGCATAAAAGAAAACTTTTAGAGCTGCAACACAGAGTTTTAAAAGTACTGGTTCATCAAGAGATCATAAGAAAAATGGGGTACAGTATTCAAGCAGATGAAGAACAATTACGAGTTAAATTAGAAGCTATTCAAGCTGAACTTAGTGCACCAACTCAATTTAAGGTAAAATATAATTGAATGTAATCTTTTTGGATCAATATTAATTTTTACATTGATTAAATTGAATTAAGATAGAATCATTTATTTTTATTGCATAAGTTCAAATTATGTTATTTGAATTTAACATGTCAAATTAAAATTTTTTTTTTAAGGTAATAATCAGATCAATTGTAAATCTTATATAACTATAAATGTATATATATATAAAAAAATGGAATTTATTGTATTTTTAAAGGTTACGAATTAAAGATTATAAAAATATTTATTGTACTCTTAAAGAGATAAAATATATAAAAAAAATCTTTTTAAATTTGGTAAATGGAGTTTAATTTTGGAACATACAGATGTTACATTATTAACAATTAGTTGCCTGAAAAATCTGTGTTTCACTATGATATTTCTGTAGAAAAAAAGTGTAAATGTTTAAATTAGGCAAAAGGAAAGTATTCTTAATAGAAAGGATATTTTACGCTACTTAGTAATTATGTGAATGATACAATTATTTTTTTAAAATCAGTTTACTCATTCTCTGTTGTAAAATAGTTATATTGATTTTTCAATAATTTATTTAAGTTTTCTAAATTGAAAGCACTTTACTTTCATTATCAGTTGGTTTTTAGTTCTTCATTTCTCTGTTATGATTTGTGATTCTTTGATATCTTTCTATCTATTTGAAATTGCAAAATTCCATTTTAGATAAGATTTGCAAAGTTTTCATCATCATATTTTGCATCACTTACAATAATTAAAACTTGTGTATTAATTTATTATTTCATAATTATTTTTTTCAAAAATCAATATTATGCAAAAATTGCTTACATCATTAATTTAAATAATATTGTTTCATACAGGGGATATATAGCAACATGGCTAATCTTCTGCAGTATACAGTTTATGCATTAAGTTCTAGTATTGTATGATTACATGTGAACAGTTAACTTATTGTGCGTGAAGCCATGTTCAGAAAATGTATTTTCAACTCTGTACTCAAAAATTTTAAATGCAAAATATGCCATTGTATAATTTTGCTCAAATCTTAATACTTAATGCCCTTAAAATAACTTTTTTTAAAAAATTTTTATTGTTTTTAACTTTTTTTGAATTTTGACAAAATTCTCGCTGAATATTTTGTAATTTTATACAAATAATTATTTTTATGATCTAATTACTGTGGCCTCTAAGAGCAGTATAAAATTAATGTTCAAATGTTTGCAATATGTAACTTTTGTTCAAATGTTTTTTCTTGAACATAGACGATTTGTAATTCTTTTATTTGTTGTTCTTTGCAATAGTTTTATTTTTCATTTGTATAAAGGGATGAAAAACTGGCTCTTTAATATTTTTTTGATTGATAATCAATGATTTTTTTCTTTTTCTAGTAATATAAATGGGTTAAAACTTTATAATATGTATTCATTCTTTTGCTCACACTGAAAGTGATTATTCTTTCTTTAATAAAATTAAATAATATGTTATTGGAAATTACACAAAATTAAATATTTTGCATAGGTTGCAACAATTTATATTAGAAGAAATATTATTTGCATTTATTTTATAACAGGAATAAATTTGTATTCATGTTTTAAAATAAATTTTGTTTTGGAAAAAAATTATATTGTTACACATTTAGCTATAAAAATGTATTAAGAGCAGTACTTTCAATCTTTTCACACATCTTACTGGCCCATAATAAAGATAAAATCAATATTATTAATTACAAATACTTATTAAATATTTACTAAGTATTTAAAATATTTTAGTAGTTAATATTGAAACTCATTAAGTAGTTTAAAATTTAGCTACTTAAAATAATTTTATATTTTTTAATTTTATTTTGTTACACATTTTTATATAGGGACATTTAAAGGAACTGACTTCACAAATAAGAATGCAAAATTATCAAACATCAACATTTGAAAATGAACGCTACAGCATAGATGAAGTATCTAAAGAAGAAATAAGAGAGGTAATTTTACATGTGCATTTACTTATCTATTTGGGAAAAAAAATGTATATTAAATGCATATAAAAACAAAATATACTAGGATCTTTGAAAGTTTTTGTGTTTTTCATATACCTTGATAAAGGTTACATAGTTATATATTTATTGTTAAAATTTTTTTGAATTTTCTGGATTTCATTGTATTTTCACTTGCGAAATTGATATAAAAGAAACACCCTTTCTATAATTTAACTATTATATTCGTTTGAAAAATATATTCATTATAATTGTGTTCTGTGATTATTAAAATTTTAAATTATTATTTATATTGCATGCTTCTTATAATACTTTAATATAATATGAAAGTGAAATTTCTAAATGAGTTTTTTCTTTTTTTTGCCATGTATATTTTTACATGAAAACCAATTTATTTTAATTGGTTTCACAACATTATCCTGTACATAAATTATTTCACATTATTTGTTAATGATCCTTTTTTTAAATGTTATTAAATTTTTTCTAGCAATTATTATCTCAACAAGAAGGAATATCACTTTTAATAAAAATAATTAAAGAAGATGCAGCAGATTTAAATGCCATTGAAGCTATTATAAGTGCAGAATCTGCAAGGAGAAGATAAAGAATTTTATTTTGTAAACCAGTTTTGTAATTATGTGTATTGTATTAAATTAATTTTTATAGGTTTAAATTTATTTATTTTCATGCTACTATACTAACAGTATTTAAAGTAATTTTTTCTTAATGTAAAAAGGATTTATTTTAATCACAATTAGTAATCGATTAATGTTAATGAACATACAAAGTTTATTTTACAATTAAGGAGAATCATACAAATTACAATTATGCATACAAAAAATTTGATATAATAAGTGTGCAGCAAATAAGTAAATAAATATGCAACATAAATGGTATATGTATTGCATTGCCATATTTATTGACTTAAATCACATATTGTTCATGAAAAATAGCAAAATAAGTTTTGTTTTGTTATTTTTCTTATATTTAGATAATTATCCTAATTCTTTTATGTTCTATAATTTTTAAATAAGGAACATAACTTTAATTAGAAAATTTTGATAAGAATATCTAATGTATAAATATGGCACTTTAGGGGCAAATTTTATGCATGAAATTATTAATGAATATCATTTGTTTCCATAGCTCATTGAAAGTGATGCTCATGAATTATTCAACAAAAAATATTTTTTGTGAGTTATAATCTCATTTGTTTCTAAAACAATAAAATAAACTCACTGAATATATTTTAAAAACTATTCTCACTAAGAAACTTGTACCACTCCTTGATTTTTTACTTAAAATGTAATGTGCAATTCTTTTGTTTATCTATTTATAGATGACAGGAGACAATAAAAAATCTTTTTATCTTGTGAAATATTTTCAAATATGCTAAAAGTAAGATTATTAAATTATAAATAGAAAGTAAGAGATTACTTTCATAAATAAACATGATTTAAAGAGACAAACTGTAAAATTAAATCAAGTAAAATTAATGAGAGAAAAAAATGAAATTTTATTTTAAAAATCTGAGATTACTAAAAGAACTTAAGACTTGAAGTCATTAAAGATTGAGAAACTCCTTTTAGATTTCGTTGAATAGGCCTTTGATTCAACAGATCATGGCTTCAATTTCCACCCAGGGCATGGATATTTGAATATTTTGGAATGGTTTGCATCAGGAGAATTACTAGGAAATCCAAACCCATTAATTTCTGTTCTTGAGAAAATTTATTTACTGTCTTAGAGGTTATGGTATGTGGTTGGGTCTTGAAGTATTCCAATGCTACCAGTAAGCGTTTGCATCATAGACACAATTTTTTTTTTTTTTTTTTATTTATAAAAATGTATTTCGTAAATTTCAATATTTCTTCAACTAGTACTAAGATGTAGAACTTCCAGAAGTAGAATAACCCCAAAACATCTGTTTCTCTAGGTGCTTAACCGTTTATGTATAATGTTCCAAGATTTCATCTCACAAATCTTGGTCGAATGCCTTGCACAAAAAATGTGTTTCTTCACTGAATACAACTTTCTTGCTGTTGTGCCAGTGCAGGATTGTTATTTCCTGTATCAATCCAAGCGTTTAATCTTCATTTGAAAGTGTTAATTACTTATATATTTTTTCCTTGATTGGTGTTTGCAAATTCACCTGATTCAATAAGCTTTTGTTGAACTGTTGATGAATCCGCATTCGTGCCAGTAACTAATAATTTTCTCTGAAGACCTGTGCTTGATTTGCAATGATTCCTTTTACTATCCCATACAAGAAATTTGTCTGTTTGAGATGTGGTCTTGTGCGTTTGTGTTCACATTTAGTCTTTCATTTTTGAGATATTGTCCCGAAATTCTTTCCTGACAAATAATCCTGGAAACACTGGATTTTCAAACTCCAACTGCTGTAGCAATATCCCTCACAGTCATAGAAGTAAGCTAACTGAGGATAACAGTTCTAGTCCTTTCTTGGGAGCGATATTCATTTTTTGTAATAAACCCCAGAAGAAGATGATTCACGCTTTCCAACCACTTACAGCAATAGAAGCACAATTAGGAAAAATTTCGACCTTAGTGATCAATGGTCAAACCAGTTGAAACTTGTCAAGGCCAATTGGATATTGTAGGATTATGTTATTATAACTGGTTAGAAACATAAAATTGCCAAGAAAGGAACAATTTTCTAAAAAAGTGTGTTTGTCCCAATTAATTCGCATTGTAGTGTATACCCCACCCTGAATTTTTTTTTTTTTTTTAAATTTTAATCACTATAAAGATTATTTTTGGAATATTTAGCATCTGCTTTTAATATTGTTGATACTATTTATTATGAATTATTATATTTAAAAAATTTTGAATAGTGTAAATGACAATTTTATATTTAAATTAAAAATTAATAAAGTGATACATGTATATAAGTTAGAATGCTTTGATTTCAAGTTCTTCTCAGTCATCAAAATTTGTCTGGTATTGCAAGGGAATAAAATATAACATGATCAATATGGCTATGTAGTACATAATCATTAAAAGGGGGGAAAAAGCAAACTAAACTATTCAATAACTTTTTTACTTATTCATTATCAGTATTTACTTCAGTATTAGATTTTAATAATAAAGTTGTAGGTAATACAGAATAAAAAAAGAAGAAATGATTCACATTGAGCAATTTTATTATTTTTTTCTTTAAGTAGTTTGCGCTCACTATTTCTAAGAATAAAGCGTTTTAAAATTAATTTTATTTACCACATTTTTATCATATAGCCAACATTGTATACAATTTGAGGTGAAAAACTTGTTATAAGAAGTTTGTCATTTTTGGTTACTGAACATTTGTAAAATAAATTTTTTTTTCTTAATGCACACACACACATAGCTCATTAAAGAATTTTTTAAGTATAATAAAAATTGCATTTTATCCTAGTGTATTAGGAAGATTATTGTATATTTATGATAAATATTTTCTAAAATTTCTAAATGATTATTGTATTTATTTTTTTATTACTAAAATAAATTTTCACATATTTTTTACCCTAAAAGTTTAAACTATAGGTTCCACCTTTTCTGTAATTAGACCTTTATATTTTTTACCTAACATTATAAATAAAAAATAAATTTTTTTTTTTACATATATTTACTATAATTACATCAAACCAAAAAATAACGATTTTAATTGTAAAAAAAAAAAAAAAAAAACACTCAGAAATTTTATATGTATTTATAACACATATTTGTGTGTGTGTGTGTGGCCTATACTCTGGATCCAGAAATCCTGATCAACAAGTATATTGATTACCTAGTAAATAAAAATAGGAAGAGACTGGGGTGCAGCACTCTCAAATTGACATACACCTCTTTGATTAAACTTATTTTGGAGTATGGATCTCAAATCTATTTCTGTGCTTCTAATTTAGCAAAATTATAGTGAGTTCATTTGAACGCTGCCCGAATCATCACTCCTATGAGACATAGCTGTCCAAATGATTTGATTTTATATTAAAGTGATATCCAACCCTTAAAACTATAAAGTATTACACGCTTTTGCATGTTACTTCTGAAATACTTCAATAAGCTTTATAGTTATGGGGATCTTAATCGCACGTCGGCATATCTTAGAAATTGGATGACCATGCAGCAATTTAAAAGAAATAGTCCCTTCTCAAATTCAGTTGATGAACTTTAAGGATCAGGAAATTTAAGAGCATTTTATGGGATCAATTTTTAATGCCTTGAAGGTCTTAACTTGAGTACATTTTAAAATTGAACTTGGCACCCCTACTGAAAAAAAAGACTTGCCCTGGAGATCATTAACCAAATTCCTGTAACAGCTATTCACATTTATATTGATGGCTGCAAAAATAAACAACTTGCTGCAGCGGTTTTTATTATAAAGGCTCCTGACTACTTAATAAAACCAGCATTAGAAATCCATATTGTATTGTTTTTAAATCAGAATTAACAGTTAAAAATGAAGCTCTCAAAGCTATTAAAAATGAATATCATCCGCAGATATTTGGATCTTAACTGATAGTCATAATTCCATTCAGCAACATAAATAAGTGGATTTGAGTTGGTCATAAAACTACCATCTGCATCATTAATATTTTTAAAGAGCTTTCCCAATATCACGAGATGTATTTCCAATGGATCCCATACCACATTGAACTATATACAATAAGACTGCTGATATTTTGGGCCAAGGAACGAGCCTCTAAATTACCAATGACTTTCTCTGATATCTATTCTAAAATAAAAATCTGAATAGCTAGTTATGAAAAACTCCCCCATCCCCTGATATAATGGACCGGACCCCAGGTGGTACTCTATCCATCAAGGCAGATCAGGTCATTCAGTTCACTATTAATAGGCTTCCAAGTGGACATATTATATGCCTTTCTTTTGATAAGGGAAAAAAAAGTCTATGTGACGTGTTCAAAATATGACTAGAAGCCTCTCCAGACCGCTTGATGAACTGTGGGGGTCTTTATAAGGAGGACATATTTCTCATACCTCTTCTGGTTTGCAATTATTTGAAAATCTTTAGGTTCATGTACCTGATTTAGTGTGCAGTTTGATTGGGTATAATAAGTCAACAAAAACAACAATACATAACATTTTGCATCATAGATAAAAAAAAAAAAAGGCCAGTCAAATGTTAGTATAGAATTGTTAATATAGAAAGAAATAATACTACAGTGTACAGATGCACATTGATAGAAAACAGCTGTTTTTATAATGCCATCATGTTTTAAATTCATATATTGTATTTATTTATATATAAATAAAAGTTTAAAAAAACTGCCCAAAAACAGGTTTGACTGTATAGTATAAATAATGGCATGATGATCATTATTTTATACAGGATGTGAAATGGAGCAATATTCTGTAGGAAATGTAGTTAATACAAAATAATTTCAACTGAGGAATGAATTGTTTAATTGGCTTCTGTTCAGTAGGATTCAAAGTGTATCAATGTTGGAAATTTTATATTCTTTTCCAAATTTATGAATATTTTTCTTAACATTTAACTATATTTTTGTTAAGATTCCCACAGAAATTTAAAAGTCACTTTTTTCCTATTCATTTAAGAGGTACTTTTATTTATTTTCTTAATTAATATTTTAACTGTAACAGCTGTCTTTAAAATCATAAATTTTTTTATTGTTAACAATTACAAAATACACTAATTAAGAATGATATAATCACTTAAAAAGAAATCCATATATTAAAATGATTAATAATTAATGCAGTGAAAGGATTAACAGTAAATACAAATATAGGTAAATATTACTATAAATAAAACATAAATTCGAAGATATTTTTCAAGCTAAACTAATTTTAAATTTACACATTGATTTGAATAAAAAAAAACCGTAACATTTGTCTTGTTGCATATTTTTTGTAAAAATTAAGATAATTTTTTAGGAAAAAACGCAATTGAAATTTTCATAAAATTTTAAAATGTTTTCAGTCTTATTGCAGTTATCTTCATTTTGTAATTTTCATTTTTTTTATATTTTCAGTGTACATATTTTTTTTGATCATTCGAAGAATTCACAGCATGCCAAAGATCATCATATTAATTGCTAAAAACTGAAGAAACAGTTAAAAGTGGACAAATCTACATCTTTTCTGAAAACTTATGCTCCAGAGTTCATTATAATAATACAGATTTTTCTTTCTATGCAATTCTTTGTAAATTTTTTTACCATAAATAATATGCAGTAAAAAGTATTTTTTCTTATCTGGCTATGTTTGAATGACAGTTAAGTTTAGTGACAAACTCTGAATTATTTATATTTCTTTGTACCTTTCTGACCTTTTTTTTTTCTTTTATGTTCCATTCTAAATTTAAAGATTCAAATGCCATTTCATTGATGAGTATTGTGGTTTTAATTCCAATTTTAATTTTTTTATCTTTTCAGTTATATAATTAACATTTTATTAATAATCTAGTTTAAATAGTTCTCTAAACATTTATAATGCTAAATATTGATAGAGTTGGGGACTTAATTTTTAAAATTCTGATACTAAATATCAAATTAAAAATATTGAATGTGTACTATGAAACAAACTCTAAATTTTAAATCTATTATCAGTATTCATTTTATAAGTTTATGAATAAATAAAATAAGAATTTGAATTCTTTACTTTAAAATATATTGAGTTGTGTCTAATTAAAGAAATGTATTAAAGTTGTTTATAATCATCATAAAAGAAACTTATGTTTCCGATTAATTTATGAGGGAAAAAAAATCAAAATATTGTAATACATTGTATGTTTTTTTTTTTGGCATCTTTGTTTTTATTAAAATATTAAAGTCATGGAAATTTTTGAGATACACATAATTGTATTTTAAAAGTTGTTTTAATTGTTATTAGCAAAAAATTATATTTATGAAAAATATTCAAAGTATAGTCTTCATTATCAACACACATTTGTTAACTAATTTTCTAAAGAATGAAAGCCAGTTCTCATTACTTCTTGAAATTGATGGGAAAAAAGACATTTACAGCTTTATCAAGACAAAAAAAAAAAAAAAAAAAATGACACACTTACAGCATTATTAATCACATTTTCAGAACGAAATTCATACTACTACTTTTTAGATTAAAATGTTGTTCAAATCACATATTTGGATGTTCTATTATTTTGACATATTTTTGTTAGAGAAACTCAACTGTCAATCTTACTGAATGAGAAGATGTATTGTTTATGGTGTAGCTTGAGTCTTCTAGCATTTATTTCTTGAACATTTCTGAAGCAATAAATTTTTGGAATTATAGTGTACTAATTAACTGATTATCTTCTGTGCTGGTTTGATTACTTTGACCAGTTATTATTATTTTTTTTTTCATCATAGTGGACATGGGATCACTTTCAAAGTACCTTTTATTTCTTTGATGCGTTGGAACTTCAGAAAATGATGTAAAGGATTTAGTTATGATTTTAGAAATTTATATGTAATAGCCATCTTCTTTAAGTACTTTAAGGGTTTATTTACTGATTCTAATAAGATTCTTTTTTTGGTTCTCATTTAAATAATAGAGAATTCAATATTAAATTCATTCTTTATCACTTGGTAGGTAGAAGGATCGATTAACATTTTCAATGTGGCAGGCATATTATTCAATGCTATATCAGACAATGGTCTTCCTATTCTTCAGCTTGAAATTCTGTTCTGAAAAATTAAATCTGAATACAGTAGAACGATAGATGTTTACTGCAAACAATAAACACATTTTTGACATAATCCCACCTTAATCATGGATTGACAATATTTTCATTTCAATTACATTTTTTCTTTCTATTTTTAAATTTTTCATCTGCATTTAAACCTTTTTCTATCATTATTTTAAATTCTTTCTATATCTAGATTTTTATTCCCCGTTAAATTATAACTGGTTAGTAAAAAATCTAATCATATTTTTAAATTAATCGTTAATTTTTTCAATCTTTTTTCATCTCAAAAATTTCAGAATGATTCTCATAAAAGACAATGACAATTTTAATTTTAAAATGAATAAATTTTACTGTCTTTCTTCCCATTTGTTTTCTTAACAAATTCATTTGATTATCGCTTAAGTACTTTTATTGCATAAGAGGGCTAAATCGAGACCTACAATTTAAAATGGATTCCCACCACTACAAACATTTAAGTCAGAGTAGAGCTTGAACCCACGAATTGTTGAACCAAATACTAAAACACTAATCTTTCGGCTGCTACCACAAAACAATCAAGAATTCAAAAACCAATCTAAAAATTCGTATTATTTTAGAAAAACTATAACTAGTGTTTTATTGAAAAATCTAAGCAATTACTATCATAGCCTGGATCATAATATACTATGATACTAATTCCACAAAACTTGCTCTTATTAACGTGTTTTGAATAATTTTGTAATAATTGTTTGAAACTACTTGATAATATGTTTATGCTATAATCAACAAACTAAATTTTTCAATATATTTTTAGCTCACTATAATCGAAGATGTTGTCACGTGTATCTAGATGTATTCCTTGGTGTTACAGAAATTCGTCTAAGCTATTTTTAATTATTAGTAGTATAAATTTAATAATGTCTTTTGGACATAAAGTCGATTTTTGTTTTGCATGTATGAATCTTATCATGGAACAAAAACAGTATTAAAGCCATCAAATAAGTAGTTAATTTTATTATTAGTAAATCATTGTGATTATCACACAAACAGAAATATTTTTAAAACATTTTTAAGTACAAATCATTAATTTTTATAATTCAAGTTAATATTGTTAGGAAATATTTTTCAATTCAGTATGTTCTCTATCAATGTTTATTATTTTTAATGCCTGTTAAGTGAGCAAAAATTTATTATATTGTTAAAAGTACACTCTCAATAATTCTAAAAGTTCAATGTTCAATAACTGTTGGTCAATAATTGATGTTTAATGTTTTCTATGAAAAGCAAATAAAATTGTTTCATATAGCAATAATATTCAATACATTGCTATATGAAACTAAGAAAATATGTTTAAAATACCAATAAAAATCTGTTCAATCAATCTTCATATTTTCCTATACAATTATTAAACCATTTATATAATAGTATGATTATTTTTTATAAATAAAATAGCAAATGTGAAGCTGAAAATGTTTTTATTAACACAACTATTTTGTACATAGACAATTAAAAATTAGAAAACTTTATAAAATACGAAGATTATAAAAAATCAAAGTGAACATTAGTATTCACATAAAAAAATTCATGATTAATATCAATCCAATTTGGATTTAATCCCATGTTATATCTTCTTCTGTCAAGTGAGTTTTAAAATCTTGAAGTGACCTGAGTAATCTCTGCCGAGAAACTTGTGACTGATTTTCTTGTATTCGGTTAGAAGGCACAGCATGTTTTTCCTGTTTAATTTCTCTATTCTTAAATTTGCAATTGCTTCTTGAGCTTGTATTTGAAGTTCCTTCTTTCTTATGATTACAGACTTCAGTTTTCTAAATGAAAGAGGAAAAAACAGATTATTACAGAGTTATCCTTCAAAACTGAAATGTTATGAAATTTTGTTTCTATTAAGTTACAATAATTTTTTGAAAAAAATTTTGTGCTTTAACACTATTGTTAACATTAGTGCTTAGGAATTTGTTATTTCCTTTTGAGTGATACAAAATCAATTCTGTATGAGAAGCCTACTTGAAACACATGATGAATGTGTCACAAAAAGCAATACAAGTTCATGATGCCAATTAAAATTCATGCAACATCAACACTATTATAAATTAGTTTGTTTGTTTTTTTTCATTTAGAAACTCAAAATTATATTTTATAAATAATTTGAAAGCAGGTATTTAGACACTTTTAAATGTTATAGTAATTTTTTCACCACAAGTTACAGAAATAACAAATATTCAGATATTTTCCTAAAAATATAAATTTTGGAAATATATATCAAAAGCATTTCAAGAAAATTATTTATGTATCTTTATAAATAAATTAATATTATTTAGACTCAAAATTTAAGTTTTATAGCATATATAATCAGCCTTTCACCCTATCAATGGGTTGATAAAACTGAATACCAAGCATAAGCATCAAGTAAACACTGAACATCAAGCATTGAGAACTAAACACTGGGATTTTCAAGTTAGACTTGGGACATAGGCTTTGCACCCCATGACCCTTGATCATAAAAGCAGACATGGGTACTGTAGGCTTTGGCCCAATTTTGAGATGTGTTGCCACTGATTTTAATTAGTTTTAGTTAACAATATATAATACAATTTTACCTCAATTTTAGAGAAATCTTTAATAATTAAAAGAAACATTGAATTATTTTAAGACACACATTTTTCAATTGAATAACAGATAGTATGTAATAGTAAATTTGACATTAATTACTGCTGCTACTGGAGGAGAATCAATGACGATTGAGTAAGTGAATTTTAAACTAAAAATAATACATATATGATTTATTGTATTTATTTTCTGTACTTCTAACATCTTATTTTGTTCACTTCACAAATAGATAACTAATAACATATGATCTGTTAATTTTCCAATTTTTCAGCATGTTCTTTGGATGAAAAAAAATTATCAACTTGGAATTTTAATGGAAACGTTAAGTTTTTTTCTGAAGGTATTCTCATGAGTTTTTCCCAATAAATATTTCTAACTTCTTAAAAACTTAGGAACAGAAATTTTAAGTTCTGAAAGAGGTACTTTTCTCTAAAGTAGAAAATTTAGCATACTTTTCATTTCTTAATCAATTGTTATGTATCCTCTTTGAAAATGCTAAAGGTAAAAGAATAAGAACACAGCTTTTATTTTCCTTACTGATATATTTTTAGTTTGTTGTTTACATTTTTTTATTAAGCAATTTATTATACTTGCAAGATAAAATAAACTAATAATTTATTTACAATTTAAATTTATTATCAATATTTGTGATAACTATTTTGTTAATATCCTATTCAATGATTTTATTTATACTTAATTCTGCATCAAAATCAGTCACATATTCTGTATTTTGTCCAATCACTAATACAAGCAATATGATAAATACTTTTTCAAAAATTAGCAAAATATAATTTAGAATTTATTCGATTTGATACTGACTTTGAATAAGTACCTTTCGAATGAACTATTTTTGGTTTATATATCTGTATACTATAGCAATTTTACATTCTAAAATTCAATACCATAGCAATTTTACATTCTAAAATTCAATACCATATATAAATTTTAATATTCAAATTTCTTGCACATTTAAAAGAAAGCAGAACTCAACAGATATTTATTATTTAAAATTGGAAGAAAAATATTAATAGCTTTTTTAGAAAATCAAAATAAAAAATGAACACAGAATAATTTTGCTCCTCAATGTTGGGAATTCTGACATATTATTTTTTGGCAGTAATATATATATAATGACATATAATTTTTTTATTCCTTGACGTTTCATAGTCATACATATATATAATTTTATAGTTAGTGTTAGCTAGTTAATTCTTTCAACATCTTTCATATATTCTGGAATATTTTTCAGGCTCATTTATATTATCAATCAAACATTAAAAAAAATTGCTTATTTTTAAAAGAAATGTTTTAAATTCATCCATTTTACCAAGCAAAGTTTTATCTTTTCCACTGTTGCATGCTATTCTCGATTATACAAGGGTTACTCTGAAATTTCTGAGATACTCGCAGACGAGAATTTACAAAATAAAAATAACGGTTTAATTTTAAAATACAAAGTATTTTAACACAGAAGACGATTTTTTACTGACTTCAACTTGTTTAGCGTAGAATAAATTTTAAACAGAAGAGAATATAGAGTTGACGCGAGAACATTTTCGCACTATGATTTTCTACGATTTTAAAGCCGGATTAAATCAAGAAGAATGTGTTCAACGGTTGCAATTAGCATTTGGTAATGAATCTCCAGCTCGTGCTACTGTATTCAGATGGTTTAGGGAATTTAGAAGAGGTCACAGTTTTCTTCAGGATGTAGAAGACACAGGAAGGTCGTCGTCATCGGCAGTAATCCCGGATAATGTGTTTGGCATACAAAAATTGATAATCGCTGTACCTATCAAATGATACAGAAGGAACTTAACATTGGATCCGCAGCCACACACAAAATAATTCATGAAGAATTACATATGAAAACAGTCGTTTGCTGTTCGGTTCTCCATATTCTAACTGAGCACCAAAAAGAGGAGAGTGTCAGAATCAGTAATGAAACTCTTAAATTGCTAAATGATGGTGGCCACCGCATTATTTCTAAAATTGCAACAGGTGATGAAACGTACATACCGTTTTCTGACGTTCCAACATGTCAAGAAAGCAAAGTATGGGTCTTTGAGGACTATATCACGCCAACAATGTTGAAAAACAACGCGCACTGAAAAAAGTGATGTATGCCGTTTTCTTTAGAAGTACGGGATTGGTCAAAGCCATCAAGTTGAAAGGACAGAAGACAGTAACAGCAAACTTGTATACCACTAAATGTCTTCCAGGAATTCTACAAGAACTGAATGTCAGGGGACTCATGCTTCACAATGACAATGCATCTTCACATACAGCCAGATTAACAATTGAGTTTCTTAAACAAAAACAAATTAAAGTGATCGAAATCCACTGTATTAACCTGATCTAGCTATGTGTGACTTTTGGTTATTCTTTAATCTAAAAAAGAACTTACGTGCACGTCGTTTTCATTCCGAAGAAGAGATTAATGTGGCTATAAATGCATTTTTTCATCTATTCCAAGAAATGAATGGCTTGAGGCATTTAATCTGAGGAAAATTCGTCTACAAAAGTGAATTGATGCTGGAGGAGACTACTTTGAACATACCTAAAATTTTGTAACTATAACTTTAAAAACCTAGTTGTATCTCAAAAATTTCAAAATGATCCTCGTATATATATATAGTTTTGTTCTGAATCACAACTATGCAAGTTTATACTGGTGATACAGTTCTTATATTCTGAATATAATATCAACAACAGACCCAATCATGCTGTATTGACTTTTTAAATTTTCTACCATTTCTTTTCATAAAAAATGTGTTTAATAGAATTGTGACCAATTGTAATAACAAAATAATCCATTCTATTTTTTATAAGATCAAAATAATTTTCTCTACCATTTTGAAATCACAGTTTTGATAATTGGAACTCTTAAATGGAGTAACAAAATAATCTTAGAATAGAGTCACATTCTGATATCTTTATTGTAAATGCATAAGTCAATGTCCGCTTTTTACTTGAATTAATTGATTCACTAACTCTTAATTTAAAAGCTTTGTTATAGAATATTGCCCTAGACTTCTATTGGCTTTGGCTTTCAATCACCTTTGGCTTTTTTAAACATTATGCTATAAACAGTTTTTTTATACATTTCTTAGTAAATTTAAAAAATTAACTCATGGAATTTATAATTTTTTTAACAAAAAAATGTTTCAAAATTTCCAGGAATCAACTGTAAATTTTAGAACTTTCCAGAGTCCTGGATAAAAAAATACTATAAATTCCTTGGTAGCTTTCAATAACTGTAAGAACTCTGGATTATCACAAGTTGTCATATACATTATATTTTTTAAATTTGCATGAAATTACATTAAAAATTTATTATTTTGATAAAAGATTTCGAAAAAGCTATTCAAATAATTTCCAAATTTTAAAGGATAAAATACATTAATAAATGTTCAAATTAATAATAATGATAATGAAAACTTTTCACTTATTTCTAAGTGGTGAAAATCTTAAAACAAAAATGTATATAAAATATATTTTGCTCCTGCTCAGTTAATGTATCAAAACCATAAAAAATATCACTATCTGGCTCTTTAGAAAAATCATAATTTTCATCTATGATACTAAATGGTTTATGTTTTCAATGAAAGTAGTTTCATCTGCTGAAAGATAATGCCTTTTTGCTATAATCCAAACTTTCTTAAGTAAAAGGGAAATATGTGAGATATTTATGAAATCAATGTAAATTGTAGCAAAACAGACAGTAAAACTCTAAAAGGACTTGCATAGTAACAAAATGAATAAAAATATTTAAAGAGTTATCAGAAATGTGACTATTTATAACATGGTAAAAGAAAAATTCTCTATCTTTTTAAAAATATTGGTAAACATTAATATATGTCAAGTTTGAAATGGAAAAACAAATAAACATCAGTTGTTGTAAACATGCAATAATTTGCTATACATAAGCACATTTTACATAGAAATTCTAAAAAATATGTTACCTTTATATCATTTTTAACCATTTGAGAGGAAGAAATGGCAGATGCAGTATTTACTTTAGAAACAGAAAAATGACTTCCACTTTGTGCAGTATCAAACCTTTCCTTTAGTTTTTCTTGTTTTCTATAAAAAGTTTATTTTATCAATAACTTTGAATGTTGACTTTTCATAATTGTTTAAGAACAATAACCATTTTAATAAATTCACTACAAAATTTTTTCAGCAATTGCTCATAAATAATTTAATTTTTATATTTTCCAATTCACATAAAATAGCAAAAATATTTAAAATGATGCATAAATGTGTATAATTTACTTAATTGTGTTAACATTCCTAGAACTGAAATAATTAGGAGTATTTTAATATGCTACATGAAAACTTGATAATTTTCAAATAAAAATACTTTCAGAATAGATCTCTTGTATAAAAAATGATTTGATAAAATATTTAATTTTAATATATTTAAAAATGGTAAAGATAAATCCCCCCAAACAATAAATTACTAAAATTAATGACTTTAATAGGATCCTATGACATCCATACTTGACATTAGAATCAAACCAAGAAACTGTTGAATTGAAAGACTAAATTTTAGTGATTTTTAGTCAGTTTGACAATCTACAATTCAATTGAACAGAAATTCTTCATATAAATTAACAATTACATTAGTGTTTGAATATTTTAAAGAGGCAATATATTATGACTTATCTATTATAATTTATATTAACAAAAATATTTTTACAATTCAACTATTACAATTAAGGTTTGTGCTATCGTTGTATATTTTACATTTATCAATATCTAATTTAACATATACTTAATAGCTGTCAATGTGTAGTTTTAGAAAGTACCAATTGCTATTATAATTTAACATAATCGTAATTATTTGATTACCAACTTAAAATTTGCTTGACAGGTAAAAGTTAAAAAAAAAAAAAAATACTATATATACATTAAGATTAATAACTTGAACAAGTGAGTAAAGAATCAAAGAACTAACATTCAGACATCACAAATAACAAGATTTTTTTCTACTTTTAAACAGCTAACTGTATTTTAAAGAGGTACCAGTAATTAGTTTTTTTCAAACCAATCTCACTAAAGAAAACAATTCAATAGCTATGAATAATTATATATACAAGCATTAAAATGAAGTGGCAACACAGTGGTAATCTTCTGTTCAACAGTTTGTGAATTTGAATCTCACTTTGAGCATGGATGTTGCAGTTGTTCAGAATTCACTTTGGACTATATATTTTACATGAATTAGCCTTTATAAATAGAAAAAGACTGTAGAGTGAGAAACAACCAACACAAAATTATTAGGAGAAAAAGTATAAGTAATTATGTAGTAAAAGTATAAGTAGTAAGTAATATGATACAATAAATTGTTTTTTCCAATGATGAACTAGTACTAAATGGTTGGAAGATAATGATTTATTTATAATTTTGAAATGACATACAATAAGCTTTTTAACAATCATCTGACATTCCATTCTAAAAGACTTATTATAAATATATGCTGACTGTGATGGCGGAGAGGTTAGTGTCTCTAACTTTAAAGCACTGGGTTCTAATCCTGGTTCACGCATGGATGTTCCTTTTTTCTCTGCATTTGTTTTTATTTATCTATTCACTTTCGGGGGCAAAGATGGCACACTCATTGGGTGCCCACTGTATAAGACGGCAACAGCTTTACCCATCATAATGCTGAATAAGTATATACTAAAAGCATCTACGCATTAGAAAAAATAATAAAAACTAATATTTTTTAAAATTCATACCGAAAAAAAAATTAACTTCTACATTTATAAGTTAATTGCAAGGCATATGATTGCCATTAAAATATTTAACTTACTTTTCATGCTTATTACTATTAATTAATGTTTCATCATAGATTATAATAGCTTTTCTAAATTAGCATTGGTAAAATATATCAAGTTGCGATATATATTAATTTTTTCAATCCATAAAAATATATTCTTTCAATTGTTCACTGTTAGTACAGTATTTTTAGTTATTCACTTAATAAAGGTTGATCTTATTAGTTTAATGTTAATAATTATTTTAATTTATAGTGACTGTCAGTTTTTAATTCTCCTTTTTAAGACATTGTAAGCTTTCTTTTGAAATAAATATACTTTGAAAGTTTTCATAAAATTCTTATTTATTCTTTTAATAAATTTATAAATATTTATGAAAAATAAGATCAAATTAATTTGTAATGCATTAATGTATACATACTTATTTAATTCTGACATAACAGCTATAATTAAAACAATTGTAACAGATAGCTTACACCTGTAATTCAGCTAATTCTTCAGATAATTTTTTAAGCATTTTATTTGAATCTTGAGAACAATTTTTTGAAGTGGATGCTGATGTTGTGTTCCGACTATGAAATCTTGGCCCACAGAGAACTTTGTTATGTGTTTTCATCATGGCAATTATGTTTTGCACATTGGCGACAACATTATGACTTGCAGAAGAAGACTGAAAAAATTTAAAATAATTTTATAATGTTGACAATTAAATGTATTGTAATTAGTGAAATATTATATTATTAACATAATAGCATTGGAGTTAGATATAGTTTATATGATTATAATACACGTAAATAAGTTACATACTGCTCCTAAAATAAAAGGGACATCGTCAAATTTTAAATGATAATGTTGCTGTGACTCTTTGAAAACTGATGAAGGAGCATTTCTATAAGGTAACTCATTTTCTTGAAAGTTTGCATTTGATAGCAAAGACATTCCATCATCTTTCATTAAACTTTTGGTATAATTTCTTAACTGAAAAAAAAAATGCTTTTATTAAAAAATTCTATAAAAAGAAACCAACAAATTAGATAAAAATATATACATTACATTTACAGACATATATAATTTAACAAATTAATTAAATTATTAATAAATGACAAATATATTCTTGAATAAATTCAAATAAAATTGAGGTAAATAATAACAGAAGAATAATTTTAAAGAAGTTTATCTTATTTATAAAATATTTTAGATTTAATTTAAGCATTAACAAAAGTGCTTGTACTAAAATTAATTATAATAAAATCTAAATTTAGCATTAACAAAATAAATAATTAAAAACTATTTTTTACAAATGGATTACAAAAATAATTTGTAACATTTCTCCTTGTTTTGCAACATGCATGGCAAATGTAGCAATGTAATATCATCTTTAAGTAAAATCCACCTTTATTTATAATTTTATATATAATTCTATGCTTAAAATTCATTAAAATATAAAGTCTGTAAATAGCAGCTTTTAAAAAAATTTGGAAAAAAAAAGTTTGAAACAGATTTAATTTAATATCACATCAGAATTTTCTTTTAACGTTAGAGATAATGCATTTAAGTCTCAAAGTTAGAGACTAATGAATTTTTAGAAAATATTGATTTTATAAACTTATTTAGTAGAAAATTTATATATATTTTATTTTTAAACCATTTGAAAAACACAATACAAGTAGTGAGAAATTTTTTTATTTTTATTTTATTTTTTTTTTTTATAACTACACTTGAGTTTTAGTTTATAAAAAATAATCTAGTGGTGCATTTTATAAAGATTCGATTGATTTTCCTCTAAATCACTGAGTTTAATTTAACAACATCTTCACAAGGAGTGTTTCGTGATTTAAAGAAATAGCTCCTTTCTATTAAATAAAAATTTAAAATTGCTGACCTGTAAACACATATTTTTTTAAGTGTTTTTAAAATAGTATTTCAAAAATGCAATTATCAGCAACGATCTTCTATAATTATAATATATGTTATTCATACCTTTGCTGTTTGTTGAGTATCAGCACCATGAGAACTTTCTGGCTCACATAATAAACTGATTCCAGTTTGAGTTTCTTTATTTTGATTATCAATATCATTTGTCGAACTTTGATGGTTGTTTTCAGAATCATGAGGTGTGACACATGAATTTGTTTTATTTTTTCGTAAAATACTTCTCATGTACTGTAATTGTAGTACAAGCAGTTTAAATTGAACATCAGTAAAAGTTAAATCTGTAAGAAATATTTTGGATTAGTTGCTGAAAGGAGTTTTCAAAATAAGACAGTTACATTAAATATATTATAAGAATACTTAAAAAAAATATGTGTATTAGGAGAATAGTATAGCTTATTAATGACTCTCAGATAAGCAAAATAAAAATACTCTTGTAATTATTAATAATTAAATTACATTGTAAGTAAATATTTTGCTAAAACAACAAACAAAGTATTTTGCTAAAAACTATTTCTTTCATTTGTGTGATAAAAGTTTACATTTATCTCAATAGATAAAAATCAAATTCAAAAATAATGACTCTCATGAATTACTAAAAATAGTTATTATTTTGTAATGCTAAAACCAATTAAAATATAAATTTAAGCAATATTACAGTAAAAAAATTTAATTTTTAAATTTTTATTGCAATCTTGCATAGCTTAATATCATTGAGAGTATTATTTAATACAATAAAAACATCTTCAAAGAACTTTTTAAATTTTCCTTTTAAAATTAAGAACTAAATTTTTTTTATGTATTTGTATTGTTCTTGAATACATGATTATATTGTTCACAAACATTTTTTATGTTTACATTGTAAACTATTACGTTTAATGCCTTTCTTAATCCATTTTATAAATATTCCTTATTAAGAACAATTTGGTTTATCTATCCATAGACACTTTAAACATATTTTTTTTACTTCAACAAGGACTTACAGTTAAACAGCAAAGAATTGATAATAAATCCATGGGTGTGGAACAGACATTTCTTTTGTAAAATTAAAAATGTGAAAAGTGTGTAAAATTTGGTTTTCAACTGTCATATATCTCCTAATAAAAATCGTTGTGTCTTATCTCCAAGGGCTTTGACGGAGAGGAAATCAATGACAAGGCGGGGAGAAGTAAATAAATATTAAAGATAGTGAATCAAACAAATGATAAATATTTAATATGAAAAAAATTGCTGCTTACAAAACAGACTATTCAAAAATTAATTAATTAGTATATATTAGTGTCTAAAAAACAAGAATTTTAAAATATTAGATTAAGTAAAGATGAAGAAAAAGAAAACTTTAATGTGCTTTTATTAATATAAATTCTAATTAGCTTCAATGAAACAGTATATGAAGGTAAGTATTTGATGAAACATGTATCTTTAAAAAAATTTTCTCACAGAAAAAATAAATAGCATTATTTTATTTCTTAATATACATTAAATAAAATCTAGCAATAACTAATTTGTGACTGAAATAGTATGTAATGAGAACATTATAAGCATTTGAAAAGATTAATAAAATGGCATAATTTTATAATTTAATTCAATTTTCTTTTGAAAGGCACACAAAAATTTTACAATACAATAAATTTTTACAATTCACAATATATAAGCCATTTTTTAATGTCAAAGAAAATTGCAAATTAAAAAAAATTAATGCTATAAGAAATTTTAAAGATAGAACAAATTTTTATTTGCAATTATTAATAGGAATTAAAAGAATTAATTTTAAATCTAATAAATAATTTCAAAGAATCTGGTAAAACGAATAAGAAAATAAGATAACAGCATAGTTGCAGAAATTGTTCCTTAAAAGAGAATTGGAATATTTTAATAGCATTTACAGACAATGCAGATAATTGACTTTATGTTATTTACATTATTAATTCCTAGGATTATTTCCTTATCCAAAAATTACAATGGAAATTATATTTTTAGGAACAAATTAACACTATAAAAGCAAGAAACTATTTAAAAAAGAGAACATGCAATATTTTAATGAAATACATTTTTACATAGAACCAAAACATAAGGCATCTAATTACATTTTAAA
The DNA here is from genome assembly GCA_030067965.1 of Latrodectus elegans. NCBI lineage: Eukaryota > Metazoa > Arthropoda > Arachnida > Araneae > Theridiidae > Latrodectus > Latrodectus elegans. The sequence goes on from CM057810.1 coordinate 106,899,192, forward strand.
ATTATTTGTAAACACAAACATACCTTCATGTACCCTTGTTTCAAATATAACAATCATATATATAATTTTTTTTTACATAAACTTCTACTCAATTAAAAACAATTAAATAAAATTATGATCTTTTCAATGAGAACTTTCATAAGTATGCATTCTTAATTTAAAAAACTTCACTTCATTGATGAATTTACGAAGAAAATTGTTGAAGTTATATGTATGTAGTTCAAAATCTCATTAAAAAGTTCCTTTTTAATTTTAGAATTTAATACATATTTATCTTAAAAATTATTGATGCAGTAAAATATATACTTTAAAACATAAGCTTACAAGAATTTAAAAAATTGGGGAATAGGAAAAAATGTAACTATTACTGAAGTTTCATGAAATACAATAGTTACAGGACATATTATTGTTAGGAAACATGGAATAATATAAATCTTTGTTTTATTTGGCAATAATTTATAAACTGCAAACTTTCACTAAATATATTTAAAAAAAATTAAAATGGTTCATACATATTGTGTATGTTTAAATACAAAAAATAAGTACATAAAACGAATATGCATGTATTAAGAAGCAAGAATAAATTTAAAATCATTAAAAAAGTAAAACTTATACTTAAACAAACAAAATGAAATCCAAAACACTTATTTCCAACCATACATTTCTACATGCATGCCGGACTTAATTCACTAATCAAATTAGATGAATTGCCTATGTGAGACATAAAAAAAAGTTTTGGTTTTATTGAAGATTCTATTATTTTATTTTCATCTACAGAACAAAGCAATTAATTTAGAAATACTTTTTCAAAGTGTCAATAATAAAATTAATAATCATTAGTTATAATATAATAGAAATATTTTAAAATAATTTTCAAATTTAATTTACACTCATGTAAAAAGTTTGTATTTTAATGTGATTCAAGTTTGAATAATCTAATAATACTTGGATCATTTTGAGAACTAAATTTGTCTGAATGTCCAGTAGCTAGCTCTGAAACATAACTGTGAATGTGGATATACCAAAATGTTTAAATTTTATCAAAATGAAGTTAAAATAATTAAGACAGTAATTAAAATGACAAAACTATCACTAGTTATTTGATTATCCCTTGTTACTATGAATTTATTTTGTTGGAAATCATATAATTTAACAGAAAGATTATGAGAGTGCATTAAATACATAAGTGAATTTGACATGGTGAGCAGTAACAGTCTAGGATGATAAATACTTAAATGTTAAGAAATTATGCGGAAAAACAAATCATTATTGATATTCATTGTTTTATTGGTATACTCTATTGAATATAGATTGCTATAGAGTATCCTAATGAAACAAATTTTAATATATACATTTAATAAATATAATCAAATATAAACTTTTTATAAAAAAGCACAACTGCATTACATCTTGAAAAATTTCCAAGCACCATTACTGTCGAGCATCAATAGAGATCAGGGCAATTTTTAAGAGAAAGGTAAGTGACAATTCATTATATATAGTCAATATTGGAAACGTTGACTTATTATAGGAAAAAAAACCCATTATTTTGTCTATAATGCATTTGATTAATAATATTCTAAATGAAATAATAAATTCGAGCATATTTTTATTAAGAAATAGTGTCTTTATAAATCCAACAAAAAATAATACATAATTCAATAAACCTATTTTCTAAAGAGTAATTAAAAACAAATTAGTAAAGATAATAACTTGTAGTGGTATAATTTGCATAAATACACTTATAATGTAAATAATTGATTATAAACAATTAAAAAATAATCTTATTCCTAAGAAAAACTGATCCAGTTAATAACTATGAATTTTTATATATGTGAAGAAATAAAAGTATCAAATACACTTGAGATACTCTGATACACATTCTAAGTGCTATTTTCAAACATCTTTTTTCTTTTGCTGAGTTCCTGAATCCAATTGTAAGAATGTAGAATTTATAACTATGCAACTATTTATCTTTTCTATCACATAATTGTTATTTAATAAAAAAATGTTATTATAATAGTACTTGAAGTCTAACTTTACAAGCAGAAAAATGAAGATTCCCCATTTTTACATACTAGCCAATGGACAGAAAAGTTAAAAGTACCATTTCTGTTTTTGAAAGAAAAATTTTGAGAAATATTTTTGGTGACATTAAATGTAACATCATCTGGAGAAGAATTAACTCTGAACTCCATATATCTTTTAAAAAACTAGATATAGTAAAACAATATAAGGGTTCAGAGAATTAAATGGGCAGGACACCCATGCAAAATGAATGAAGATCGTGTAACAAGAAAGATCTTCTCCACCTGACCATTCATCATCTAAAAAAGAGGGAGACCTAAACTTAAGTGGCTCGAATGTTTGGAAACACAGACTTAAGAAATTTAAAATAACTGGTGTCCAAGGACAGAAGAGCTTATATTCTTTTCTGTGCTATCTGGCCATTGAAGAAAAATTATACTATTCATTACGTATTTTAAAATAAGCAATCATTTATATTTTAATGTTATGAACAGATGATTTTTAAATGATATGTTTTACATTAAGTGATATACTACACTTAAATACATGATACTACAATGCACTTTGCATTAGGGGGGTGTTCGGATATTTAAGAATCTATATATAATTATAATCTATACAAATGGGTATATTCACTGAATTTTTCTCCAAGGTTTGTCATTTTTCTATCATTCTTTGATCATGAAGATTTGCCAACTTTTACACATAAATTTTACTCTTTTACTGACAGCATTGAAGGTTTTATGTGTTTCTAAAAACATAACAAAAATTTAATTAAAAAAATCAGAGAAAATATTTGTATTTTTAAGGAGTTCTACTACAAGCATATAATGTTATAGCATTTTTGCCCAAAAGTATTCTTTCTTAGTTTCTTGACAGAATTCAGACTGTCATTTTGTTGTTATGGATGAGTTAAGGAATCAAGGTTTTTAATTACCAGCTGAATACTTGGTTAAGTTAAAGACTGAAAAATAAGATTACTTTTCTATTTTGAAAAAAGTCAAATTTAGGAAATCGATAATAATTTCAAATGGAGCAAGATTTTTAGTTTAGTGAATGTAAATTGGAATGAGATTAAAAAAACTTAAAGGATAATTTAAAAAACTTGCTAATTGTGGACATATATTTATTTTTAAGTAATAATTTGTTGTAACCAATATTTTAGTATGAGTTTGTTAGAATAGGCTACTAAAATTTCTGTTTTGACACTGTGTTAATTCTAATAACAAAGTTTTACACAAATCTATTTAACTGAAAATTTTAAATTTATGCTCAATTATTCCTGATAAGAGTTAAATCCTGTTCAGAAAATTTATTTTTATGATGGAAAGATTGAAATTAATATTTTGGCAAATTTCAATTTAATTTTGTTACACGCATTATCTTTAAACAGTCAGAAAGCAGGAAAAATAATCTTTTATGAATGCATTGCAAATTCTGTTTATTCAATTAAAAATCTATTTCATCAATTAATTAAAAATGTAAAAAGGATTAAATATGAGTTATTAGTAAAAAATTAACTAAAAAATTTGCTTTTTAGAACTATATAATTTTAGATGCAATTATTAAATTATAACTAATTTTAATTAAGTATTTTTCTGAAAGTCGATAAGTATGTTATTTCGACCAGAACCTAAGTTTAAAGTTTATTCCAAATTGCTACAAACACCCAAAATCAAAGTGGGATTTGAACCCACAAACTGCTGAACCAAAGGCCAGTGTACTAACCATTCGGCTGCCAGTTTTCCAAGGTTGAAATGAAAAAGATTGTATGGAATGGAATGAAACTCAAATCAGCATTTTTATCTTCAGAATAATTTTTAAAAAAAACAGACTATATTCCATTTTTATTGTAGTGTTTGTAACAAACACCTTTTCAAACAAATTATTAAATTATTCATGCTGTGATATACATAATCTAGAATAGTGCTACTTTCAAGAATGGAGGTGTATGGCTCTTACTTATTTTTAATATGTTACTCGTGTGCTTATATAAATTTTATGTTGACAAATGATGCAAGAGCTAGAAAATAAATAATCAGGTTTATTACTTTTTTCCCCAATATTTGAAAAAACAAAAAAGGATTATTCTCCTCCATTGCATGGAACATGCTTTTAGTTTTCAAGTGTGCTTTTAGTTGTAAATATATCAGTACACTGTTGAAAGAGAGTCTCAATTCAATACTTAATAACTTTGTAACTACTGTTTGAATTTTCAAATACTGCAATCTTAATTTTTTGGTACAAAAGATTAACAAAACTAAATAGCAAATATTTAAAAAATTGTAAATATTGTTATTTTTTAAAAATGCCATTTCTTCCAAAAAATTATACACAAACTTTTTCCTGAAAGCTATAGCTAGCTAATAAAACATATTTAAAGTATATTAATGGTCTTGTAAGCAATAAATGCAAAACCCACTTATTAGAGATCTATTTCGTTGTTACTAAAATTTCTTTTAAGAAAAAATATATAAATTCTATAAGCCTCATTGTAATTCCCAAACATCTTTAAAATATTTATTCCTTTATCTTGTATTTTCCAAATGCAATTAATTAATAAAGCAACACATTTCATCAATTTCTTAAAATTTAACTTTTACTGGTGAGTTTATAACCAGGAATTTTATGATTTGTGAAACATGATGATATACAAATTCCTTAGTATCAATAAAATGCAAAGGGTATTATAAAGCAATATATTATTATAATATAATATATAGTATTTATATAAAAAATTATTAAATAATGTACTTCACATTATTTAGTGAATAAATGGAAAGATTTGGTAGATTCAGATACCAGATTTTAAGCATTTGTATGAATGAAATGTCTTATTGTATGATTCAGGCAAAGCATAAAATTTGGCCATAAAGGTGATTATACACTTTCCTGAAAAAAATTCAAGTTTATTGTATTCAACATTTTAAGTCACAACTTTTATGATTAATATTTAATGATACGTAATTAGGTCATTAGAATGATATACTTGGTTATCATATATTATTGAAAATTTTAAATACTAACAGTGACAAGTTGCTTTCAGCATATTTCATGCTTAAAAATTATAATTGACTTATTTTCATAAAAATGGAGATCAGTGTATTATCTTTATAAGCTGTTGTCTGATCATTCACACAATTGAGTTTAGTAATTTGTAATGAAAATTTTGAAGTCTAAAAAGCATCTTTATCCTCATTGAATAAAATTGTACATTGATTTATTGTAGAATAAGTTTTTTTTAATACATTTGGCTTAACCATATTCATTTATTAGTATGAAAATATCAGAAATCTCATTATAAGTTTTTAGTGTGTACAAATTTGTAGATCTCTGGTTCTATTTTCTGCAGATACATTTTATTTATTCATATATATTTTAGAATAGATATATTTTTATAATAATGTGTGAATGTTTAAAAAATTTTCTAATAAGCTAGATATAATCTAACACACATAAAACTATAGAAATAGATAAATGATTTTAAATATTTCTTTTAAATTGCTAATGAAGAAATACAAGTTTTATATAATAAATTTATACAGATGTATTACTAAGTGTTAGAAATACATCTGTATAAATTTATTATATAAAATTAAGAAAACTAAAGGTATGCGTGATTTCATATACCAGGGTTTATACAGATTTACAAGAATCAAATTCCATGCGTATTAAGGAGTCAAATAAAAAAATTTCCAGCAGTGTCAACGTTCATGTTAAATAACTTTTTTATATGTAACATTTTTCTATTATATTTGTAAATAATAGGAAGAAATAATTGCCATAATTAAAGAGAATATTTATTTTAAGTTAGACCTATATTTAATGATTACTTCAAAAGCCATCAATGAATTTACAGCTATAATAAAAAAAATTCATTTAAATAATCAGTATTCTTTAAATTACTGAATTATACATTGTATAAAATAATGGATAACTTTGGAGTTTTTAAATATCTTCATTAGATTTCAATATAATTTATTGAGTATTCAAAGATGTGTAGAACAATATCTTTTCAAATAAATATACTTATTTAAAACAAAATAAATACAACTATTAGATAAAGTTTCCAGGATGACATTTTACCCAATTATTATTTAATAAAGGCAATTCTAAATTTTTCTTCTGTTTACTTTCAAACTCTTTTAAAACTATACAATTTCACACCTGAATTCTAAACTTTTCTATTTCTTTATTTATTCAATAAATTTTCCCATTTATTGTTAATTTATCTATATGAAATATTGTTAGAAAATGCTAACTTTCCTTTTCTAATGTTTCAATTCATTATTAATACTGAGTAATTACTGTTACTTCTCTTAAGCACCACGATGACACCTTTGATTTGCAATTAGTGCTAATTTACTAGTTCTTTTAACTTCCTCAGCATACTCTATTTTAGATTTTTCAAGTATATATTTATGTCATATTCTAAATGCTTCATTTTGATTTTTAATTCATTAACATTTTCAAGAATTGCTTTCCTTCTGTAATATGCTGCTTTTTTGCTGTTTTAATTCATCTAAATATAATTAATACTTTTTCCTAGCACCAGCAGCAAAACTAAGGTCTTTGTAATTATTGTATTGTTGACAACTTTCATGTTTCGGACCTGATCATGAATGATACACTTAGGCACAATTGTTTGATTACCACCATCAAATTTTTGTTCACAGAAAACTTACATTCAACACATGCTTGACTGAGGAAATAGTAAAAGCAAATTACTTTCTACAAAGGGATATAATTTTGTCCATTTGAGTTGGCTGGTTGGGTTTTGTGGCACTAAGTCCAAACATGGGCATGCTGCGGTTTGTCCACTTGAGAGTAAGTTACACAAAAATGTATTCTATCTTTAATAGCAACAATAAAATCTTGAAATCTCAGTCAATTGCATTGATTTAAACTCTTCTACAAGTAATAGTTAATCGATTCTCCAGTGTCCACTGGTCATGGAAAAGACACTTTCCATCAGGCATACTAAATAATTTATTTCAACCTTTATTTCATTGATAAACAAATTCCACCATTTTCACTAAAATTATATGCAATTTCCATCACAGAAGATTAGAAAAGTATTTTTTTTACTCAAAAATTTTATATTTAACCCTTTCATGTGCAATTGCCTTTAAAGTTGAAATATTAAGAAAAAAATTTGTAGGTTCTCTATTTAGGAGGTAAAGATTGCAATTACCATTTCAATTGTAGGTGTTCCATCACATGGAACACTGCGCTGTAAGGATTGTAAAAAGCGAGCACTGCAGTGAAGAACATATATGCATATATGTTTTTACATATGAAAGAAAAAACAATGTAGCAGATTTAGCCAAGGTCTAGGGTGCACCACAAAGCCCGATTCTTTACACAAAGAAAAGAAAGAAAAAAAAAAGATTTCCATACAATCTTTTTAGTTATTGAACTAAGGTTTTGGAGTTGCATAGAGGAGCCTGGTTGAGATAAATACTCACCATCATTTTCATTGGATGCCGATAAAGCATTATCACTGATTCACTAGCAGAAAGCAATTTTTTGAAGCATTTTTGTAGTTTCAGAAGGACCTCTAAGTGTCATTTATTTGCAATTAACAAATTAAAAAAATTGACTAAAAATTAAAATTATATTTGCAAAAAAGTAAACTAAGTACATATAAATTCAAAAAATATATAAACAATATTATAAAATGAATAGCAGCAAGTTGGAAAATCAGGAGCATAAAAATAATGCTTTTCTAACAAGAGATGATTCAAACTAACTGATAATCCTATACCCCACTGAAGCTTCCTAATTCAAGGAGCCAAAAAGAGTGTAGAAATATTACCCATACAAATAATCCTTCCTTGTAAATTCCTCAACATTAGTTCATTCCACCCCAAAAGAGGCAAAAACAGTAAAAAATAAACATTGATGTTTTCCTCATCATTGAGGTCAAGGCTAATAGTGTTATTTGAATCGTGTAAAGAAAAAATGCTGTTGCTGTGCAATGTTATAGGGGATGGAACACCTTGATTTATCAAACAATCCTGTGTATACTATATGCATAAAAAAACTTAAAGTGATATAGAATAAATAGTTCAAAGTACAGACAACAAAATAACACAGAAATTTCTTTTCAAACAATTAATTTTGTATGAGAAAAAAATTAGGAAATATTGCTTCAAAATAAAGGGATTTAAATAATCTGCTATAATTAAAAATTATCGATCTTTGTATGTAGTGCTGCCATCTATCAGTAAAAAAGAAAGTTTAAAGGACATTTTAAGACAAATTTCACCCATTTATCACTAAATGCGACGATTTGGTAACAAGTTAAAGTTTGGTGTTTCATCATATTGAACCACAAAGGGTTAAATACTAATATTCAGTGAATTTTATACAACACAGAGAAAACTCCTGTTTTCTCTGTGTTGTATAAAATTCACTGAATACAAGTAGAAAAGGAATCAATTAAAATCGTCTGTCTGATGGTACCACATTATGATCTTATTGATGATGCGTGATCACTTCTTTTACATAAATTTGAATACTACATCTGGTTCTGACTAAACTAGGCCGTCATTTTAATTAACAATTAGGAATACAACAATCTAATATCGATCATGCCACCACCTAGAGCCAATACTCAAATAAATTTTCAAACAATTTCATCAAAAATTTCAAAACGAAATACTCAAAATTATAATATTAGTAACAAAAAATAAATGTATTAAGGTAAGTAAAAATTTCAAAAACATTTTACAATTTTCAAAGAGTCAAGTCAAAATTCCAAGAATGTCACAAGATATTCCATACTATTCCTGTCTAATCTTGAAAACTGTATTATAGATGCTCAAATAATCAATAAATTCTATGAAAAAAATGAATTTTTAAGTATGACCAAAAGGAAAAGTTAAGCTTAAAAATATTTAAAAATAATAATCCAGAGGCATAACTCAAGGGGGAAACCAAATTCAGGCTAAAAGAATCCGGATCATAAACATGGGAACTCATCATTTGGCAAAGAATAAAATCTTTGAAAAATTATCTACTTTCATGCTTATGAGATGGAAGATTATTCCTGAACACTTGTATGTTGCATTCTTGGTCACCATGGAAAAGTAATTAACATGAAATTCATAACAATTAAAAAAAGGATTACTTTTTTATATAATGTATAGATGTAAACATTAAAATGGCAATGTGGATCTAACTATAAATTTCTTTCCCAAGAATAATTTTCTGGCAAAAATATATTATTAGCATCTAGAACACTGTAAAAGAATGTTCCCTGTTAAAAATTAAGAGTAATGAGTAATAAAACTATTAAATTTGAGTTTTACAACAATCAATTGCTTTGTGTTTCTCAGAAAGAAAAGGTAGAAGAAATATTACAATCTTTTATTGGCTAAGGAATGCAATACAGGTATACCCTATTCTAATAACATTTATCTCTGCAGTTTATAAACTTTTTCCCCCACTACAGTTTTCTTCAAATATTTATTTTTTAGATACTGTTTGCTCATATAATTAGAGCAAACAATTTATGACTAAAAGTTATAACATTGAAAGCTAAATTATAGTTTTTGAGCAAAAGAATCCCCCCCCCACTTTTATTTACATCCATGGAATATGAAAACAACTTTATGTATAGCCTAAAGAAATACACAGAGATTAATTATTTAATTAAAAGCTTTTACCTTTTCAATCAAAACATTAGAAGCTTATCAATAGTTAAGCTTTAAATACAAAGTTTACTTAACCAGCTCAAAGTTTGGAATTAATGCACAAATAAGTTTTCCAATACAATCACAAAAAAAAAAATTTTTTTTTTTTTTTTTTTTTTGCTATTTACAGTTTTACAAATATTTTTTTGGAGCAGCAATATATATTTTGTATTGTAATCCATAAAAAGTTATATATTCTATGCGTTTACAGATTCTAAAATTGTATACACCTTTATAAGTTTCATGTACAGTACACTCCTTTCTTAAACAACCTAAGCAGAAATGGTTCATTTTGAAAAGGCTGTATTTTTAAAAAAATATTACACATGTATACATGAAAGATATACGAAAGGAACCACAAACTCATCAAGTTTAATCACCCTCTATAAATATTTATTGGGTCTCTTTGGTGACAAGGCACATGATAAACTCATTCCATATTTTGAAGCTAATGACTGGAGTTATTAAATTGCCAAAGATAACACAAAAAGTTTTTACACAGTTCTTTTCTATACTCCCTTCTGGACACAAAAATGGTTTTCTTAGCTTAAGCCCCAGTACTGACAGAACCTTATACTGCATCCCCCAATCAGAAAAGAATCATATATAAACTAAGCCTATATATTGAAAAATTTAATACATAAAAAATTGTCCAATTTAATATACATCTATTGCAAGAAGTAATTCTGAATTATCCAAATTTTCATTTAATAGTTCTACAAATATTAGTATATAAATTAAACAAATTTTAAAAATAGAATATATATATATATATATAGGGCAAATACTTTTGAAGTACTTTTTCAAAGTTTTTTTTCTGCAGCCTTAAAGTGGAAAGAGAATGTATATGTCCTTATTTAAATATTTTAAATTCATTAATGTCATTTTACATAAAATTACAATTTGCTAACAATATATAAGAATAAAAAACATTTTCAAAAAAGTGAGACAAATTATAAACATTTTTGAATTTAAGTAATCTTGATCCTTATGTAAGAGATAAATAAAAATACTATATGAAAAGACATTATATGAAATTTGACTCAATTTGAATGTAGTTAAATATACATTTTAAGGATATTTTAGATTAAAAAAAATCATTATTTTACATGATTCATTTACATTCATGGATACCAGAATAATCAAGAGTTCACTTTTAAGAAATTTTCAGACAAGTGAACATTTTTGCAAATCACAACTTGATAATTTTAACTTCATGGTGCTACAGAGTCAATGACACAGTAAAATCAGAGACAACAGTTTAAAAATATAAAAAACATTGAATTAAATAAAATCTAACACTGAGTGATAAGATGTTAGGATTAAAGGCAAAAGAACACAAACATTTTTAATCTTCTATTTCATTCATAGATTCCAGTTTCAGTTTTTTTTCCTTAGATTTTTATCAAATAAATTTCAAGAACTTTTTTTATTGTATAGAATGAAAATAATTGTTCTCCTGTGAACAAATTACAATTCATTTTTCCATTAATTATATTGTTTACAATATTTTCCATTTCAGTTTAAGTAAATTTTTGTTTCAATTAATAATTATGAATATTAAAATCCAAATGTCACTTGTTAGAAAACTTACAAAAATTGCTACTAAAAAAAAAAAATTCCTATTGTTGTTGACCATATAAGATGCCTCTCAAACATAGAAAGGCAGTAACTTTATACACTTAAATGCCAAATATATATCTTTTGTTGTATTTTTCATTTAGAAGTAAAGAGAACATTAATAAACAAATTATAATTTTCTATCATTTTTATGACACTTGACTTTGATATTCTCCAATTCGTAACGAATTATTAAACCAATAAAAATAATATTAGACAATTTTTACTTAAAATTTTTTTTAGTACATTAACTATGTGCGAACAGATTAATTAAATATTAAAATTCTATATTTAAGATTGCAATGAAAATTTATTCTAAAATTCAGATATCTTTATAATGAATCAGGTTGCAAAGTAATTGTGCTGGCCAGTGAAATATAATCATATTGATTGCAATGAATTTCTTTAATATTTTAAATGGAATTTCATTAAAATTAAATAATTATTACTTCTGTAAGTTACTTTTATAGTTGTTCAATTTGAAACTCAAATTTACATCACAAGTAAGACAGAGAATGGTTTGCTTTACATAGAAATGCTTCAAAATGAATCATTAAAATGTTTTCATTATCACTTACAGCATTAAAACAATCTTAATGTTTACAATTTAATTAACACTTTAAATAAAGCAAACTCTTTTTGAAAATATACATCTGTTTTCTTTGGAAAAAATATTCTTTGCACAAATCATAAAAGTATTTTACAACATTTTACTTAGTGAATCTCAATTCTAAAATTGGCTGAATTTTTATTATGTTTGTAACAAATTTAGATAAAAAAAAAAACCTAACATAGAATGAAATGCTAATATTAAAATAATCTAGTAAGTAATAATTAAAAACATATTTATTGGCTAAAATTAATATTTTACAATTATCGGATTGAGAATGTTCACACGATTTTATAACACTTAAAATTAATTGAATATAAATTTGAAGCAAGAATTACATGTGAAGAAAACCTAGAAAAGTAGTTAAAACAAACTCAGTGAAAACTTCTCACCTGAGTCACTACTAGTCTGCACTTCTTTAGTAGAAATTTCTTTTTCTTTTTCCTTCATGTGTTCAAGATGTTTTATTTTTGCCTGCAGTTTTTGAAGCGCTTTAACAATGCCTAGCAGAAATATAAATTAAGATAACTAAAATTGGTGGACAGCTAAGAAAAATCCATCCAATAACAGATTAGTAAATATCTTATAAATGCATAAAACTAAAATGATTTCCACTAACTAAATCAAAATAAATTCAAACTGCAGTTCTCAAATTAAAATTTTCTGAACCTTTTATATTGAAAAATGCATTTCATTCTTTTATACTATAAAATTATATAACAACTAAAAAAGTCCAGAAGAAATTGCACCACATTCATACTAAATTTTTTAACTTCTAGATTTTTTTATTTTCTTTTTAATAATGTAATCAAATGATAGCTAAAAATTTTAATTATAGGAAGACATTTGAGTTTGAAAAATTCTAAAATTATAATATGAAATCAAATTAATCACACACATCAATACATAATCACAGAAGTTTATTTAGATAACCCATACATATTTTTACTTTTGAACTTGAAACAAGCAGTTTACAGAGATCTGGTAAATAAAAAATAAAAAAACTTTTTTCAAAATTTTCTTGAGATAAAATCTTAATAGATTTTACTCTTTATGTTTTGGCAGATAAGAAATTACATTGAATCACTCAAAGATATCACAAACCTTTAAATAAAACAGGAAAATTATGACATTCATGTGGATTCACATGATGTTTGCAATGCGCAGAACTTATTTACAGTAGAGAAAAACCTATCACTTGGGCTTTTACACTTTATAATACAAAATATATAATATTACAATTTAGACTTGCAAAATTGTAATATAAATTATAAAAAAACACAAATATAAACAAAGCTATATTAAGAAGTTTTTTTTTTATCTAAAATATAATTTGATTTTAAATAAGGTACCCAAATGGTTTGTTTTCTATAGATGACTAAAAATGCTTGATGGAAAATACATTATAAGTATTTTCCTTTATACAAAAATTCTTTACATTTTATATTCACTTTACATCTTGTATAAATCAATAAATGTACAACTACATTTTGATAAAAATACAAGTATATTTATATTAAATTGATAAATTCAGTAATAGTATGATGTTTAAATGAATAAACAGAGATACTGTAATATAATTTAAGTATATAAAAGTAGAAAAGCACTGTTTCTATCCTTAGGTTTTATCCAGTCACCTTAAAATAGTCATTCAACATCTTAAAATAAAAATTAGTAACAGCTGAAATATCACTTAATAAATATACAAGGAAAAATGAGTAAATTTAGCATTAAATTTCCAATATGCTTTGCTTAATTTTTGATATAAATTTGAACAATGTTTATTATTGTTGGTTTATAAAAACAGACAAACCAAATAATTTCTTATTTTATACACTGATCTAAATAAAAAATTGTGAAATATGAGCTAATTTCATAAAAAAATAAAATTATAAAAATATTAAAACCAGCTAATTAATTTTTATAAGTTATTTCAATTTTGAAGTTTTAGTTTATCTTCTTTTACAGCCTTAAGCAAAGAAGGCAAACTTTCAAAAAAAAAACTGATCCAATGAATAATCAAATGCACTAAAATATACAGTGAATTTTAGACAAATTAAAAAATACACAATCTATTCAGAAACAATTCCTCAGAACTCTAGCTCTAATGAATTTGTGCTATGCATGTTTTCAGTTGCTTTTTTGTATAGCAAATAGAAGGCTTATGATTTTATTTAAATCATGATTTATATAATATAAAAATATTCTAAACTAGGAATACATGCAAGTTCTTAGTAATGTATAAGAGAAAACCTCATGTATCTAAATAAATAGAATGATAAGACCCAATGATAACACAAAAGATAAAACTGATAATTGAAAGCTGGAAAACTCAATGAAAGAAAAAAAAATAGATAATTATAAAATAAAACTGAAGGTACTGTTTAAAGTTACCAACTCATAATAAAAATTTACTAGTAGCCTTAAACACAAAATGATTAAATTTAATTACATATTATAATTAGAAAATTTCTAACTAAAAATTAGAATATTTAAAAAGATTTTATACAATTATCATAATACAATTTAAGCAACACAGCTATAAAATTTTATATTAAGTTAGATACACTGAAATCACAGCATGAAAATTTTTATAGACATAAAGACCAATATTTCATAATGTATATACCAATTATATAAACATGAATTAATAGAATATATCCCAAAAGATAATTTTAAACATTGTTCTGTTAACAAATTAATTCAATGTACTTAACAATTTTCTCAAAATATATATATAGATGAGATTACACAGAAATCAAATGAGTGGGTACCTTATTTAATGTTTCAATTTTCAAAAACTAGTCTCTTGGTATACAGCTTTTAAAAAAGAATAAATATACAAAGCAGAACTCTTGAATATAAGGCTAAAACTTCTAAATAAATTACCACAGCATATTTCCAAGAGTTCACAATCGTAGAAATAATATTTTAGATAACGTGATTTGTTGACTGTTTAAAATCGTCTACAATTGTATTCATAACTAGCAATTTTTTAAATTTACCTAGATGATACCTAGATGAGTTAATTCAATAAATCAGTGTGTACAAGCTTTATACAAATATTTCATTTGTTAATATTTCAATCAAATGTACATCTTAAAAATTTTCTAATTAAATTTACATTTTTATAATAACAAAGGTTAGCAAATCATGTCATCTGCAAATTATCAAGCATGTATATAGTTCCTACTTAATCCCTGCATTGAAATATTTCAACCAAATACTTCAAATTTCGCTTTAGCATGTGTAAGGATATGGGACTTGAGATTAGTTGACTGGGCAAACTTCTTGTTACATTCATCAAAAGGACACACATAAGGTCTATCACCAGTGTGAATACGCACATGAGTACGAAGATTAAAATCCAAGGAGAATCTTTTCCCACATCCTTCAAATGTACACTGGAAAGGCTTTTCTCCAGTATGGACTAATTGGTGGCGTTTCAGTTTTGAGCTCTCTACAAATGCTTTGCCACACTCCGCGCACACATGTACTCTAGGACCATGGGTATGTAAATGCTTTCTCATAGCAGAATTATCCCGAAACATTTTATTACATCCCTTGTGAGGGCAAGCTATTGTCCGTGCAATATCATCATTTTGTTTACGAGGTTTCATTTTGGCGAACTCAGCTAGCTGTTTTGGGTCACTTAAATCAACTCCAGGTATACCACCAGGAAGAGGTTTTTTACCAGTCATGTACTCAGTATAATCAGGATCTGGCTCTGGGTTTGTAGAGTCATCAACAGATATTCCTTTCTTGTCATCATCACTTCCAGAGGCCCACACAGTCACTGAGAACTCACCTTCTAAAGTTTTAATTTGCACTTGCTTGCGATCCCACTTCCTAGCCGCACGTTTATTTTCGGTCAGCTGCTCTCCAGTCAATTTACCTTTACCACTAATTTTTTTACTCTTCCTCCCTCGTTTATTCATAGGTCCAGCACTGGTGTCTAAAATAACATCACTCGCAGACACAGGTATCTGTTCATATGCAGACAAACCTTCGGATTCTGAGTCAGCACCAACGATTTCCTCTTGAGGTTGAAGAATAATACCCTGGCTGGTAGCGTCCAGTAAAGGCTGCAATGATATTAACGGTTGTTCTTCGTGGACTTCCTCTGTGGTACTTACTGTTTCAACTGGCATACCTACTAGGATATCAGCGATTTCAACTTCACGAGTGTCCGAAACGACAACTTCGGACGCGATATCAGTGGATCCCAAGTTATTCATGTTCATATTTACATTAGAACAGGGCACTAGTCCTAAGAGAGTAAAGAAAGTTTAAAAAAGTTGTTAAAAGTCTTTCAGAAAACCTAAATTGAGATAAACTGCAAATTTGAGCACAGAAGACAGAAATATGACTGAGGAATCAGAGTCAATAAAGTCTCTGGTTTTACATTAAATCATACGTACGTTCACCTTTAGAAACTTCAAAGCCAGGTACACCGTTGAACACATAGAGTCCGTTGTTGAAATCCATTTCAGCTTATTTCACCTAAAATTTTAGTTAATATTAATTATTTAAACATTTGAAATCGGAATCTCGTTCTTTCTAACATACTACTATTGGACAAAGATAGCAACAATTCACCACCATTTTCTTTTTCACACCGTTGCCAAACCATCTTCATAATTTGATAAAAGATTTCAAGTGATAATTATACAGTTTTTTATAACTGTTATCCCTATAGAAGTTAGTTCTATTTAATCCTACGTTTTTTACCAATCGTAAAGTTTTTTTTTTTGTTTTTTAAAGATTAATCAAAAGGGTTTGTTTAATCGAACATCAACAGTAACATAAGCAGATATTTCTATATTGTTATACGAGTTGCATAAAAAGACAAATGATACGTAAAATACTCTACTTAATTTTATCCTGAAGTTGAACTTAAGGCAAATAAAGATTATTAGAAAAAAAAAAGAAGGAAAAGTTTTTTTTTTTTTTTTTTTTTTTTTTTTAGTTTTTTGTGAGCTTTTATAACATATATACTTGAAATTTTCAGCATGTTCAAAACTTGATTGATTAAAGTTCTATCTCATCTGGTTATTGATAGTAAAAGACCACATGATTTTCACCTATTTTTACCAGCTCTACTATTTTAAACAAAAAGTTAAGTATAGTTTTGGATAGGTTTACGAAGATATGATCAACGTTGACAATTATGAAACTCTGATTAACGTTGTGAAGCTCTAGTTAACATGTGTACGCCACCCAATCGTTGTCGATAGGTTATACCACATTCGCACTGCACTTTTAAACGCGTTTATATCTTAATCGAACTTTTTGAGGCAGCAAAATATTATTTAAGTATAAGACTGAATTAATTTATCTTAAATCCTTTTGGAGAACTGATTTAAATACAATTTAATTAATTTAGGACAGTTTTATTTTGGGCTATGAGAAGCAAAATTTGAGAAAATAATGAAATAGATTTATTCACTTAAACATGAACTATTGTTAAAAGTGTCAAAGTTATTTTATATTTGAAAAGAAATAGATTTTTCAACTTCATTCTTCTGTTTCATATTCAGTTGAAACATCGTACCCTTAATTAATACCATTCTGGTCAGGAAATGCTTAAAAACGTATTCACCTATAAAAGAATTAAAATACTAATATAAATAATTAATAAATAAGCTGAAGAACGAAAGCTATATGAATCAATCAAGTGAAGGCAGTGCGAATGCTATTGATATATAAATCAAACCAGATTTAACTTATAGATTTAAAAAATGCAATACGAACGTTTCATTAATGTCAGAAATTTTAATTGCTTAGTTTTATTGACCTAATATACTAAACACAGGTTACCACGATCAAATGATAAAGATTAATAATTAAATTGTTACTTCTTTTCACCTACAGTGATTGAACAATGGACCACAGTGATTGGAAACCTTAAACGTATATATTGATACCCTCAACAAGATTGTCTTCGGTAGTATCAGATATTGAGCCCTGAATGGTAACCTAACAAAATGTTTTTGACCACTTCGTAAATAGTAAAACTTGTTATTTTTCCTTAAGTAATAAGTGTGTTTATGTTAATTATTGGTTGTTCGAATGCATATTTGTGTTGATTTGTTTTTTTTTTTTTTACTAATTTTGTAAGTTTTCCCTGATTATCGTGGCACTCATTTTCGTTAATAATCGGGAGTTTACACATTTTTCAAGACATAAGTAGTGAAATTTATTTCCTACATATTATTTAAAAAATTTCCCGCATTCAGCTGAATCATTATAATTGAATGTTTTATATAATTTTCGCTATTCTTTCTCGATAACTTAAAATTCAGAGAACTTTTCATTATCTATCAATAGTTTAAAAAAAGTACTAAAAGTATTTAAAAAAGTGCATATATTTGAATAGTATCAGGCATGAATAAATTGATGTTATAAAAAAATTACCGAACCTTATAGTTATGATATATATGCATAATCATGTGTTATGCGTATAGGGAAACCTAAAAAGGAAATGCAAAATAAATCAAAGAATTGAGCTAATAGGTAAACAGAAGATAAAAATAAATTGCTGTCATAATGTTATAACTTCCTTCTTATAACTATTAAAGAAATGAGACAATATAACTTATAAATCCTTAATGACAGAACGTATGTCTTTAATGTGGATGGCCATGCGGTAACTATTTTAAGTATATTTTACATTTTTAAGTAGAATTGTTTTAAAATACTTTTTGCTTTTAGGAAAAATAAGCAATTGCCACATCAAAAACATTACAAATAGGATCCATGAGCTTGAAATATGGCTTGCGAACTTAACATGTAACTGTTACCCATCAATAATCTGCGTCACAAAAATGCAAGCACACTTTAAACTGACATCGAAATTATTTATCATTCTAAAAGGTTACATTTCTGGAAATGGAAAACTTAAGCCCTATTTGAAAATTAAATGTCTCATCTAATAACAGAATAATTAACTTGAATTGCTTAAACGTGTCAGAATAATAATTTATAAGAGAATAATGTTTACATAATTCTCTAGAAATGCTCTATTTATTTTACATTTGACAACAAATATTCTTTCGTTAGTACATTAATGGAAGCATTTAATGTCAATAGTGATTGTGTTTCATGGTTAGAAAAATCTCTTTAATGTAATACATTAAACATTTTGTAAAAAAAAAAAAATCTTTAAATTGTCCTTACTAATTAAAATTGAACTTTCGTCTTTTTCTATTCTATTGTCAACGCAAGAAGGTTTGTTGGGTTATCGTTTTGGTATTCCCCAAATGAGTCATGTATTTGCACGAAATACATTTCGACAAATTTTTGGTTTTGAATTAAACCAATCAATGCGATCAGATCATCATCCAAAATGGATGTCATATATCCGAAGTAGTTTAACGGTGGTTAAATAAATGGCTTACATCAACGTTCACATGGTTCGAAATAATTTGATATGGTTCGTGGAATCATAGTTTGGCGTTCGAGGATCATTCAGTGGTTCCTGAAAGCTCTTTAATAATTTTTGAATTTGAAGTTGAACGAGTCGAGGTTACCGATTCATTACGCCCAAAATAGGCGAAACCATGCGGCCATGGTTAAATGAATTTATCAACATCAGCATGGTTTGAATTAGTTACTAATAGCTTGGATACCATAGTTATAGCATCGCTTATCAATCAAAGTTTTTCAGTAATAATCTGAATAATTTCTAATTGAACGAGTTGAATCAGCTGATTTAACAACAAAACTGAACGACAATTGTTCAAAGTCAATGTGCCGTAATTAAAAGGGTGTGTAAGCGTGTAATTTTCCAATTATTTAGTTATAAACAGAATAAAATAATAAATAAATTTAGACATTAGCCTTAATTAAACGAAAAAAATAATTGAAACCCTTTTTTAATTTTTTAAAAGTAATCCTTCGAACATTCGTTCACATGTTGCCTATTTATCACAATAAATTTATATATAATTAATCTGTTCCGAGCCTTTTGAAACCGAGCTGGTAATCGAATGGTTAGTGCTCTGGTTTAATTTGTGGTTCAAATCCTACCCTGGACATTGAGATTTGTAGCAATTCAGAATCAACTTGAAACCGTATGTAAAGGTCTAATTAGCCATCTTCAGACAAAAATGATTGTTGAGAGAGAAAGTATCAACTGCTTTTTAAATCTATATTAATCTAATCCTCTTGTACAGTTTTGCATTATTTTAAATATGGAAATTGTATAACTTTAAACCAACATAAGCTCCTATTAAATCTTAACCGTTTTAAAAGTTTTATTAACCATATATGAAAATATTGTAATTAGGGAATATCATGGTGGACACTTTCGATGACAGCTTCAATGTGACCTTGACCACGTAATTCACAGTGAAAGGTGCCAAGTTCGTTTCCACCTAAACACACTTAGCAGTAGAGGCCAGCCTCGAAATATATCTTTAGGTTAATGAGTTTGGAATACTCATTCATCACCAAATGCTTCGTAATTTTGGATTGCAGTCAGGTGATGATGTCACATCTGTGTGCTAGCGTCCGCCTCTCCACATACATGCCACAAAAGCGGAAGGACTTTGGACATCGCACATTAACATGGACACGTTCCCAACCCACTGAACTCCAGCAACCCAGTGACGGAGAGTACGACATGGTCACCTTCTCAACCACTGCCCTCGGCAAATGATGCTTCACTGTGCTGATCTTTAAGAGAAGTGAAGTGAAGCTACTGAGCCACCCCTTGTGATTCATGAATGCAAGCCATTACCTATGAAAAATATGCTCTCAGAAGGATAAGATGCGATGGATGTTTCAAATACCTTATCTGCTGTTATAGATTGCGATACATCAGGTACGTGGTGTCAAATAACACAACTATTAGAAAAGGGAAAACACATAGCAAAAGTACAATTTATTTAAAAATGAGTTATAAATCTATTAAATTTAAATCATGATTGCACGAGTAAATAATTATATATCTTAAAAAAATATTTTAATTTTTTATGAAAGAAAATAGCTGCATATTAAAGCACGAAAGCTTTATATAACCTAACTAACCAAAATTATATGATTGATAGATTTAAGAATGGACTTAGGTTATGGGCCTAAGGCTGTTGTAAAGCATTTTATCTACTGCATAAGTTATCTTTTAAGAAAACTTTTCATAGGCATATTCACGTGTCACAAGAAAGGAAACCCGGAAACCTCCCAAGCACCCAGTTCGTATAAACGTACACGCAGAAGGCAGAATTCATGTTCCCTTGTTCATCAGTGCCTGGAAATTAACCCAGGATCTTCATTTAAAAAAAGTGTGTCTTATTATAAAGCCAGGGTGAGCTCTTGAGATTAATAAATTCATCTGACTGAAAAAATAAATGCAGGGTAAAATGTAAATGTTATATTTGAAGTTTAGTATTAGAAAAGTGTGAATGAGAAAGAGAGCTTTTAAAAATAGCCTTTATATGGTTAACAGTTTTAATTTGATATTGTTAAATATTTTAGAATAAAAAATTTTTAAATATATATACTATTGTATAAAATTTAAATTATATATACTATTGTAAATCTTTATTTAATTTTATATTAATAATCATAAATCTTATATACGGATATAATGTTATACATTTGTGTAAAATGAGCAGAGAGTAATTTAATAATTTATAAAGTGACCACTGTTTCAATATAAGTATTTTTACAAATTATGCTTTTAATAATATCTAGTATCCATTAGAGGTTGGGGACAATTTATGATAACTTACTTTCCAAAAATTCTTTTTGAGTTATCCATCAGGTTTTTGTTTTTCAAAATAAAATTTTTTTCCCCATCCTATAAAATTAAAGCTTTTAACTCCATAGCTTTTGAAGTACTTTTATTAGATATAATTTTATAAACTGAAACAAAAGTTTCCTTTTAGAGCAATTTTTATTGTATCGTTTCAAAGAAAAATATTTCTTTTAAATCTCTTTTAATATCTGTAGATATCTTTTAAGAAAAAAGTGAGGCGATAACAAAAGATTCTTTGTAGGTTTACTATGGTGTTAAAAGTTTTTGCATTGTTTTAACTTTATAAAAAATCATTGTAGATTTTTATTTATCC
Source organism: Latrodectus elegans (assembly GCA_030067965.1). Lineage (NCBI taxonomy): Eukaryota > Metazoa > Arthropoda > Arachnida > Araneae > Theridiidae > Latrodectus > Latrodectus elegans. The sequence goes on from CM057810.1 coordinate 106,921,223, forward strand.
AGTAAATATTGATAACTGTTGTTGGCTAAAAGATTTAATTAAATGTTGAAAAATTGCTTAAAAATTAGTTTTACTTTTTTTTAACTTCTGCTTCATAATATATAGCACAATAAAATATAGCAGGTCTTAGGCGTGAAGACCAGACCATTATGCTCAGCAAATGGCAACAGGTGATGATCCATGCCAGTCTTCCCTCTTCGAATGCTCAGTCAGACAAAAGCTGCTTTTAGGTTTGCACCCATGAGGTTCTGTCTCTTGGCCCGTGTCTAGTAGTCGCTAGACACTAGACACGACAGGCCAGACCATTATGCTCAGCAAATGGTAGCAGGTGACGATCCATGTTATTATTCCCTCTTTGGGTGCTCAGTCAGACAGAAGCTGCTTCTAGGTTTGCACCCATGAATTTCTGTCTCTTGGACCGTGTCTAGTAGTCGCTAGACACAGAGAATCAGAAACAACAAACAAAATTATTATTCTGCAAGGCCTTCATTTCTCTTGTTTTCATTTATACTTTGGCGAGATGGATTTTGAAACGAAGAAGGAAAAGATTTTTAATTGATTTGAACTTAAAGTTTTGAAATATGTTTTTAGTGGAATTCAAGGAAATAGTACTTACCATCGAAGACGGAGCACAGAATTATATCGAATGTTTAAAAAGAAAGATGTTGTTCACATTACACAAAAATAAACAACCTCAATTGGGTTGGGGATGTTACGGAAGACAGTTATATACTGAAAAAAATATTTTAAACCTAAACGAATAACGCAAGGAATAGAAGCAAATCTAAACATCGTAGATAGATGCTGTGAAGAAACATGTTTAAATATCAAAATTAAGAATTAGAGGAGTTCGGATGCATGCTTTGTTGGTTAGAAATTTCTAGCCCACAGCAGATTTTGTCCCTTTCTGAAGTGCCAGGTTAAGGATAAAATTTTTTAAAAGAAATTACACTGGTGGCCACTCAAATTTCGACACCAAGGATAACCAGATATATGACAACAAAATTTATTTTGTAGATAACATGTTGACCAAGTATCAAATGATTAAATTTATAGATTTCTGTGAAGTATGGTTCCTGCCAAAATCAGTAGCCAGAGTAGACGCCATTGTTGGAGATCACCGCTACCACACGACTTGGTATTTATTCAAAGAGACTTTGGATGTGTTTTTGGGGTACAGCAGACCGAACAGCAAGTAATCTGGGTTAATCGTTGAGCAACCATGGACCACATGCTTTCTGTTGGCAAAAGATCCGGAGAGCTAGCAGGCCAGGCAATCAATCAATCTGCTGATTGATGGAGAAACTTTGGGCACTGCGTGCCACGTGTGTTCGCGCATTATCCTGTTAAAATATGACTGTGGGCAAGCCATGAAGGTAAGGAAGAACAACTGGCTCCAGCATCTCAAAGATGTAGTACTGGCTGTTTAAAGTACCGGCAATGTGTACTAGAGGAGTGCGAAGTTATATCCAATAACTCGTCATACCATACTACCCGGTGCAGATTCAGTGTGGCGGTGCATAACGCAGCTTAGCATCCTCTTTCCACAGTGTCTTTGGACTCGAATCGACCATCGTGGTGTTGCAGACAGAAGCGTGACTCGTCAGTAAAGACAATTTCATTCTATTCTATTATCCACATCCTTCTTTCACCGCACCATTGTCGGCGGAGACGTGTGGTTCTACGTCATGGGCAGACGAAGCAATGGACGTCTTGCGGGCAGACCACGCTGCTGTAAAGGGCATCGAACGGTACGTGCAGACACTGTAAATGTCTCAGAATGAATGCGCTGCGCTATGGTTCGTGATGTAACTGAGCGATCCGTCCCTGCCATGCGCACAATTTGCTTGTCTTCACCTAAAGTAGTGCCCTGAGATGGATGCGATCAAACACATCGGTCCGTCGCACTCTCCTGCATTCAACGATCATATGTCAGCCTTACAATTGCTTGGTTTTTCCCAACACGGTAGGCCACTATCTCGATAATCCACAATCTCGGTAGGCCACTATCTTTCCTCCTTCGAACTCGGATACTTGATCAAAAAATGATTGTTGTTTTCTACGAGGCATAATTTATTATTTTTTTGAAAAATATTTCAAGAACACAACTGTTCAATGTGAAATCGTCGAAATATCCAAGCCTTAAATAGCGCTTTGAAGTGGAGCCACAGGAGCGTGAGATGTGCGTCTGCCTTGAAATTCTAATCTTTTGCATATTTCCGCTAATGCATGTAATGAATTTCATGTTATTTTCTTGCTTTCATCAGGGTGTAGCATTTTCAATTACCGACAGTGTATTTAATCGTCATTTCATGTGAATAATATAGAAAGAAAGTGGATCGAATTAAACTCTAGTAAGAAGTACTAGAAAAATGTGTCTCCTTACGTTTTCGTCTTAAAAAGTTTATCTTTAAGGATTCGCCATCCCTGCTCTAGACTTTCGATAAACTAAAGTTAGAGCTTTTCTTCTGTAATTTGCATTATAAAATGGAACATGTCTTGTTTCCACGTGTTCTTGAGACTCACAGATAGTAAGATTACTCTTCTAGAAATGAAAAATATTCTACGATGATTTTCAAAATGAGTAAAAAGCACATAGAAATAGGTGGAAATATTTATAATAGTCTTCAAATTCAAAGATGCTGATATTATATTCCTAGATAAAGAATTATGTATGTCCTGTATAAGAGCTAATATACATAACACGTGATGTATGTAAAATATAAAAAGATTTCGTGACAGTGATGCATATAACAAGAGTATATGACAATTTATTTAGTGTATCGCTGACTCTAATATGGCGTTTCTGTACACTTTTAAATTGTTTCAAGATATTTTTTCCAAAGGCGGCTTTTTTGCCGATAAAGGCTTTCTTTGGTAAATTATGGAATTCAGTTTTTCAACGATTCTATTACATACAAGACTAATAATATTATTTTTTGATTTTAACAATAACAAATAATAAAGATATTTGAGGAATCATTGATCTTCATATTAATGTGAGTTACAGAATAAAGAGATTATCTAGTATTGTGGTCGGCAAACTAATTAGTAAACTATTATAAATGGTTAAACGACAAAACATTTTTTTTGAGAATCTCATTTTTTAAATTTGAATTACACATACAGTTATATTGTTACCTATTATTGTTTCAAACTATATATGTACGTCGAATAAAATTTGATATATAGCATTTAATACCGATACTATTTACTAAACTACACTAAAGTTTTTTAGAGTATAGAGATACTCTAGTGCAATAATCAGCAAACACATAAATCAACCGAATCTATTATAGCTTTTATGCGCGTGAATTATAAATAGTTTATTCAAACTATTGAAAGTTACATTTTTAACATAATTTTATACTAAATTATTCTCAGTTATTTAAATTATAGATTTTGCAAAATAATTTTAAGTTAAAACGAGATCTTGAAGAAAAATTAAGAATAATTTATATACGTGGGTTAGTCTGAAATTTTTGAGATACGCGCAGACGAGAATTTACAAAATAAAAATAAACGGTTTAATTTTAAAATACAAAGTATTTTAACACAGAAGACGATTTTTTACTGACTTACTTCAACTTGTTTAGCATAGAATAAATTTTAAACAGAAGAGAAAATGGAGTTGACGCAAGAACATTTTCGTGCTATGATTTTCTACGATTTTAAAGCAGGATTAAATCAAGAAGAATGCGTTCAACGATTGCAATTAGCATTTGGCGATGAATCTCTAGCTCGTGCTACTGTATTCAGATGGTTTAGAGAATTTAGAAGAGGTCGCAATTTTCTTCAGGATGAAGAACACACAGGAAAGCCACCGTCGGCAGTAATCCCGGATAATGTGTCGGCCATACGAAAAATAATAATGGATGATAATTGCTGTACCTATCAAATGATACAGAAGGAACTTAACATTAGATCCGCAGCCATACACAAAATCATTCATGAAGAATTACATATGAAAAAAGTAGTTTGTCGTTGGGTTCCCCATAATCTAACTGAGCACCAAAAAGAGGAGCGTGTCAAAATCAGTAAAGAAACTCTAACATCCGCCGTATTAACCTGATCTAGCTATGTGCGACTTTTGGTTGTTCTTGTATCTAAAAAGGAACCTACGTGGACGTCGTTTTCATTCAGAAGAAGAGATTGATGTGGCTATAAATGCATTTTTTCATCTATTCCAAGAATTTAATGGCTTGAAGCATTTAATCTGTAGAAAATTCGTCTACAAAAGTGCATTGATGCTGGAGGAGACTACTTTGAACACACCTAAAATTTTGTAAGTATAACTTTAAGAACCTAGTTATATGTCGAAAATTTCAGAACGACACTCGTATATATATATATAAGGTATCTAAAAACCTAAATAATGCTAGCGACGAATAAAACCTTTATTTTAACTATTTTTATGAGCTTGCATATCCTTTGAAAATTCATGTAACTCAGATTTGTGTATTTGCAATAACCTTTTGATCATGTGATGAACGCAATTTCTTACAGTAGCAACAAGCAGAAGATTTTAACAAAATAAATATTTATAAAATCAAAAGAAGTGAATATAGGAAATAAACTTTCACATTAAAAAAACTAAAACAACGTATCGAAGCCTTGGTTAAAAAATGTTGTGATTTTGGAATAGCTCCATTATAATAAAAAGGGCTGTATCCGCATATTTTTAAATTTAATCATGATTATCTGATTCTATCAATATAACGACTTATTGCTGAGAATTCAGTTTATTGTTGATAAAGTTCATTCTTGAAAATAGTTTGCATGAATATCGTCGGACTCTAACATCATTTGCGTATTTTATGTTGCTTAAATTCATTTTTTATGAAAATATACCTGTGCTATATATTTAAATACAGACGCTAAAGAAAAAAAAAAAAAAAAAAAAAAAAAACTTCAAATTAGTTTTTAGAGCTTTTAAAATTCTAGAAGTTAAAATACTGAAATTTTGAAACTAAATTTCTTTTTTGTGTTATTCAATTTGTAGTCCATGTTAAAATTGTCACTGAATGTGGTGTATGAATTCAAAGCATTTCATTAGTTAGAATTGAACGTATGACTAATAAAACAGCACAATTCCATGCATAATTAGTGCAATTAAAACTCGGAGTCCGGTGCAAAAAATTTCTTTGGTATAGCATGGACGGATATGCCTACAATTTCTTATTTCTGCTAGAGTAAAATTTAAAGTACGTTGTGTTGTATTTTCAAGATTTCCTTGCTTTTATGTATGTACGGCCTTACGTGTTTTTTGTGTAAGAGTCACACTCAAAGAAGGCAAAAAACTACATTGTAAGACAAACCGTTATTCGCAAGCTCTTTGAGACAAAGAGCCACAGACAGCTCACTACAGTTTGTCGCCCACTTATCTAGTGTAACTATTTTTTACTGTGAAATCACAATCAGTTTCTAGAAGAAACTCAGAGGTATTTTTGTTCATAAATTCGAGAGTAAGTTTGGTTTTTTGGCGATACTCCAATATTGGCAACACGTTTATTTATATTTATGGTAGGACACGCTTATGATAGGTAGACAGAGACAGACAGAGAGAGAAAGAGACCATTTATTAAAAATTTACATAAATGAAAATAATAATCTTGATAGGCGTTGGTTTGGGTGTCGTTGTGAGCTCGAATCCCGACTTCATTGAAGATCCGTCAGCTGAGGCACATTAAAGAAGTTGTGGTTGCAATGTCCTCCAAATGAAATTAATACTTTGATATGGCATGTCAAGTATTGGGGTAGTCCCTGTTTGATCCCTCCTTCTAAACAACGAAAATTTCCACTCTGGTACTTCCACGTAGCTGGTTGAGCCCAGTTCTGGGATTGGTATAGAGAAATATGCTGGTGCAACAGCACCAAGAAGTACATAGATATCATTTTTGTCCTTCCATGAATTGTTTAGAAGTGAAATTTGATGTGCAGGAATCAACTTTCAGAGAACAAGTTTTTGCGTTTAATTTAAAACATGATTTTGCAGACGCTGATAAACAAATTTCTAGCATAATCATTACATTTTATAAAAAGGCACACAAACACAAATACTGTATCCCAGTATTTAATAATATGGAAGGAGAGTCAGCATTAGAAGACATGCTGACAGACAAATTTGGCTCGTTCCCCCGAGTCATCCCTGGTATCAAGCAGATTGTTCTGGAAGATCCCTTGCTTTTGATTGCGATAGATATGTTCAGTTCCATTCAGACGATACTTTCCCGATTCTTCAGTGAACACCTAAAAGGACTTACATTACCGAGTCATCCCTGGTATCAAGCAGATTGTCCTGGAAGATCCCTTGCTTTTGATTGCGATAGATATGTTCAGTTCCGTTCAGACGATACTTTCCCGATTCTTCAGTGAACACCTGAAAGGACTTACATTACCGAGTCATCCCTGGTATCAAGCCGATTGTCCTGGAAGATCCCTTGCTTTTGATTGCGATAGATATGTTCAGTTCCATTCAGACGATACTTTCCCGATTCTTCAGTGAACACCTGAAAGGACTTACATTACCGAGTCATCCCTGGTATCAAGCAGATTGTCCTGGAAGATCCCTTGCTTTTGATTGCAATAGATATGTTCAGTTCCATTCAGACGATACTTTCCCGATTCTTCAGTGAACACCTGAAAGGACTTACATTACCAAGTCATCCCTGGTATCAAGCAGATTGTCCTGGAATATCCCTTGCTTTTGATTGCGATAGATATGTTCAGTTCCATTCAGACGATACTTTCCCGATTCTTCAGTGAACACCTGAAAGGACTTACATTACCGAGTCATCCCTGGTATCTAGCAGATTGTCCTGGAAGATCCCTTGCTTTTGATTGCGATAGATATGTTCAGTTCCATTCAGATGATATTTTCCCGATTCTTCAGTGAACACCTGAAAAGACTTACATTACCGAGTCATCCCTGGTATCAAGCAGATTGTCCTGGAAGATCCCTTGCTTTTGATTGCGATAGATATGTTCAGTTCCATTCAGATGATATTTTCCCGATTCTTCAGTGAACACCTGAAAAGACTTACATTACCGAGTCATCCCTGGTATCTAGCAGATTGTCCTGGAAGATCCCTTGCTTTTGATTGCGATAGATATGTTCAGTTCCATTCAGATGATATTTTCCCGATTCTTCAGTGAACACCTGAAAAGACTTACATTACCGAGTCATCCCTGGTATCTAGCAGATTGTCCTGGAAGATCCCTTGCTTTTGATTGCGATAGATATGTTCAGTTCCATTCAGATGATATTTTCCCGATTCTTCAGTGAACACCTGAAAAGACTTACATTACCGAGTCATCCCTGGTATCTAGCAGATTGTCCTGGAAGATCCCTTGCTTTTGATTGCGATAGATATGTTCAGTTCCATTCAGATGATATTTTCCCGATTCTTCAGTGAACACCTGAAAAGACTTACATTACCGAGTCATCCCTGGTATCTAGCAGATTGTCCTGGAAGATCCCTTGCTTTTGATTGCGATAGATATGTTCAGTTCCATTCAGACGATACTTTCCCGATTCTTCAGTGAACACCTGAAAGGACTTACATTACCGAGTCATCCCTGGTATCTAGCAGATTGTCCTGGAAGATCCCTTGCTTTTGATTGCGATAGATATGTTCAGTTCCATTCAGATGATATTTTCCCGATTCTTCAGTGAACACCTGAAAAGACTTACATTACCGAGTCATCCCTGGTATCTAGCAGATTGTCCTGGAAGATCCCTTGCTTTTGATTGCGATAGATATGTTCAGTTCCATTCAGATGATATTTTCCCGATTCTTCAGTGAACACCTGAAAAGACTTACATTACCGAGTCATCCCTGGTATCAAGCAGATTGTCCTGGAAGATCCCTTGCTTTTGATTGCGATAGATATGTTCAGTTCCGTTCAGACAACACTTTCCCGATTCTTCAGTGGACACCTGAAAGGACTTACATTCGAGAGAGGTCTCAAGGTGCATCCGAATTGTCCTAAATGTCAAAATGAACCCGTATCACCGGCACATATCCTTAAGTGCCTGGGGCTGTCTCTTGAGGACCTATGTAGGTCTCCTACGCTTGTTTTCGACTTTCTAAAAGTAAATTGACTAGTGGACCTCGTCTAGTATATTCCTGGACATCGAGATTAGATAGAAGAAGAAGAAAAGGAACAAATCAACAGGAACATCACTTGAACAACTTATATACATACACATCAGGTGATATAAATACATTTATTAATTGAGGGATAATAAAAGTTTTCACGTAAAAATTTACAGATTTGCTACGTTAGAAAAACATTTAGAAATTTCTCTTTATTTAAATGAAACACTTCTTTCTCTTAATAAAAATGTTTTGAGGTTAGACATCGTGGATAATCTACAAAACGGATCAACCATTGAAAGAGTTTCATTGTAATTTATGGATTCATTAAAAACAGAAAAATGAGATCGCATTTTGTGTGCATCTTAATAATTTTCTGAATGTACATAATTAAAAATTTAGAAGATTTTTTTTCTGGTGTGGCGTACATGTGATGGACTACATTGCTTCTGTTGACTTGTGGCAATCAACTTCTGACAACAGTAAGTGATTCTTCAAGGTCGACATACTTTTACACTTTTAAAGATAAATATAAATTTATCCTTTTTTTTCCTACGGGTAACAAAAGAATAATTTATTATTTATTTATTCTTCTTCTTCCGGCAGAAATTCTTTCCCACCCAATCTGTGTTAGAAATAAAAGTGTCATGGAACCCATATATGCTTTCACAGTCCATGACGAATAGCTTCTAAAACCGCTCGAAAGAATACGAAATGCATCCATTCAATTTTAAAAAGAAAATAAATCTTGAAAATGAACGAGAAAACATACGTGAAATAATATTTTATGATCACCTCTTTGACTTAACTTTCTTACATGTAGCAATACAAATTTATTGAAATTATTGACAACGAATATAATTTGAATTTTTAATCACTTCACTTGGCAGTAAAGTTAATTTATGGGTGATTTAGGATAAATTTGGATAGAATGATGCTTTTCACTGTACATGTTTCATGAAATTTTGTTTTGGGAAAAATCTTATTTAAATAACCATAAATAGGAAAAAAGCAGTTGGAAGAAAAAAAAATCTTAAGATTTCATAATCAAATAACAAATTATAATTTATTTATTTTGTTGATATATTATTAATTCTAATAAGAAACTGTGGGGGGAAACTTAAATAAAAAATTTAGTCTATTGCCCTCTAGCTAGCCACACTTCTTCAAGGCGTGAATTAACATAAATACGAATTTTCCTTACAGAAGATGTGAGAAAAGTTAGAGGCTTATTTACTTTTATTCCATTCGTTGTTATTATAATTGATAAAATTGTTTCTTATATTATGGATTAAGTCTTCAGGTGAAATCGCGAGTGTAAAATAATACTTTTATTAATGGCCTATTTTGCAAGAGCATCTACTTTTTCGTTCCCAGCAATTCCAGAATGACCTGGAATCCAAACTAATGGAATAGATTCGCAAATCTTAGTTGCATTTCCTAAAGCTGATCCGATGTGTTGAATGATAGTTGGGGAAGAGGTTGAGAGAGTTTTCAAACTGTTTAGGCAGGATAAGGTGTCTGATAATATAATATAGTTAGAGGGAGAAATACAGAATTTATTCACCTCCAGATATAAAGCCAAAGCCTCTGCTGTAAAAACGGAATTAGAGTTATTGATTTGCCCAGAAACAAAGGAGTTATTTCTGCTGTTATAAACATCGATTCCAAGTTTATTTTCTATTTTAGATTATCAGTAAATAATAATATGTGATTGGACAATTCAGAAGTACTATGCAGTTCAAAGAGGTCATTGATAGTATTTGTAGGAAGATTTTTAGTCTGAAAAGTATATTTTCTAAGAATTATTTTTAATTTAACATTAACAGATGTAGATTTTGCAGGAACTCTTAAAATATGTGATTCTTGAATTCCATTTTCTTCAAGCCATTTTTTCACTCGCAAAGATAGAGGAAGAGCGCCAGAGATATGGCTGTATGGCATTGATACCCACAAACTACCACATGGAGATCTAATAGATAGTGCAAGGTTTCTAATGTACATCCTTGTAGAGAGAAAGTTGTCTTACAGAAAGAGGTACAACCCCTGCTTTTTTTCAAAAGAAGTGAAATTGGTGTCTAAATACAAAGACGAGAAAAAAATTAAAATCAGAAAATCTAGCAGCGATGTAGACCCGTAGCAATTCAAAGAACTGAGTGATATATCGGATCCAAGATTTTTAGGTATGATAAGTTCGTAAATGTAATTACATGACATCCATAATCGAGGTTATTTGTAATGAAGGACTGAACAATTTGAATTAAATGATTAGTTTTTGCTCCCTATCTATTACCTGCAATACCTTTTAAAACATTAATTTTCTTCTGGATGGATTTTTTTTTTCATTTGAAAATTATATTTGAAGGTTAAGTTATTAGTAAAATAGAGAACGAGAATTTTTATGCGCTTAGACCAAGAGATAGGTAATTGGTTGATAGTTAGTACAAAATGTACAGGAGATTTTTTTGATGAGAAATCAATGACTGAACATTTTGAGAAATCAATTTTTAATTTCCATTTTCACACCATTGTTCCAGTTTTACGATTGCAGTCCGCATTTTTCGCTGAAGATTTTCTTGTAAGAAATGAGCGGCCAAAAGGATAATGTTATCAGCATAAATAAGACACTGAATGTTAGTAGAGAGACTTACATAAATATCTGACATATAAATCATGAAAAGAAAGAACACTGCCTTGAGGAACACCTCTATTAGAGAAAAAGGGATGAGAAAAAGTTCCACGCCATTTTACACTAAAACTTCTATCCGATAATGAGTCCAATATCCAAAGAACAGAATTTCCTCTGATATCAAATTATAGGAGCTTATAAACAAGGCCATCTGGCCATATAGAATCGTAAGCTTGAGGTATGTCTACAGTTGCGCATATGATATATTTTCTCTGTGAGCGTAAAACAATAATATGACGATGAAGCATAGAAAGAACACTATCGCAACCTCTATAAGGCATAAATCCATGATGATTTGGAGGAAAATATTTGGGAAAGGAGGTATGATTTATAAGACGATTTAACATCATGCATTCCATGACCTTACATAGAACACTTGTAAGAGATATTGCGCGATAAGAATTTATTGATGTAGTATCTTTTCCAGTTTTTATTACTGGAATTATGATGAATTTTTTTCAAGACGATGGAACAGTACAGCTTAACCAAGAGGGATTTATGAGTGACAATAGGGATCGTAAAGCTATGTTTGACAAACCATTCAAAATTTCACCTGATATTAAATCAGGACCAGCTAAAGTATTTTTGCATTTAGAAATCGCCAATTGCTGCTCTGAGAGAGAGAGAGAGAGAGAGAGAGAGAATGGAGAATTATATTTTAAATAAATTTAAATCGAGAGGTAATCCTTCAGTTTTAGATTGACGAGCATAAAATTTGGCAAATAAGTTAGCCTGGAAAATAATTTACAGGATCCGAAATCGTTGACGTTTCGCCAGAAACTAGAAGATGATGAGTTGATGAGTCAGATGATCCATTTTTAAGTCATTAAAGAATAGAATAAATGTCTTTATATATATCAGCATTTGTTATAATTTTATTCCAAAAATTTCTGGTAAAGATTAGAAGAACCTGATGAAGTTTCGCAGAAATTTGTTTGTACTGTATCCACAGAGTCTGATTAAGAGAACTTTTCGTTTTTCTCCAAAGTTTCCTTTTTTGATCCAAAAGATAACAACATTCCGATTTCCACCACGAAGGATAAGACTTTAACGGAAAGTTTTTTTTTTTTTTTTAATTTATCAAGAAATTTTTTGCATAAAATTTGGATTTGATCTACAGAAACTACTCCGTTATTAACAACTTGAGTATTCATAGAATTAAAGAAGGAAGTCTATGAAATTCTATTGCGGGAAGTATTTTTCGAATAATGGTTATTGTAGATTTTGACACTTGTTTGAACTTAGACATGATCACTACCATAAATATCCGAAGACTGAGAAAGTACAAAAAGGAAAAACATCATGAGATACAAAGTTATAATCGATAAGGGATGGCCTGTGATGGAGTCCGAAATGAGTAGGCGGAGAGGTGTTTAAAAGACAAATGTTGCTATCCAGTATCCAATCGAGGAATTCTGAAGATTCAGGAGAGTTTGAATAACTACCAAGCGACGAACTTCGTACATTAAAGTCTCCAATTATTATGAAGGGAGGATGAATATTTGATAAGACACTATGGAATCAAGAACTTGAAAATTTACCGTGAGGGACTTATAAATTTACTAAAGTAAAAGAGATGATTTAGATATAATAATTTTTGATACCAAAATTTCTGAATCGTTACTTTCTGAGCGGAAAATATTTAATACTTGTATAGGTAGAGATTTGTCAAAAGCAGAAAACAGACCTCCACCACGGCCGTCTTGCCTATCTAATCATTGGCTTTTTATAAATTTGAAAAAAATGAGGGACTTTTAGGAAACGTTTTTTGAATTGCTAGAACATTTGAATATTAAAACTGCGAAAGTTTTACATATGGATGCTTAGATAAAATGCTTCTTGGATTCCAAGAAATTAAACTGAACATTAAATTAAACAGAAAAACCTGAACAGTTTCTAGTAATCAAAATATGTGCTCGTAAATAATTTAAAAAAAAAATAGGAATGTTTTTTACGCTTTCTTCCTGACTCAATTCTTTCTTCAATGCTAGGTTCTACATATTTAATATTTGGTTGAGGAGACTTCATAACAGGTTGTTCGGGAAATATAATTTGTTGATTCCCTGAGTTAATTTGACTTATCTTTCTTGACTGAATAGATTTTGCACGACTCTTTCTTGGAGGAGATCTAGAAATAGACCCAGCTGGATTGGAACATGTTCGCCTCCATCTTTCATGAATGAGAACATTTGTTGAATCATTTGATCTTGTCTAGCCTGTATCGCAAGTAATTTTGTTTCAAATATAGAAGCCATCTCAGTCACTGCTTTTTTTTTCTTTTTTTTATAACAATATCAGTTATTTCAATTTGATTCGGCAAGGAAGAAAGATGACTTTAGGTTACACTAGAGTAAAAAACTGGTTTTTAAAGATTTATTATAGTGTCTTCACTTCTCGATAAATAGAAGGTGGTTTATACTTTTAAAATGTAAGAATTTTTTTTTCTTCAAGTCTCATAGGACAATTTAAATTAATAATTGCAAATATTTATAAACAATCTCTTAAGAGAAACGCCCTGTTTACACCTAATTAAATTTTTTTTTTTTATCTTTTGAATATTCCATTAAATCAGATTAGAGAAAAATATTTTTTAATATTAATTTGAGTTTAAATAACAATTTGCATTTCGTAATTCAGAAAGTAACCATATTCAAAGATTTAATAAGATGACCATGGTATATTTATCAATTTACTCTGCTTTTTTGGAATAACTTAAATTATTTTTTATAACAATGTTAGCAATAGATTAATAAATTTCATTAGTGTGCTCAAATGATAAAAATTGCAATGATAATCAAATGCTTTTGATAGTATATTATGTAGCAATTACAGATATTGTATCTTAAAATTGTAAAATAATCAACTTTATTACAATATTACAGTCAACCTATTAATAAGAAATATAAACATTAACGACGATATTTCGTGTGAAAGTCATAAACTATTTGATATTATATAACTTATTTTATACGGACTAATTTATACGGAAAATTACGTAAGTAATATGTTTGAAAATAATAAAGTTATATATATATATATATATATATATATATATATAAATCTTTTTGGACTGTGAAAATCATGTGTAATTTTGCAGATAGATGGCAGCACGAGTAATCTATTTTGTATTCTCTTGCAAAAATTTGAAAGATTAATCTTACAAAAATAGCATTTTTTTTTATGATAATTAATTCTACTCTTCCTCTTTTTTATGTACGATTTAAATACTTGATATGTAAACTATTATATATAAATATTAATTTGCTCAAACTGTTTTCTTTGTGCTGCAGAAACTATTTAAGAATCATTTATTATTTTCCATATATATCCATTAAAATAGTAATATAAGTTAATTAATAAAAATGCTCATATGGATTCAAAATAAAAAAACTAAACTGAATTATAAATGCTAAAAAAAACTCTATTCCTTATGAAATTGAAGAAATACATAAGTTAAATAGAAAATAAAATAAATTTGAAGTGATAAAGTAGAAAAATACGCTTAAAGTATTGATTTTTTTTAATATTACATAATTGTATTAAGATATTCATAATCTATAATAAGCTAAATGTTCAAAATATCCTTAATTAAGCAATTTCAAAATTTTGTTAATTATTGTAAAAGCTCATTAAACTGAAATATTTTTAATTCTCATAAATGACCTTAAGAAATGAAATACAATTCTTCAGAAATTTTGATTTAACAGAATAGATTAGCAGTAATTTTTACTAAATCATACCTGATATACATATATATCGATAAATAAAGTACATTCTTATTTAATAGTAATTAAAAACTATAATTTGAAGCTAGAAAAATATACGAAAATAAGAATTTTATTTTATTCTTTTTTGTTTTCAATGTATAATTTTCTAAAGAGAAGAAAATGAATTTAATTGGACTGTCAGAAAAATTTATAGTAAAGAGGAATGGATAGATGCATAAATATACTTTTAAAACATTTAAAAATTTTTGAATGTTTAGATACATTTTTTTATACATTTTTTTTTTCAAAAGGAAAATTATTTATAAGGCATTTTAGTATATCACTGTATATTCTAAAACAAGGGTGCATAAAAAATGGTACATAAAATAAACGGATTAATTTTTAAATGAAAATATAAAATTTAAATTATGAAATAAATTTATAAAAGAAACAAATTCAGTTGATATTTTAGCGAATATTTTTTACATATTTTCGTTTAAGTGATTGCATATTTGCTGCAAGTAACTTTGTTTTAAAAACAGGTACTGTGCTTTATTTTTAAGTTGATTTCATCCCTAATACATTTCATTTGTTTTCATCCCTAATTTTCCGCCAATTTCTCAAGGAAAACCAATAAACCTGAATTTTTCTCCGATTGAATATAATGTTTAGTAAGCGATAAGATCCAAACAAAATGAGTGTAAAATGAAGATGTTAAAAAATAATGGAGGAATAAGCCATCAACATTACTTTTGAAATAAATATTTATAAATTTGTTTAAAAGGAAATGTAGTTAATCACAGTATTAAAATAATTAAAAGATACAAAGATATGTTTTGAATTTTTGATCTTATAATTTATAGATTTTCTGGAATGCATTATATCATCTGTATAAATAATTCTAGACTGTTTCGTTCTTGTGACGTGAAAACATATGAATAGAAGAAAAGTCAATCATAAACAAATCATAATCGATAATTCTATAGTTTACCGTCAGTTGAATTGTAAATTTATCTCAATTCTAATTTACTTAGATTAGACTTTTCCGACATTAGTCATTACAGTTTAAATTCCAGGTCTTAAATTACCCGACACAAACTTATAGAAAACATCTACTTTTTATGCAACTTTATTGGCTATGGGAAAGTAACTTCTTTTTCTGGCAGAAGATATTCATTTATGATATTAATAAAATAAAATTTTCCCGCAAATTATTTGACTGACAGAGGATGTTTTATGATTTGTCGGAAAGATTTATTGTTACTGTCCATAAAATGCCCAAGGAAAATACTTTCATCCAGTTGGTGATCGTACTTGGCTTGGTTAAAAAGAAGGAAATAAAAGAGGCAATAAGAATTAAGAAGTTTTTTCCAAAGGATACATTCAGATAAATATGAAATTGAGTGTTTCGAGGGTATGAATTTATCAAAATGATGCTTCGTCTTCCTTTCAAGCATTGCCGTTGGGAAACAAAGAAAAGTTTCATTTCACTTTGAAGACATGTTTCCTTGGGAAACTTTTCCATGTGGGAAATGAAGCGATGCTTCGTTTCGTTTTAAGGAAACATTTCTATGTATTCTCGTCACAGAGTCTTTAAAAAAATTCATGGAATTTTTGCTATTATTTTCTTTAGATACAGTGAAATTTTTTTTTATATTTCGGTAAATATATATGTATACAGACATTATTTATACTAGGCATATTTATTTAAAATGATTGTTAAGAAAAGATTTGATGCGGAAAAAAAAGGCTATTTTTGATATTACTATAAATTGGAGAAACAGTATTTCACTTCAGCTATTTTTGGATTTGGCAGTATTACGAAAAAGATAATGTTGACGTCGCATTTTGGATTATCGAGTTTCTATGGCGATAATACGAAAAGGCATAGCTCTATATTGATTCAGAATTTGCTCCATGAAAATTTTTTTTCTTGAAATTGATACCAGATTAAATAAATCGGGGATTATTCTTTTCAAAGACATCATCAGTATTTTTATCGTAATGCATTCAGGTTTAAAAATAGCAAAACTAAGGAATTATCTAGTTTAGTGATTTATGTCGATGAGAACAGAGTAAGGAATACTGTGGCTATTTTTTTTAATCCAATGCACAGATGGATTACAAATTTAATTTACATTTGTTTACTGCTGTTGTAGAATAAATAATATTTAAAACTAAATGAGACGAAGGTAATGAAAGTATTTAGACATGAGTTGTGTAAAGTTTATCGAAACATATTTTTATTTCAAAAAATACTGTTCGATATAGTAACCACATTAAATATAGCTATTTATTTAACAGTTGATCAAAACCATTTATTTAACAGAGCATTTTATTGAAAATTAATATCATCTTGAATCTGCTTCTGAAACAGGAATTCAATATTTCATTAAACTTATTGTAAGAGCCCAATGTTAAAATCACATTATTCAAAATGGAAAGATCCTGGCTTTCTAACAGAAATCATTTATTTATAATTTTGATTCTCACGTGATTTAAACTATTTATTTATGATTCACTGATCATTTTGATATCGCGGTGTGGACAAAATAGCACCCTCAATCTGTCTGAGAATCATTTTGAAATCTTTTATCTGAATTGACTTCATAGCAGACTTTCCAAAGTTATGGAGCCGTATTTTAATTTCCTATATCGTCAGAAATGTGTGCAGAAGACAACTTCTATCTCCCATCGTTTGTAAGAGGCCCGAGATCGAACCAAGGAATCGACGCTGTGAAGAGCTCTGTCCTATGTATAAGCCACAGAAGACGGATTGCCGATTTCTATATGTGTGCTTGGTAGAGTCTGAGCTACCACCATTTCGACAGCACGTTACCTATGTTTCGGGAATTCAATGCGCAGCGGAAGATCTAATATGTTGTTGTTGTCGTGTGCCAGCTAGGCTGCCATTATAGGGTGCGCTGCCCCACTTTTCCAACTGAACCATATTTAGGTGTGGAGTTCGACTTCCTCAGTACACACACATGCCCTAGGTACCCGTTTATAGGGTAGACAACCATTCACAACCCATTCATACAAAGAAAGAGCAAAGACAAGATAGATAGAGAAAGAAAGTACATCCATGCCAGAACCGGGATTCAAACCCAGAACTTCCCTATCCGCCGTCAGGTACACTGACCACTATACAGGGTAGATGGTGTTCCAATCTGTTACCAAAGACCAATGCGTTGCTGTGACTTCGACTGTGAGTTTTTATCCTTTAATTACAAATTAAATTTTATTGTATGTATATTTTGGGAACCATGATGTAAGATAGTTTGTTACATATGAACAGTTAATAAAAGTAAATTGTTGCGGGAAGGATAAAATATTAAAAGGAACCTTCAAGCTTAATTAAGAAATTTGATATATTACATGAATATTGTCAATATCGAAGAAGATAGGAAACTTACATTTAACCAAAGTTGATTAATAATGGCTATATATATATATATATATATATATATATATATATATATATATATATATATATATATATATATATATATATATATATATATATATATATATATATATATATATATATATATATATATATATATATATATATATATATATATATATATATATATATATATATATATATATATATATATATATAAGCACAATATGTAAGTTCAAACTTAATCACTTCATTTTTACAATGAAATTAGTACCATAAATATTCTACAATTTAATCAAGTTATATTTACTTTAATCAAAAAAGAAAACCATTATGAAAACCTGTTAATAAACATTAGTAACACCCATTATATATGTGTGTGTGTGTGTGGTTATATTCTCATAATAATTATACCTACTCATTATTGGTATCCTAGAAAACGCCCTACCGGCGCCTTGCTTTTTGAGGGAACTAGAAGCCAACAGACTTGTATTTCGCGCTTCGTCAGTGATCACCTAAGGGGCCTCAAATATGTACAGAGTTAAAAGACTTTTAGTCTGTGACATAGTGTTAAGCTGAACAGGCATCACCTGAGCATATCTTGAGCTGTTTGAATTATGACTTGGAAGAGGTTTTTTTAAAGCCCCTTATGTTTTTGGATTTTTTGGCTGTTTCTGGACCTGTGGAGTTGGTCTAGTATTGAAATTGGACCATCTGGAATTAGCAACGACACCAACATGGTCATACAAATTGAATGTAAATAAGAATTAATTAGTGAGAAAAAAAATTCAAAGGAAAAAAGTATTTAAATAATTCACTCGTGGTTCACAGCCATTGTTCATTGGAGGGAGAAGTCGTAAAGGTAATATCAGGAACTCGGGACTTCTCAGACAACAATAAATAAAGAAAAAGCTATTTTACTTGATTCCATCACACACTGTAGGTGGACAGGACAACTGGACAGGCGAGAAAAGGGAAAACATATTAGACGTGGAATTTTGTCATCCTTCTCCCTATAGTTCCCACGAAAGAAATGTTGACTCTGGTCCTCATGAGGTAAGATTTATATTTCATGGACGATAATATCGGATTATATATATTAACAGTTTATTTTCTGGTTTATCATTGGCTAATATATGAATTCAACTGATTGTGTGCATACATAGAACGAGAATTTTTTAAAGCTGTTTTGTAAAAATATGTACCAAATTATCCATCTAATCCATGAACTACAGGGTAATGTTTCAAAATTGATTTTCGTGGTACTCGAAGATCAATTTTGAATCTTCTTGAAGAAAAACTTGAACTTGAAGAATATCCCATTTTTTACACTCCGAATAATGCTTTTACAAATGCTAAAATTTTTTTCTTTCTTTAAGCATATTTTAATATTAATTAGAGATGTTTATAAATGCAAGCATTTCTTTCCCGATTCTTTCACCATTTATTTAAATTTTCTTTATGTGTAATGGATCCAGAAATTCATAAATGTGTATAACATTTTTATGAAATAATTAAAAGAAATTTTGATTAATAAGAAAAATGTATTCTTTTATTTAAATATATTTTTTGTTTAGTTTGCTGTTTATTCGAAACACACACACGCAGTGAGATATTAATAATATTTATTTCACATACATGAAAAAATATATAACTACAAAATATATCCAGCAACATGCTTATTGTCAAAACTAAGATTGAATAGCTTTCTTATAACTAATCATTAATAGTAAATTTTCCACAATAGTAGCATTGAAAAATCATTTTTAACAATATTTTGAGAATGAAACAAAAGCATGCAGCTATGCTTTGACGTAATTGCTAAACGAAGTTCGTCGTCGAAATACGCGGGCGTTTAATTTAATTACCATTAAAACAACCTGATGTAAAGCTTTTGTAAGTTGAAGTTGAATCTCTTCCCTCACCTTAAAATCTTCTCCGGATGACTTGACAATTGGAAAGAAATTATTCATTTACAACTGAGGAATTCTTGCGAGAGAATAATTTGAGATATCCTCCAAATAAACGTATTCTGAAAGTAATCAGAAACAATTAAAATAATTTTATTTGGTATTAAAAGTATTTAAAAT
Source organism: Latrodectus elegans (assembly GCA_030067965.1). NCBI lineage: Eukaryota > Metazoa > Arthropoda > Arachnida > Araneae > Theridiidae > Latrodectus > Latrodectus elegans. The sequence goes on from CM057810.1 coordinate 106,941,214, forward strand.
AAAATTCTGTGAGCTGCATTATTTATTAATTAAAAATATACAGAAAAAATACAAATTTGTTTGAAATCTTCCACATTATCATTAGTTTAAATATAACTTTAAGATGAAGTGGCTCCTATTTGCATAATATTTCTTTTCATATCTTTATTAAATTTATTTCAAGCAATGATGATATGGAACGCGAATTTTACTTTTTTTAAAAAACAATTTAAGAATGATAAAATATTTAAGCGATAATGTTTATATATAAAAATTAAGGATAATATTATAAATTTAATAATGTCAGCATATTCAAAATTATTGTTGTAAAAAATTAATTTGGAAATTAAATAATTGATAAAATACATTTACAAATCAAATATTTTGAAATAAAATTTTTAAATAATAAGTTCAATAATATTAACATTCATAATAAAATTGCGAAATTTACTAATATGCTGTGGTAATATGCATATTAAGCCCTCATTCGAACTACGCTATGAAATGATGGCAACGATGAAAGAAATTCTTCGAAAACATCGAGGAGCATTTTTTTACACCAGGGAAAAGCAGCGGAAATTAAATAATTGATAAAATACATTTACAAATCAAATATTTTGAAATAAAATTTTTAAATAATAAGTTCAATAATATTAACATTCATAATAAAATTGCGAAATTTACTAATATGCTGTGGTAATATGCATATTAAGCCCTCATTCGAACTACGCTATGAAATGATGGCAACGATGAAAGAAATTCTTCGAAAACATCGAGGAGCATTTTTTTACACCAGGGAAAAGCGGCACTCTAATGTTCGAAAGGATCTGAGTTCGATACTTGATATCAATAACGATGACGTAGAGAGAGCTTATGTACGTTATACAGGTTCTAAAACTCTGTCCCGATGTTAGTATGATGCGAAGTAGAATTGAGAGCAGTATTGCTGTTGTTGCATCAGTGTACTTCCAAGTACCGAGCGCAGAGTTGGGCTCTACTAGTCTTTGTCATTTAATCTCTTCGTAATAATAACAATCTTCATAAATCAAATGAGTTAAGTAAATCTTCGTAATCTTCATAAATCAAGTAAAATACCTCCTAATACTTGACATGCCGCCTTCAAAGGTGTCATTTTTTTTTTTTTTTTTTTTTTTTTTTTTTTTTTTTGAAGAACACTGCAACTAAAACCTATTCAATGTGTCCCAAATATCTTTAATGACCTATTTAACTTGGCACAGTCTGAATAGGATGGATCGTCGGTTAAGCCGGGATTCGAACTCACTATCTCCCGAAAATGAGAATGATTCCTTAATCAACTTAGCCAACGCGACATTTTACATGTTTGGTGAAGATGTCAATGTTAAACGGTGGTACAAAATTAGAAATAGTTGGATGATTAAAAATAGTCGGTTTTCTCACTATGCGTTCAATAGAAAAGGCATTGGAATGTGAATAAAAAGAATCCCGACTTACAGTATTTATTTGCTTATGTAATTAAACAAACGAAAATTTGTCCTCTTGGTAGGTCATAGCGTAAAGCCTCGGGTTCAATTCTAGACACTGTTTAACAAAAGGAGATGGATGTCGCGCTTGTTTTCTGTACCCACATCTGCCGGGATGCATGCGTAGGAGTTTTCTTGGTAGCAATTACGTGGGGGATGTTACAGCAGCCTTACAACTGCCTCAGACCTTTTGTCATCTCCTTAAACGCAGTCAAAAAATTTTCCGCGTCTCATGTTATTTGTTTTTAATTAATCCAAACAGAAAACGCCAGTTTGTATTGCCAATCAAACAACGTTTTGTATAAGGCATATAAATAATAAATATTTTTATTTTTCCGAATTATATTTTCTCCCAGGAAAGTTATGTATATATTTTACAGAGGCTCATTAGTTCCTCATATTTAACGTGCCATTAAACTTCAACTTTTATTTCCTAGCTACTCAAGAATAATGATTCCAACTATCGATCAAAATTTGGGAAGACATCTTTGAATTTCTTATAAAAAAATCTTTCAGCACACATGATGACATAATATATCAAAAATTGAGAATGAAAGCAAAATTGAAAGCTGAGGGGAAAATTACTCTGGTTTATAAAATTATACTTTGATTAAAGTTATCATAAAATAAAGGAACTGAGAATTAATTTTGGCTGCAAAAATTCTCAGTTAATCAAATTGTGATAAAAAAGATAAACTGAAAATTTATTTAAGCATCGAAAATTATCTTTTTATAAAATTATCAAAAATTATTATAATAGAAATGAACTAAAAGTTTATTTTGTTGTTAAAAATTATGCATATTAGAATAGTGTATAACCCACTTTATTTAGTCTTTTAAATTAGTTAACGTTTTTCTAATTTAAATTATTAAAGGAATTAAATAACTTATTCACATTTGATAATTTAAAGGGAATTATCCCAAAAAGGAGGTCTCATTATAAAATGTAATTATTTTGAATTCTGTCCTTTCAAATATGTTTGTATTATATCCCAGTTTTATCTTAACAAAAGTTTTTATATCTGTTTTCAGATAATAAAAATAATATCTTTCTCTAAATTTTTCTTCAGGAAATAATTGTTAAAAGATAAAATGAGTTAGACGAAAAATACTTAATTTTTATTCTTATTAATTAATTAATTAATTTTTTAACTCAGAAGAGTTTTAGTTTATCCTGATTCTCAGTCCCTAAGAAATTAAATATGGAAAGAAAAATAAAACCAGAGAAAAGAGCCAATAAAATCACAAGGAATCAATGCTTTATGTTTCCCATTTTGATTATTAAGCTACTTTTTATATTCCACGCACTATTAATTTACTTTAGCATTAAAATGAATTCATTGTAAATTAAAGTAAGTTTTCTTCGGCAAAAGATCATCATTATTATATCGATTCAAAAAGCTAAAGTAATTATGACATATACTTCACTTTCATATTCTAAATTTAACTTTCACATTATGCTAATAATATTATACATTTATATAATATTATATATTTACCTATTGGAATGAAAGCCAATTTAATATGCCTTAAAATAATGCATCACAAAATTATTAACATTTCTTGAATATTTGATATCGTGGAGTTAATTGTTTTAATGGAGATGACCTTCTTGATGGAATGATGAAATTAAGCTCTGACTGGGTTTGAGGAAATTCCAGCTTATTTAAGGGGACTGGATATGCATATCTGCTTAATGTAAATATTATATTCTGTGAAATTAGGATTTATTTTAATTTTACTTTCAGGAAGTATATTTAGAAATTAATGTGATTTAAAACCAAATGTAAAGACAGTTTAAAAAAATATAGAATAATTTTGAATTGATTCATTTGATAAAATATTTATTATTTTAGTGATAAAAATGATGTGTTTATTATGTAATTTTGTTTTAAAGAAGAGATCACATTTATACTATAATATATATATTTTAATAATTATTCTATGACACACATTTAATCCTTATAAAAATTATTATCGATACATACAAATGTACATAATTTTTATATTTTAAATTTCAGTTCTTTGTATTTGTTAATTTTTTTTACTTCAAAAGAAGATTAAAATATACAGTTCATATACATACATAGTATTGGAATTAAAGAAGGAATTATAGTTACAACATTGGATTATACGTACTAAAGGAAATAAAAATATTAAAACTCTGAGAAAAATAGCTAAACATTTTTTTTAGGAAAGTCCGGCTAACCATCTTTCAGTTCACCAGATTTTTATGTAACATCACAATGGTCAACCACGAATGCCACATGTTGCAATGATTGTCTCTAAATTTGTCCTGCTAATTTATTGATGTTTCATCTAATTTATTAGAGAGTTACTGAAAGTAGTTATTTGTTATAATTTTACACGTTATAACTATACCCATAACATTCATTATAATGTTTGTGAAAGTAGTTGTTTTAATTGACACTCTATTTAATAGGTGTTATGGGATAGTAGTTATAAGAACCAGGTACTCACTTTCCAATAACACCTATTAAAGTGTTAGTGTTACTGTTACTTTTGACTCTTGGGCAAGCCAATCCCGCTATGCCTTTGGCTATGCGAATTTAAATCAGTAAATAAAATTTTAATGAAAAAAGAAAAAAAGAATTTATGTGAAAACCTACGACTTGTTCATCAATTACTGCTTCTGATGCAAGATACACTAAGAATTCTAGAAAGTAAATTAATCCGAAATATTTGTAAAATTCAAATAAAAAAAATTTAGTAAGATGTGTCGCGTTATATATACGTCGAAAATCTGAGCATTATCAAACAATAATGAAAGTATATTGAAACATTTTAAATGAGGAAGCATTAGAAGAATTCATAGGTCCATTCAAAATAAATAACACGTGATAACATTCATGAGTTAGGAATATTAATTAAATAAATCGATATTATAAGATTTATCAAAACTAAAAGAACACAGTAAATAGGACAATCAGAAAATATGAATGGAATAAAAATTCCATAGAAATTCATCAAAGGAATCCAATGAAAAAGAGGTAAAGTATAGCAGAAATGGCTGGTCCAGGTTCAGAAAAAATTGGTGTAAAACATAAATAGAGAAATAAAGAAGTGGAAAATAATGTTATGGAGAGAAAATACTGTGGGACTTAATAGTAAAGAAAGCTAAAACGCACGAAAGGCAAGAAAAAAAGATGATTTATAAATGAATCTAAGAAAATGAATAAATATAAGAAGAAAAGGAATACAAGTAAGTAAGAATCAAATGATTAAGTGTGACCTGTGACTCATTATAAAAATCAAAATCAATAAATCAAACTTTTTCAACAAATAAAACCATATTTGATTGCTTATACTTCTTATGAAATTAAAGCACATGAAATATAAAATTTATTTTTAGATTAAGAAGAAATTTGTTTTATTTAAAATATTGAAATTAAAATATGAATTTTTTTTAGCAATATCATAAAGTTAATTCAATGCGATCTATACATTTTAAAAATATTTTAAGATTATAATTTCTATAAACATGAAAAATTCTAATTTTATGGTAAGACTCAAATAGCAAGATAAATATAACTTGAACAAATATTCAGATCACGTTTCTAAAACTATGATAATCATTATGGTGTGAAAATGTTTGCTTTGGAAAATTTTTGTACTTTTAATGGCTTATAAATATTACATGATACTCTAAAAATATTCATAAGACGTTCTTCCTACATAAAGCGTTCTTTGATAAGTAACAGTTATAAATATCATTTCAAAGAAAGTTTCCATTATTTCACACTGAGGAACAGCTTTATTACTCTATAACTGTTATTTAAAGAGTATTTCTATCCTGTTCTTAAAATGTTATAATTGCTATAAATGTACTATGAAGTATTTTCTTACAAGTTGTAGAGTTAGTTTCCAGTTACATAGAAAATAAAAACGAATCTTGTATGTATAAAAAATACAATACGTAGAAGCGGAAAAATGTGTAACAAATAATATTTTAAAGCATTAATAATTGTTTTTGGTATATTAAAAAGTGGGTAGAATCCATTTTAGGATGTGCTTGGGTTGATGATAATCCAATCTTTAGTGATGATAAAAATTTTAGTGATATAATGAAATCTTTTATATTATTTCATTATAGATTTTTATTTTTGAATTTATTAATTTCTAATTTGTGAAAACAATTTATAACTGAAGTTAGTCTTTGATGAGATAAAGTTTAATTTAAAGAAAACGTGTTGTGGCAAGGTATTTAAACAGAGAACTTTCAATCATAAGTCTTTGTTTACATTACAAAAATGGAATTAAAAAGCAAGAAAACTATTTATGATAATTTATTAATAAGACATAAATTAGTTATCTAAGAAGCAAGACAGTTCTTGCCATTTGCGCATTGTAATTGAATTAAATGAGAATAAGTATACAAATTAGTATATGGCATAGTTAAGACACCGGTCAGTCGATAGTAGAAGTATCAGTCGTGATAAAAGCAGGTCTACCCATCACATTCCTCAATCGTAACTCGTACAGCAATGAAGAGAAATGGGCGTGTTAAGGAGCTCATTTGGTGTTGCTTGCTTAACGACTTCAAAGTGGGCTTATCAGCTGCTGCTTCAAGTCGCCAAATATGTCAAGCGTTTGGGGGTAGTGTTGAGAATGAACGTAAGGCAAAACATAGGTTTTATGAATTCAGGTTGGGAGATTTGTCCCTCTGTGATGAAAATGGTGTCTAGGGGACTAGTCTTCAAGTGGTTCACTGTGAGTTGCGGACCTGTATCCACAGCAATCAGAACATGGTCAACAAACATTGGAGCCAGCACTAGTTAATCGTAATGGATATACTGTTGTTGTTGTTACTTATCTCAGATTGTCTAGCTAGGCTAGAAAACCTCCATAAAACCAAAAATATCTGAAATGCCTGAAAAATGTAATGGGTCCCGAAGGACATCGTCTTTCTTAAAATTTAGGCAGATTAAGATATGTCCAGGGGAGGCCAAATTGACGGAACACCAAGGACAATCTGGAAATGTCCTTCGCCCCTGCTGAAAGGTGATTCCTCCTTGCTTAATAACGTGAGACCATATGTCGCGCGGGTGGCCAGGAAGACCATACAGGAATTTGATTGGAAAACTTTATGCCCTCCTCTTTACTCACCTGATCTTGCACCATCATATTACCACCTCTTCCACTGCTTGAACAATCATCTTAGTGGAACCAATGAAGGAGCCAATGAAGGAGACTAACAAGGAAGGAGACTTTATCTATGAAGGAGACTAGAATCAAGTCCTCACGGATTTCCTTGTGTGATTTCTCCGAGTTTTTCAGCAAGGGGATTGCACAGCTAAAGACAAGTTGGCAGAAGGGGCTGGGTGCCAATGGGATTACTTCGAGGACTAACAATAGGGGTGTATTTTCTATAAGTCATGTTCTTTTGGGTCATTGAAAACGGCTAGAACTTTCTTGTTTACCTTATAACAAGAATTTTTAAAAATATTTTGAGCAATTGTTTTCTGTAGCGATATGTAATATAAATGCTTTATTACTCTGCTTTCCTTAATATATATAAGAACTTTTTTAGTGATCAATTTAGAGTAAAATTAATGAAATTCGTGAATTTATATATAAAGTAAAGCATTTGCAAATTGACTTCGTATATTAAATCTTCACACCAATAGGCAAATTTTTTCTGAGGCAAATCATATGATTTTTGTCAAACTAATTTTAAGATATATATATATATTATAATTATACGCGTATATAATTTTTACTACATTATATTTTAATAATAATAATAAAATAATTTTTTATGTATGGTATATTTTTAAAAGGTATAAACTTTTTTAAATCTTAAAGATTACTTATTTGATTGGATTCCATTTCTGTAGAATAAACCTGTACTTTAAAGTATATCAATATTTTAAAATAAAGTTTAAAATGCTTTTGTTTAAGGCTATTGAACTAAATTTTATTTTTATTTTAAAGTTTATTTTCGAAGCCATGCCTTACTTTTAGATAAGGTTTTGACGTATATAAAATAGATAGGTTTTGTCTAATATAATGTCCATTTTAACATACATTTAAGACATATGGAATTTAAAATGGCCAACTAAATCTAAATAGCTTTCTTATAATGTTTTAGTTGATATTTAAAATGATGAAAACTCTTTAGATTTATAAGAAATCCTTTACCTGTATGGTTTAGGACCGATTTTAGCATGTAAAATACAGCTTGGGTTTGCCTAGGAAATGATTCATACAAGTGCTGAATAGTGTTTAGAAGAATAATGTATCATTCTTTATCAAAATATTGCGAAAGTTGTGCAAGGGATGACGGTGGATGATATCGATTTTGTATATATTGTATGTTCTAAAATAATAGACCTTAACAATTCCATTATATTGAGGTTTGGAGACATTGTGGCCCATGACAGAAACTGAATTCCATACTCATGTTTATAAAACCTTGATTGATATGCCCTTCTGAAAAACGGAGCTCCTTGAGACAACATCCGGGCATTACTTCCTCTACCTCACCATTCTGCATGACTACAGAGGAAAAGGGTGGCACAGCGATGAAGGGAGTTTTTTTTAGTTCAGTTTTGGCGGGGGTGCGGAACAACGGAAGAAATCACCTTGTAACGATAATTTCTGTTTTTTGGAGTTCCGTAAGCCTATTTTTAATAGCATTATTATGCTTGTGAGAACGCTAGTCTCCTTTTGCTTAAATAGGTGATTAGTTAGGTTTCTTAAGCCATTTTATGAATAAGTGCTTGTAATTGGAGACACCAGTCTCTAAACTTGAGGATTAATTAATTTTTTGGGCTTCTTAAGTTAATTTAATTTATTATTAATTAATATTGAGACGCTAGTCTCTTATGAATATATCTATGGGCTTCTCAAGCCATATTTGATACTGAACCAATTATTTTTATTGATACTTTGATTGATATTTATTGATATAGTATGCTCAAAGTATTGATATACTCTGATTTGATATTTGATACTAAACTATATTTGATACATTTGTGATGCTTAGAAAATAAATTAAAATTGACATCTGTAATGCTGTTATGATTTATTCTCCTTCAGGACCTACGCTGTAAAAATTTTTTTACTAACGGATTACCATAGACGAAAGAAGAACTTCACTGTCCTATTGCATAGACAGTGAAGTTCATCATTACCATCCTGGAAATTTTTATCTCCAGCTGGAAATAAAGTTTGCATCATAAAAAGGACGTGAACAGCTAAAATTTCTCTGTTCCTCCCCCCAGTGATCTTTTCTTTCCGGGTGATGATTGGTTCAGGACACGGCTGCTCATGGGGTGACAACCTTCATGCAGTTGACAGTTAGGAAGAAACAATCACGATCATAGGCTTGTGTAGGCGTCCTCAAAGTGTCACCCGTTTTGTAAGAAAAAAAATTTGTAAAAAAAAAATGTCAGACCAGTATTATTCTTCGACTTATTAATAGGCCAGGTTTTGAGAACTCGATAACATCTCTGTCTGTGATAATCATTTCTCCATAGGGTGTTTTGTTATATTCTATTTCTATCATTAGAAAATGGACACTGTAACCCTTCTTCTGGTTTTGTGAAACATATATGAGAATCCTATTATACTTCTATAATGATGCTAATAAAACTAAGAATAATTTTAAATAAGGTATGCCAAAATAATCTTAAATTATTAGAAAATTAATAAAAACTACTGCCTATATACTATTTTATTTGTTTTATATTACAGACAATTGAATGTTTACCATTTCCAGTCATTTTTTCATATTCTTCATAATGTATTAAAATGATGGAAACTATTGCAAATATTATGTTATGGAAATTAAGTACTATATCTTATTCTTCCTAGATTCATATACAATTTAAAGTTTTTCCGATTTAATAGATGTAGCGAAATTATGTGGATAAAAAATACGTAAGAGGAAAAATATGCTTGTAAAAAAGTAAAACAAACAATTTTCTAAAATTAAATAAACTCGTTTTGCGAAGTTATTTATATAAATATGTTTTGTAACATGTTTATATAGAAACATGTATGGTTTCCATTTATGAAAAAATAAACTCACTTTTAAATACATTACAATCATTCCTATATTTTCCCATCTATTCTTCTAATTGTTAAAAATAAATACCAAAAAATTATGATTCCATAAATATAGGTGAAAATGTTTTCTTTTTTAAAGTTTATAAAAGAGTATTTTAAAGCAAACAAGAGAATGCAGCAATAAGATCAAATTTTATTTTGATGATATATACAGTTATACATAACTTTCTTTGTAACTCCATTTATCTACAGAAAGCTTAGGAAACTCTCACAAAATTGAGAAAAGTCACTGTTAAATGTTTAATAAATAACTATACAAACATAAGATATGTTTTTATGAAGAGTAACAATAGAGTGTGTTTTTAATAGAAATTTAAAAAATATCTGCTTTTGAATTAAAATAATTTTTAATTTTCTTATGTTTTATTTATAAAAGTTTCATATTTAATCCATTTGCAGCTATCATAAATTTTCTACTCCTAAATTATTCTGCGCTCTCTGGTTTGTAAGATGATACGTAAAATTCCCAGCCTTTGGTTTCGTCTGAAACCACTTCTTCAGATACTTTAGATTCATTTGAAATTCCTTCTTCTGGAACTACCTCTTCTGAGCCCTTTGAATCTTCTGTAGCTACTTCTTCTGAGCCCTTAGATTCTTCTGGAACGACTTCTTCTGAGCCTTTGGATTCTTCTGGAACGACTTCTTCAGATCCTTTGGATTCCTCTGGAACTACTTCTTCCGAGCCTTTAGAAGTTTCTGAAACTACTTCCTCTGAAACTTCTTCAGAGATTTTAATTTCTTCTGAAACTTTAGATACTTCAGAAACTACATCTTTCGATTCAGTTGAGTCATCGGAAACTACTTCCTTTGAAACTTCTTCAGAGATTTTAATTTCTTCTGAAACTTTAGATACTTCAGAAACTACATCTTTCGCCTCGGTTGAGTCATCGGAAATTACTTCATCTGAAACTGGTTCTTCGGGTTTTTTAACTTCTTCAGAACTTGATTCATCAGTGCTTTTAGACTCTTCTGAAACTGATTCCTCGGAGCTCTTGGATTCTTCTGAAACAGACTCTTCGGAGCTTTTGGATTCTTCTGAAACTGACTCTTCAGAGCTCTTGGATTCTTCAGAAACAGACTCTTCGGAGCTCTTGGATTCTTCTGAAACAGACTCTTCCGAGCTCTTGGATTCTTCTGAAACTGATTCTTCGGAACTTTTGGATTCTTCTGAAACAGACTCTTCAGAGCTTTTGGATTCTTCTGAAACTGATTCTTCGGAACTTTTAGATTCACTTGAATCTGATTCTGAAGATACTTCAGGTTGGACAACTGGATTTTCAGACACTACTTTTGGGGGCTCCTGAGAGATATCTTTGTTAGCAATCGGTGGTTCAGAGGAAACTTCAGGTGCTGGAGACGATTCTTCAGGAGCTGCAGTGGTTGGAGGTAACTGACAAATTCCATTGTTCTAAGGATATTAAAGCAAAGAAAAGTCTTTTATTATAAATATATTATGGAGTAATTACAGTTGATGAATTTAAGATATCAAAACGATATAACGAAATATGCAGTTATCAAAAATAAGTATAAATTCTTATTTTATTGAATCATTTTTGAATAAAGTAATCTGATGGAGAAAGTAAATTCTTCCCTCTCATTAAGTTAATCATAAAATTATAATTTAACTTAAAATTGATTTGTATTTTATTTAACAACGAAACAAGGAGATTATGAGAGGATGGAGAATTAAGATCAACAATTTCGTTTACTATTGAAATTATTATATTAAATTAGTTCGTAATTAATAACTAAAGTAATTATCAAATCACATATTAAAAAAGTCAAGCTATAATTTCTGATTTTTGTCCTAATAATTTTTTTCATGCTTAAAATGCTCTTTTAGCTATGTATTCAATAAAAAGGTAAAGTGCTTTCGAAGAAATAAAATTTTCTCTAAGATATTTATAGAAAATTATTTATCAGAGAGTGAAGCTTTTAAAATTCAGTAAAAACTATCAGAAGGAGTTCTGATGCATTTAAAATTAATTACAAACGATTTAAAAATCCCAGACTCAGTATTAAGTCTTGGGTTATTTTAAGCAGTAATGTTACACCCCCAAGACGTACAAAGCTATAACTCCAAAGGTAAAATAGAAATGATTTGAGATAATAAAAGTATACTTTTATCGACAGTAATGTTTTTACATTTGGAATAATTTTAATTCCCGTGAATTATGAATTGTTTAAGAGATTTCGTACTACAAAAAAATCAACATGTTCTTTAAGCAAATTCTTAAATATTCTTTAAAATATATCATCAAATTATGAATTTTAAAACAAAATTATGATAGGTATTTTTAGTTTATAATGGAACTAACGATAGTCGGTTGTAGTTGATAAATACTTCATAAGTTCATTAATTTATATAAATTGAAGTAATAATTTAGTCGTGTTCATTTAGGTGCATCTGTGAACCTTAGTGATCTTTACGCATTAAAAAATATATATAATACTTTTTTAAATTTACAATATAAATATAAGCAAATATTCAAGTTACTTTTAGCTAGTACTCAATTACTATTATATAATATTACTATTACATAAAGTTATTATTATATATTATTCAATTATCAAATTTATAATAACAGAAGTGTTCATATTGATTTCTAAATTTGATTTTTATTTAAAAATTAGAATTCTATTTAATTATGACAAAAAATTACCTTTTTCTTGCCTTGCTGGACGCAGACTAACCCAGGGGCACATGGGCAAGTGGCGATGAAAAAATCCCCAAAAATTGGGACAACTTTATCGAGAACATGGCATTTACCCCCTGGAAAACAAAATTATGCCATATAATTAATGAAAATATAGATTTTAAATTTCTATTGATATTTTTGAGGTTTAAACTATTTATTTGAGTCAAGAAAATTTTCCAATTTTTGCTTGCACAAATTAAATTTTAACATTGAGAACGTATAAAAAGTGATACGCGTTTAATAAGAAACAAAAATAAATTATAAAATCAGAATTATGCAAAGTAAGTAGAAAAATTAAGCAGTATATCCAAAAAATTGGAAGTTCTGTATAAAAATAACACAGTAAAAAGTACATTTCAATATCTATAGTAATGACTCTATTTTTTTTTTTCATCTTATTGACAATCTTAACATTATTTTGCCAGGAAATTTTCAAGCAAGATTTTTTTTGAATAAGAGGTTCTGGTGAGATTACTTGGAAAAATTGGTTTAAAATCAATAAAAGCTTTCCCGTCGCAAGAAACAAACTGTTTTTCTGAAATTAACAAAGTCTTTATCCATGTTATTTAATTCATAGTTCTATTTAATTATATAAGTGTCATATGTTAATGTGGGAGGATAATTTGTCTACTATAATTTTTTTTACTAATCTTTCATTACAGTTGATATCACGTCTACATCACTTTATTCCATTTCTCATTGGCTTAAAATATCAATGACGTCAGATAACGCTCCATCTAAACCACACATATTTAATTATGATGTCGTATTGGGACGGCGTCGTAAATCGGACTTGTCGATGAATTTGCTATCTGCCATCAAATCGCATTCTTCGAGTGGAAGCAAACAAGGTGAAGTTCACCTTCGAACGTCTGAGAATATTGTTGAAATTCATTTAATTAATAAAAGGTTTTCATATGTTAGGAGCAAAGCATCGGTTTGAGAATCTATTTTTCATTGATTCAAGCCATTAACACGTTGACATTTAAACAGAAGAAAAAGCAAAAAGATAAAGAGAAGACAAAGCATCCACTTTATGGTTAGTTTAAATCGGTAAAGATGATTTTAAAAAATCATTAATCAATTGAATTCATTCTAAATTAATAACTGTGCAATACTTGTAAATAATTTCTTTTACATCTTAAAGCTAATGTCTTGCTTACACAAACATTAAATTTTTATATTTTTAAATATTTCATCATAACGAGAGTCCACTGTAGCTATATTTACTAATAGCGACATCTGGACAAATTTTTCCAGCTAAAGAGACATAAAATAGAAGAAAAGCGTCTTACCTTCTGGGGTTAAGGCTCTGCAGATTCCCCCGAAGAATGGAAGGCCTGCACAACATTGTCCTGCAGCACATTGGCTTTGCATAGTGCATCGTCCGGCGGAGACAGCCTGTAAACAATAGTGCAACGTATAGTATACAGCGCGTAAGAACAGAAATGTAATATGTTGCACACGAAAAGTAATAATAACAATGCAAATAGACAATATATAATATTGCAAGAACATGCAATATACAAATGAAATACATCGTAGTTTATTATCGTAGTTTTTAGAATTTACATCGCTTATTAAAGGAAGTATAACGTACAATGTATAACAAAAATAATTTCAACGTACAATGTGTATTGGAGGCCATCGAAGATGATTTAAACAGCGTGAAATTTGTACCACGTGTTTTTCGCTATAGGTTATGCAAATGATTGCAGTTTTAACGCATTAGTTGTTGTTGTTGCCACTAATGACACTTGGAAAGGTCAAGCTCTCTAGGCTTTGGCTATGCTAATTTAAGCCAATTGGGTGCGTTTTTCATTTAATCAGGGCACCACGAAAGTGAAAGTACGAATTTGCTCTTCAAATCCTCCGATAGATGGCACCACCAGAGGATTCAATCTCTCAAATTTTGAATTGATCTGAAGGGGGAGTAAATTTCCTCCAGACCATTGCATCTATGGTAACTGCTCGACTATCGACCACAGGTCTTCCGATTCCACAGATTTAACGGCACGTATATCGCATGTACTCGGTGGGTCTTTAGCGGCATTGAGAATAGAACCTCACTCTTCCGGACAGAAGGCCGATACCCTAACCACTAGGATACCACGACGCAATTCATATTTCATAGTATGCATTTGTACGTCATAGTTATGACATTTATAAACTGAAACTGTGCATTTAGAGAGGGAAGAGAGGCGATTTGAATAACTTAAAGTGATTTCTTAGATGCCCAGTTTGAATTTTCTTCATGTACCAAAAACGAGTGTTTTTAGCACATTTCTGTATTTGGATGAGGAAGAATTTTTACTCACAGAAATTGTAAATTATCCTTCAGAAAAATCGGTCATTTTATCTATATTAACCTGGCACCAGTTATGTGAATGTGGAATACCTGTATATAGAAAAGAACGATTGACATCAAACGAAGTGAATGCAACCGTTTCGTTACACCACTACACGTGAAGAAAGTCTTCTCGTACTAATAGAATTATTGAAACTCAAGGCCACCTTTTCAACCATATCACAGTAAATTCGATAACCGATGGAATTATAACAATCGAAATCCCCATGCTCTCTTCGTCATCAAATCTAGCATAGTAGAATGAAAAGCTCCACTTTTTTTTTGATTACCTTTAACTTTAAATCATATCCATTTTCATTTGTAATGGTCACATGCACAGTGTAGATGTGTGTAGAATAGCATGATAGCTTGTGTAATTGGACAAACAATGGCTACAATATCACAATGATGGCGTTAGAATATAGAAGTATGTTTAGATTGTTGAACTACATCTTCATACTATGTTTGCAGCCATTTCAGTATGACAAACTAAGAGAGTATAGGATTCCAATCTTGTGCTTGTACCATGGATTGTGCCTTGATCTTTCAGTATTATATCTCTGAGATTTTGAAACATTCTCCATCCTTATTTCCAGATTTCTGCAATGGTTATATATCACACGGACAAGTGTTCAAGGATCCTTCTCTGCCCTGCCTATCTGTATCTATAATTTATTAAAGGTGTCTGCCTCCCAACTTGTCTATTGGTCAGCGTCCCTGACCGCTGATAGGGAGGTCCTGGATTTGAATACCGGTTCGGGCATGGATGTACTTTATCTATCTATCCTGTCTTTGTCCTTTCCTTGTGTGAATGGGTTGTGAATGGTTGCCTACACTAGAAACGGGTACCTATGGTATGTGTGTACTGAGGAAGTCGGACTCCACACCAAAATATGGTTCAGTTGGAAAAGTGAAGCAGCGCATCTCATAATGGTAGCCTAGCTGGCACACGACAACAACAACATTAAAGGTATCTGACTATTGCCTAGTTGTAGAATTTAGTTCACATTGAAACACCAAATGAAATTTATCTGGGGAACTTTATCTATGTCTCAAAGAATTTTAGAGTGTAGACCTTTGATTAAGGCACTAGCGCAGAAAATTTCATTCCAATGGATTCCTTTCCATTGGGGAATTACGGGCAGTGAACAAGCTGATGCATTGACTAAGTAGGGATCTTTGATAGAATAATGTATAAATCATCTTCATTCATTTCACACAACTAAATTGTTCATTAACCTGACCTTTAGAAAAACCCTTAAATAAGGCGTGATTAAATGCTCAAGGAATAAGAGATGCAAGATTTATGCTTTGAGATTTCCTAGACATCAAATTAATTTATGAAGAAAATTATCTTAATATGCATATTTATAATACTGCAGAAAGATTTGCTAAAACATGCTACTTTCAGAGAAGACATTCTTACGATGATAAATGAGTCAGACTTGTATATTCAAGAATTTCATTTATTAAATAAATATGCAAAATTCTAAATTTCTGTTAAAAACAAACTTTAAAGAGAAAATTGTTGTTTTCTAAAGAGCAAGTGTATGATTAGAATTTTTCTATTGATAAAATTGAGTTATTGATATAAATAAATAAACTATAAAATAAACGCAACAATAAATCATTAAAAAAGAGGATTTAAGTGGCACATTTATAAAGTAAATTTATAAAATTAAAACATTTTGAATGAATTAAGGAATGAAATTCATTTTAACCTCTATAACAATTTAATGATGAATTTTACTTCTATACAAAATTTAATATTATTAATTTCGTAAAATATCATTAATAAGTATTTTTAATTTTAAAATAAAATTGTGTAATGACTTTGTTGCATATATGATTCTTTTGTACATTTACAGCTATCCTGAAAAATGAGCGAAAAATAGGAATATTTATTTTAATATAGCAATAAATGAAAATGATAGGCATTTTATATAGAAAAAATTGCATGCAAAATATAATAATTATAATATAATATTCCCATAGAATTAATTATAATATAATATTCCCATAGAATACTATGAAATAATAATTTTCGTAAATTACTTAATTTTTATAGCTATTCAGAGTATTATTTTGATATTAATTTTCTAAATAGGGATCACACACAATGCACACTTTGCAATTAATTTTCGAATAACATTGATAAAATAAAACAACCAGTTTGTAATTTAAATAAACTTAAGAAATAAACATTTATTGCAAGCATATATATGCATGCTTATATTATAAATAAATTCATAATTAAATATCATGAACATAAAAGAGAAATAGTTGAACATGTAAAAACTTAATTACATATTTTTATTTTAAAATATGATTTAATATACTGAATTGTCTTAAAATTTTCCATTTACGACTGTTGATAGTACTATTTTTATTTAATAGGTTTCATTTTTTTATGATTATTTGCAATAATCTACGAAAAAATTTGTTTGTCATGCAATTAGAATCTAATTCTGAACATTAACGTAGTTTATCTAATAATGAATGGTACCTAGTTTATCTAAAAAGAAATAATACCTACTTTACACATTCTGGTTCAAATAAGGAACAATTAAATGTCAAATGCAATTAATTGTTAAAAAATCATTAAAAGTTTTAACAATGCTTCTTAAATGGACAAACACACTCAGTTTTTCAAAATTAGAGCTTTGAAGTTGTTATTTCCATTAATATAAATTAAATATTAAAATTTTCTTGGGAAAAAGATTATTTTTTTTAATAAATTTATATACTTTACATAACCTGGTAAGTGTTTTCCTGATTCAAGAACGTTAAAAACAATGTTCAAAATTGTTCAAAACAAAAATGTTCAAAACAGTTTTTCAAAATTTGATTGAATTAATGTGAGATTATCGAATTTCATTGTAACAAAACTTTATATCGCAATTTAGAATATAGAAATTTATTAATTTTTTTCTGTTTAAAGATCCAGAATTTTACTTCCCTGAAGAATTATTGATTCTGAGAATTTATAAAAAAAATTATTAAATATTGTAAAAATGAAAATATAGCAAGAATTCATCATTTATTTAAAAAAATTAAATGTTTTTTTATAACTTCTTTCTATTCGCAAACAGCTCATATATAGTTAAATAAAATACAATAAAAAATAAACTTATAAGAAATATTTTATTACAATTAATTAAATTTACTTAAGACTAGTTTTATTTTCTAAGAAGCATGCAAATTCTTGATGCTTAGAATAAATTGAGCTATAAATAAAAAGGAAATTAAGATTCGTGCTTTAATTTTCAAAATTAAAAATAGATTAGCTTTTTAGAAATTTTTCATACGTTCATGCAGTTAACATAAACACAACGGAAGAATTTATATTAAATATATTTATTACTTTTAGAGTATTAAATACTTTATTATAACGAATTATGTTTTTAATTTGAAGTATAAAATCTTTCCACACTGGGAATGACAACTTATTATCACATTATCTTTTATTTTATGTTAGCTCCACATATTTTGAAAGAATTTCGTTGATGGAAATTTACATGCTACAATTTACATATATTTTTTATTGTCTAAAATAAAGTAGAAATAATGTAGATTATTCGTTATCCAAATATAAAAATGATATTATTTATTAGTTATCATTTTGAAAAAATTATAATTGCTATTCTGCAAATATCAACAAAAATTGCATTCCCAGAATTTATACATATATATTTGTAAAGGATTTGCAAAATGAACACTAATTAACTTACTTGCTTAGAAAAACCTATAATCTAAATCTGATGTAGAAATTAAACTCCCATCATTTTTGAAATTATTATTGATTTCCTAGTAATGTTCTGAAGCCGATGAATGATGACAGTATTCGATTATTTTATTTTCAAAGCATTGTATCATGAATTAAATATTTTTTTAAATAATCCATTAAGCCTTTTAAACTATCATATAACTCTCATAACTGGATTATTCATGTTTCCTGTTACTAACATTTTAAAAAGAGTGAACTTATTTTAATTAATTACTTCAAAAAGTATCTTATTTCCAATTACATAAATTTAGCACAAATAAAATATCTATCGCACTGAAGATGGGATTTGCTGAATCATTATAAATTAAAATGACGTTTCGAATTATTCAGAGAAGAACTAAATTTAGATTTATCGCCTGCAGCAGAGGAGTTAACTGTCTGCTTTGAAATGAAGAAGACAAGCTCACAGAATTGCAGCACCGAGAAACTGCTTATCATAATTAAAATTGAATGTAGTTGCTAGTTTAAAATTAAAATTAAAAGTTTGGAAATTAATAGTTTTAAAGAAGAAATATTTTATAAGTTCCTTCAACGTATTTTGTGTCACTAAAAACCATACCTCATTAAGATGGTAATTGATTAATTTTCAACACAATCAATGTATTATTTGATACATATAAAGAGACTAACATTTAATTTGTAAAGAACATTTAACATTTAAAAGACAATGCATTTAATATATAACATGAATGTGCGAGACTTTGTAAATTAATTATGATAAAAATTAATTAATTTTACTTTTATTACTTAACTAAGCCACAGTTAGATGTATACTGGGTAAAAGTAAAAATGTATTCGTTGAATTGTTGCATTTTGCTCATTGATTGAGATGGAATTTAAAGAAAGGGAAGTTTTAGATTTTAAATTTTATTTTAATAATTGTTTAAAATTATATTAATGTTCCTAAAAAGGTTTTAATTTAATTTTATTTATATTCTTTTTAGAAATACGATTCTAATCTTTAATCTATAAATCTATGAAAGTTTTTCTTGGAAAAATATGCTGTAAAAATAGAGATGAAAAATAGAGTTGAAAGAGAAGTTAACTTACCACCAGGACGTAAGAAAAGCATGCGATAGCTAGGTAAGATTTCATTTTGTGAGTTACAATTTTTGCAAAACTGATCGATGTTCCAATAAGTTGTTTTGGATATAAGTATGCACTGTACTTGGAGACAGTTGCAGTTTAAATAGTAGTTTACATCCCGGATTTCCAGAATTATCTCCTTGGCGATAATCTCTTCCCTATTATCCGCCAAATTTCAGATGAGAAAGATAGTTCACAAAGACGCAAGAAGTGAAGTAAGAAGTTTAAATATTATGAACAAATAAATCTAAAAGAGTAAGATATCAGTGCCCACATTATCGCTAAGAGATAAAATATATGAACTTGAAAAAGATTTTATGACAAACAAAAATCTGTTTTGTTTTGTAAAGCATCTTTCTTACCCATTCTTTAAGGTTACAAATTTATGGTTCCTTACACTGGTATTATCTTTGTATGCGGATATTTACCAAGGTTAGTATGACGGCCAAGCTGAACTGTAAATGTCTTTATTTTTTAAATAATAAACGATGAAATAATTTAAACTAGAGCTGACGTAAATCTTTAATTGTTTATATCTTTCCTATGCAATATAAAGTAACATTTTTAACACTGCAATCAAGTTATTTATTCAGGAAGTAAAATTTAAAATATATTTTTGTGTGTGGTTTTTAACTTCAATAGAAATAGCCAAATCTTATGATGTAAGAAAAAAATGTGATATAAAATTTCTAATTGAGATATAAATATTTTCCTTGTAATTTTTTACCAATATTTACCAATGCTTGTAGTAAATAAGGAATATTAAATTTCTACTTGATAAAGAAATTTCTCGAATTATCCTAAAGCTTTTTTAATTAAAGAAATATTTTCCCATTAAAGAAATTTCTTTGAATTATTGATACATCGATGTCAATGTTATTGTTATTCTGTCTGTTTCACACTAATGATCATTTGCAGAATATAACCAGAAGAAGACCCTCAATTTTTTCGATACCAAACAATAACTATTTTTGCATTAAACAATCATATAAATTCAATAATTAATTATATAAAAGCATTTGATTTTTTGGCATTAATTAATAAAATAAATTTTATTTCGTATCGTAAAAAATAATTTTACGAATTTATTTTCATCACATGGTTCTTTCTTTGCACATCCATTATCTCTATTAGCAGTTTAATTTAAACTTTTATCCACATATTTTTAGTTAATCAAGACAACACTAGGGGGAGATGGAAAATGACTCAGTTGAAATTTGGAACTGCTTGGGAAAACAGTTCAAGTAGAATAAAAAGTAAAGACATCATTTTAGCAATTATGAATTCCTTCTCCTTACCGGAAGTGAAATGAAAATAAAATGTTAGAACGTTTCTTCAGTTGTATCAGAGTTTTTAGTTGGAAATTTAGATTGAAATTGTAGCTGCATAGTTTGGAAGAGATCTCGAGTTTTAATATTTCCATAGTTATACTGTTTGTTTTGAGAAATGCATTTTTTTTTCTTCGCTGATTTTTCTTTTAAAACTTAGACGATCACTTTCTTGAAAGGATTGGTCCAGGAAGAGTTTTATTTCCTCTGAATATAGAATTTAAAATGTGGATCACAAACTGTTATGGTAAACAGTTAAATTTATTAACATAGTCTGTAAGCTCGGTTGCTTTAAAATATTCTTTCAATATCATAAATATAATTAAATGATAAAATGGGGTAAAATGTTTTAAACTAAATTCAAAATAATCATGTAGCTTGAAAGTTTGGAAACGTATGTGCTAGGAAGCGTAATTTTGTAACAATAAAATATCATAGGTCAAGAAAGAACAAAAATTAAAATATGAACTGAGAGAAAATGTGCATATAAAAGAGTTTTTTAAAATACGATTATATATTTTTAATATTAAATATTTTTCTCGTTCAATTTCCAATCAAAATGAATTTAAATTTATGTTCAATTTTTATTTTTTACTATTATTATGTTTTTGAATTTTATTTTTCAAAACAACTTTTCATTTCTCTTCTTGAATCACAAATCAAATTACAGTATTTGACATAAAAATGCTATTTATAGGTAAAACTTTATAAGCAAAATAAATATTATGAAAACTGCTTTTTTTACCTATAATCCTTGTATAACTTAATACTACTTTTATAAAGAATAATTCGCATGTAAAATATTCCTTTTATAAAAAAGATAATTATGCTCTAAGAAATAAAGGTTTTCAAGATGTTTCATCATTGTTCATGCTTTTAAATCAAAATTAAAAGAAAATTAGTTATATTTTATTAAAGACATTAAAGAATGTTGTCACCATAAAATTTCAATAATGATGTTTAGTTTATTATTTTATCCAAATCCATTTCTAAAATTTATTTAATTTTCTTAAAAATATCTTTGTACAATGAATGAGAAAATATTTTAGAATTCCAGCACTTTTATTTTGTCTTGACGGATTTCTTGAAATATAAAGAGAAAATATGTATTAGAAATAATTAATAAAAGATGCAGCAAAAAATTTAATTATAGAAATGGCAAATTATTTAAAATAAAAATCTTATATTTCATCAAAGAAACCTAAGAAAATAAATTATCCATAAAAATATTTTTTTCTTTAATACAAAAAAAGTTTTTTTTCAAGAACCATAGAAATTGTTAGTTATTAACTAGGTTATCAATGATTGTTTTTTATTCTTAATGAATGCATGATCGTATTTTAATATAAATTACGGGAAAAAAGAATATCCTCTTCATATAAGGGACGATTTCTTTTTCATTATAGGGTGTACATTATATTATCCAATAATCAAAATATTATTACCAAAAGTGTATTTCTAGCAATAGTAGTATTTATGACTATTATTACTCATGTTATTGCAAATGAAAAAATCAAGAAAATTATTGTTGTAGACTAAATTATGTAAATAATAGATATCACCAGAAAAGTTTTTACTTGTTTTATTGTGGTGAGAAAGAATTTTATTTATCAGGAATATGATTATCAAAAGTGGTAATTGTATGCAAAAGTATTTATAAATAATCAATTTTAATTGACTAATAATGAAGCAATATGATTGATAAAATATATTAAGTAATATATGTTAAATATTTTATTGGTTTTCTTGTTAAAAGTAAAATTGTTTTTAAAAGAATATAGCAATTATAAGAATTTACTTTATTACACAAATAATATTGAGCCGTTATCTTTAACTGAAATCACAACTAACTAGTGTTAATTTATTCCAAAACTAGTAGCTTTTCTTTTAGTTTACAGAGAATGAAGCTGTTTTTGCAGAATGGCTCGTATTAAGATAAATTAATTTAACTTCAAATTACCCTAATTTCTGAAGTAAAAACTACATTTATTTATGACGTTTTGAGTGCGACATTCTTTGTGCATTATATAAATACTTGCATACTCACTAAAAGAAATCGACATTATACTCATTAGAAAAATCCATATATAGTGTACTCATATTATGTTATAAAATAAAGTGAAACAATACGGTATTAAAATAAATGAAAAATAGAAAATTGTTATTTTTCTTTAGTTAAAAACAACTAAAAATTGTATCGTGTGCATGTGCGTGTGAAGACTTCAAAATTCATTTCGTCACTATCTGTACTATAAAGATTCAGCAAATCTTGATCTTTAACATTTTTTTCATCAGTTTTCATACATATTTATAATCCATTTTAAAATCCAAAATAAACTATTTTCAAAGCTAGTTATATATAGCTGTGACCACGACAGAAGAGTTAAACTACTAAAATTTAGATTTTACACATAACTGTCTTGGCTTTTCTTCAAAAATTATGACGTTTGCAAAAATTCAGAAAAGCTAAATGTATTTGATATATATATAATGAGAATTATTTTTACCAGCTGCTTTTTCGGATTATAGTCATATCTTATTCAACACTTATAAAATATCCTTTCATATATTTAAATGTAAATTGGTAGACAGATGGGAAAGAGATAAAGACAAAACAAAGAACAATGAACTTATGATGAACTTGCATATTAAAACAAAACATTTTCGTATTAAAAAATGAACGCAGCTGAATTTTGTTACATAAGAAATTTGTTCTTGTTTATATTGCAACTATTATTTCAACTTAGTTTAGTTGTTACTTTTTTGCACACTTCAGATTCTTATATTAATATATATATTTGTTAGTATGGAGTAGCTATTTTTAAATCAAGGGATTCATTTCTTTTTATTTAATTTAAATATGAAAAAGTTTTTACATTTAAGTGTTTTTTATGACTTCTTATGTTTTCTATACTATTAATTACTTTTGTTAAAAATAACTTTGTCTTTTACTCATATTTCATTTTCAATAGTTAAGAAACAAATCCTGAAATTTGAACTTTAGTTTCTATATTCCAATAGAATATGTATATACATATATAATTGTGTGAAAAAGATATGCGAGAAAAAACAAAGAACAATTAACTTATCAAACTAAAAAAAGTATTAATCTTGTATAATTGTTGAAAAATGTTATATTTTTCACAAGAATATATTTTATTGAATTTAGCATTAAAATTTACATTGTTAATTGATATTGTTAACTTAATTAAAAAATTTATTTGTTTTAAGATTGGGGTTTCATAAGGATAGTTTATTTTTCTATCAGCATGGAGTAGCTATTTTTAAATCAAGGGATTCATTTCTTTTTGTTTAATTTAAATCTGAAAAAGCTTTTACAACAAAAAAAAAATAACAAATAAGAAACGAATTTTAAAAAAAAAATAAGAGAAGAAATTAATGGGGCATAGTGATTATTTAAGGTTTGAATTTTATTTTTTCCAATATTCCAGGATTATTGTTAGTATTTTTATTTTATTTTCTTTCATCTCATGATTTATTCTTGATTTGTTATGTATTACATTTGTTGTACCTTCGGGCCCTGTGTGGTATTTGTTGGTGCACAGCTAGATATTCTTGTTGTCACAAATAAAAAAAAAAATTTTTGAATAATGGTTTTTGGCGTGTGTTTCAAAATATTTTCTTTCGTATAATAATTCTGCAGACAAATGAAAAATACTGTGTGAACTGCCTTACCTTGATTTAAAATTTGTTCACTTATTATTTTTTATTTAATGACTTGTAAAGATTGCGTATACGAGAAAATAAATGCATTATTATGTTTTTGTTTTTCAAACCTATACGTTTATATCTGCATGCTTTAGAAATCACTTGAATTTATGCATGAAACATTTATTTATGGAGGTATTATTAGTTTCATTTCACAGTATTAAAGGCTAAAGTATTAATACCTAATGGTAACTCTTGTAACCGATGGTTCACTTTTTAATCCTTGGATCTTAAATATCACCATTATTGGATCTTAAATATTATTCAACATACTATAGGATTACTGATCGAATCTGTATTAGTTAAATTTATATATTAAATAACCTTTGTTTGGGGATTTCACTGGGGAAAAGAATGCTCACTTACCGATTTTTTGATTCAAATTTCTATGTACCATATCTCATTATCCATTAAGTTGTCCTGTCACTCATTGAAGTCTCACTTTCTTGCCCCTTTAGATATATATATATATATATATATATATATATATATATATATATATATATATATATATATATATATATAGATATATATATATATATATATCAAGTATTATAATCTGAATCCTATAGTATGTTGTGTGAATAATATATTGAACATTACATTTTACTATTTCATTTGAGGAAAAAAATTAATTTAATTTGCTTTTCTGTTTCAGTTAGTATTAAAAATATTCTGCTGAATGCATTGGTTTATTTAAGCATTTCTATACTCATGATTAAAGTTTTTGAAAGAGTGAGAAACATAAACTATTTAAAATGATATTTTATAAAATACTGAAGATAAATGTTTGTTTTTAAAGAATTAAATTGTATATCAAGTAAATCAGTGGTAGCAATTAACCAATTAACAGGGGTTTTTGTTATATTAATGGATACTCTATTGTAAACAAATTATACGCAAAGGAATGGAAATGAAAGATATGTGATCAATTTAACTGCAAAAAGCTTTGGCATAAAATTATATAATTCACTACTAAGAATAAATGTTTAAACAACACATTAAAAATAAATGCTTAAATAACACATTAAGAATAAATGCTTAAATAACGCATGGGGCATAATGAAACATACAAACTACTGCAATTTACTATTAAGTAGAATAATCATATACTTCTTCAATATACAGTATGATATAAAATAGTAAGATAATTATGTATTTTTGTGACTTTAATTATAAAATTAATTTATAAATTTAAAAATAAGGTATTTAAAATTAAATAAATGAAAGATATGCAGAATATTTTTAAGCGACATTTCAATGTACTAAATATTTTATCAATACTTTCAAATTTTTCTGTTATTATAAAACTGCAAGTAAAAATTATTTTTTTATTTATTTATTTTTTTTTTGCAAAACTGAAGAGATGGTCGACCCTTTATTTTTCTGAATAAAATCAAAGATTCGAAATTTTCATTTAATTTATCAGATTTTTCTAAGGAGTGCATAGAAATGGTGTCCCATCTATCCATGACAGCGCCACTCTTCCAGTTCGTATGCAGAATCATATTGTAAATTATATCCATACAATCGACGAGTATAATGACCCCCAAACTTTCTTAGGAATTTAGATCCGGATTACGCCTCTCTCTCGAATAGCATAAGATCTTCTTTCTTTTTTACTGAAACTAATTTTTTAGTGAATTTCAGCATATAGTAAAGAGCAGTAGTAGAGTTCAGCATATAGTAAATCTCTTCCTAAAATTTCAAGTTTTACCCTCCTAAAAGTATACCAAAAATTTAAAGTAAAACGTTTCTTGGTAAGTCTTCCGTCAGTTCTTTCAAGAATTGTCTGCAGATCATCTTTTCCCATTATATAGAAAAGTTTTCTGCACCGTCATTGTGCCACTATTCATCTGTCAATTGAAGAAATAGCCCGGTTGCAAAATATTATTATTCGGGCCATTCAAAATGAACTTTTTTCATTGGAAAACATATTTTCCAAGAAGCATTCCAGGTCATAAACTTCTTTGCCTATTTCAGCCTCTCTGCTTTGTGATGCATCAACAGTCTTGGTTTTCTTTATAATTTCTAATTTAATGTTTGAAGTTTATCTTTGAGAGCATCATGCTTTTGCCTGTGAGATAGTTTTGCTTTATGAGTAGACAAGTTTTCATTTTGTGGAAAGGACAAAAATATAGTACATTATCGTTAATTCATATAATTTACTCTACCTCTCATACCTTTTATATTTAACAATATCTTTTATCAAAATGTTACGAATAACCGTTTTAAAACATATTTCATAGAATCTTACTTATTTTACTTTTTAATTTTCGAGGGCTATTAGAAAACCGAATAGTTTGATCTTCTAGCTTTGATAATTATGTGACACTGTAAATTTTTTTTATAAAAAAATAATTAAATGTTTTTATGTTATTGTTTGATCATATTTGTGTTTCAAATTGCTGTCAATAAATAATTTTGAAAGAAATAAAAAAATAATTTTGAATATAAAAATTAATTGTCTTAAGTTTATGTAATACTGGAATTTCAAGCTATTATTTGCTGTGTGAAACTGAATGAATATTTTTTTAGTTTTATGATTTATTTACGAAAATATGGCTTATGACATTTGCTTCAATCGTTTAAACACTAAAATTTAAATTAGTGGTATTTGGACGGCTTTGGTCATGCAACACACCCTGTTGTTATTTGCATTATAATGTTGTGCCTTATACATTTCTGTCTATCTATTTTTAACGATCTTTGATGCAAGACAAGGATTAGCTTTGCGGAAGAGTTCCTGGTCCAGGGGCACGCTACAAGAATCTATTTACCAGTAGATAATTGGGATATTTGTATTTACAAGGATATTTATTCCAACAATATTCCTTAATAGAATTAGTGTAACTGTATAAATAGAATTTATTTATCACAACAATATTCCTTATAATAATTGTTGTTGCGCTATATTTATCTCGCTTGTGTATGTATACGTATTTCATCAAACTATTCGTGATTTCGTTACACATTTAATACTCCAAGTTTGGATTTTTTTATACAAGTCACTTGATGTGTTTTTGAAAATAATTTGTTTTATTTTGAAGTAAAAATAAAAGCGGAGAAAATTATAAAAATCATATAGTTACATATAAAATATAAGCAGAAGCCAACAATTATGCATTAATTTATACCTTAATTCTTACACTTTAAATGTTCAATATATACAAATTATATAAAAGCGTAATATGTTTTATATGACATGCTCCAATGGTCCTACTTTCATGCACCTCAAACCACTTCTTAATTTTAAACTATTATCAACTGATGAGGTTGTTACACAATCTTTTCTTAATTTTCAATCCTCAGCAATGACATAATATTGAAGTCTACTATCATAGATACTAACATAGATTTAACAAGCATAGATCTTATTATGATCCCCTGCTTTTAACGTTATTAGATTAGGTATCGAACTCATTGACTTCTAGAGACCACAATAGAATTTTCATCTATAATATATAATTTTTACTATGATACAATCAGTTTGTAATGTGTTTCTTTCATCACTAATATTCATCTTAAATGGTTGATTTACTTAAAACTTTTACTTCCTCAGTTAAGAAGCTTCGAGTTTAATATTTTATATTAAAAAGGGTAAAAAGGTAAATTTTATGATAAAAAGGGTTCTGCCTCCACGAACATTTGAATATTAAATCATTGCATAATCTTATGTGAAATTTTGTTCATTTATATTATCAGCATTTTTAATTCTCTTCAGTATTGCATCATGTTCCTCACAGCTATTTCTGATGACAGAAGTTCAACGATGGATGTTCAAATGCTTTGCAACAATCTTTAGCAATACCCTATCCTCTTTATACAGTCAAAATAATATTTATATAATGACTTGTAATGTGGCATAACATTTTTACTCTTGAATTTGCTAAAATTGACTTTAGCAATATAGATCTCTAATTTTTATCCAGAACAAATTGATCTTAAGCATAACAGCTTTAATAGTACCGATACGAGGGAATAAAAATAATTTGGAAATCGTACTATTTTATAATTAGTACTTTTATAAAAAAAATAAAGAGGGTTATTGATTACTTATTTTTTTAAGTTTGAAATTTTCAAAATTGAACAAATAATTTGTAGTTACAATTATACCCTTAAGTACCATTAACTGTAAATTTCAGTTACTCATTTTTTTAAAAATTAAACTTATAAGTAAATACTTTAAATACTATTCTTATATTTACATTTACATGCATTATAGTTTTTACAGTGTGGTATAATATGATACTGTAACTTTTGTGATTTTTATTATTATATAAATAATGTAATATTTCAGTTAAATTTGATGTAAACGGAGAAAGTTAAAAGAGCTATACATTTCCAATTATACTTTGAATGTATTATTAATAATACTTTCAAATTTTTTTCATTCAGATATTTGTTACAAAATTATTAGGTTACTACTTAAAAGAATCCTTTTTACAACAATAGAAATACATTGATTTTTCTAGGTAACTTCATATGCATGATTTTTAATTAATCAGGATTACGAGTACAGTTTTGAAAGCTTTATCCCGTTTAATCATCATAGCTAACATTTCTTTATGTACAGAATTATTATTTGCATAAAACTGACTAGTGCAATAACCTAAGTTTATAAACATTTACACACATACACACACGCAGATATGCAGATATATGTATATATAAGGCCAGCTATTCTCGAGCACTGAGGCAATGTGCTCCATTGTTTGAAGGTATTCGGGCTCATGGACCTGGTTTGATGTTACTGTGAACCAGGAGTGAAAAGCCACAACAACAAGTTTGTATTATGGATTGGCGAAATTAAGATATTGATTCTACTTTACTGAACTCAATTTTTAATTTATTTTAACACGTGCCAAGGTAAAAAATCTTGCCGAAGTTTCCAGTTTAACCCAGACAAAATCAATCAAAAGATATACACTGTTGGTAAATCAGTGACTGATGACAAATAAGTCTATTTTTCCAGGTACTCATTGCAGTTGCACCATTCTTATGATACGCGAAATTTCTCTACACCATCACATGTCCACCACTACGACTATTCTAAGCTGTCTACTAAGGAAATAGTGAGCTTCTGTATGCATATTATGCCAGTAATAAACATTGCTCTCTGAGCTATTTGCATTGAGTTTATTTTCATCGTAAAAGCAATTTTTTCCAAGTATCATTCCAGGTCCTGTTTAAAAAATTTCCTACTTATGCTGCTTTGACAGTCTTGATTTTCTGTTAACTTTTGAAGAGCAACAACTAAATTTGATGTTCCGATGAGCCACATTATTGCACTGAACTACTTCAAACTAATACTATTTATATTTAAAAAAAAATTGCGTAATTGTTTGAAATTACATTCTTATATTTAATTTAAATTTTCATATTTCATCTTTGATAGAGTATTTAGAGGTATCAAATGTTTTGCTACAAAAGAATTCACTCTTTATTGTTATCTCAATTGTTTTATGAATCCATGTTAACTTATTTTTTAAAGCAAAATTTCGTAGGAAAATCCAAAAATAAAAGTAAAATCGTTATAAGAAAATTTTGTAATACAAAAACTATTGCAAATTCTATTATTCTTATTTAAGAAAATTTACTTAAAAATATAAAAATTTCTTTAAAATAGATAATCGATTCTAATGATTCTGGAATAACGACTTGACAAGAGAATATGAGATCAATCTTAGATAATATTAATAAAGTTATCAAATATAATGTTAGAAATATAATATTAATGAAATCATTTGAAGCTGGAAGGAGTTTTATAATTACTTTGTTACAGCGCAATTTATAAATATGGTAGGTAGAGTTTTATGGCGCAATGTGCAAAACAGAACAAGTTGCGCCAAAACTATGATTTCGAATAGTAATAATATATTTTTTAAAATACAAGATACAATAAAGCATCAAAAAACAAAAAATATTTTATATGATATATTTAAAATTTATAACGATATAAAAAATTTAAACATAATTACAAAAGACATTTAAAACAAGTTAAATAAAGTGTAAGAAACCTATTGCTCTTAAAAAGGCATATAAATATCTGTGGGGTGGATCCCCCAATAAATCTACCAAAGTTAAAATATCAGATTTAAAAAAATGTAAAAGTAAATGGTTAAAATCATGAAATGAAATTAAAATATGATGTACAGTGTATGGCTCATCGTACGTTTCACAGCAAAGATCTAATTCATTCAAGAATAAATGCCTGTGTGGGAAACGTTCGTGTCCGATACGAAGGCGAGTCAAACGGACATCAGCACTTCGTAAAGGTAAAAGTGATGATGAAATGACGTATGGAAAGATGGCACGTAGTGTTTTTTTGGAGACCTGCATGTTTCAGAATTCCTACCAGAAAGAATATGTGTGCTTTTTTTACTACCTTTCTCATGTCTAAAAGAGGAACAGTTGAATGAAGTAAAGATGATGCAGCTTTAGCAGTTGCATCAGCACTTTCATAGCCCTCAAGATCTATGTGACTTGGGATCCAACAGAACTTTATGTTATATCCCTTGCATATAAATAGTAGGAGGTTGATTTGTGTTACTGTAATATTTTATTGTTGTAATAATCATGAAATTAAAGTTTCATTCATATGAAATTTTAATTTAATGAATCGGATTTTTAAGTAATTTCTTAAAGGTGAAAAGCAAGGGCCGTTTTAAATTTCATTTTGAAAATTATTACATCAGACAATATTCAACTGCTTGCTTGTATTTTAATTATTGATTCTGATAACAAATTAAATCAAGCAAAATATTTTTACATAAAATTCAAAGTGAAAAATTTGATATTTATAGTGACCCCCCCCCTGTCTACAGCACCACCCATGATGTCATCAACAAGGAAGGGAGTCCCTCTCCAGAAACCATAGGAATGAGACGTATATCCATATGACTCTCATGTTTACCCTGTTTCCTTTAACTTTATATGTTTAGATGTAAATTTGTTTTACTTTTAGTATATCCATCTGTGTTATGTTCAAATTGTACCCTAAATTGTAATAAATTATTTTGAGCTATTTAAGGAACTTATTACTTTGTTCCTGTTAAACCAGATAAGTTCCACAATATAAAAGAATGGCTGCCCAACCTGAGTTCGAGTTTTTCGCTGTTAAAAAAAATTCTACCCAGAATTAAATTTTGTTGTCGGAGGGGAACTCAAAAATATTACAGGTTATCTCCTGATGTGTTGTGGTTTATGGATTCATGATAAATATAATCTCATCCGAGATTGTTGTTCAATTGGAGTGTCTCTCATTCGAGTATCTCGTTTTCGATTTGAGAATTCCAGATAAGTTTCTGTTACTGTTTTTATATTTCTAATATCTCCTAATTAATTGTGAAGAATTACAATTAAGGAAGTAATTAATGAGTGTTAATGCTTAAGCACTTATGAATATAAAACTGTATAAAAGGTTTCTTTATAAGTTGTTGTGTTTCGATAAAAGTGTTATTATTTTATGTTCTTGAATTTAGAACAGTATTATTACTTGCGAGTACAGTTATTTGTTTGATTTGGTAGACATGTTTGATATCTTATTAAATGCATAATATTTTGTATTAGAGTATTGAATGAAAAGAAACATTTATTTTATTATTATATTTGAAGTATTATAGTATATGTGCGTGAATTGTATGTAAAGACAATTATGAACAATATGTAAAGTATCTGCTAATGCTGAATATTATATTTCTTAATTCAGAATATTATATTTGAAAATATCTTCTTTACAGTAAGATAGTGTTTTAAAATTGAGTATCTAACAGAATTTAATTGTCTGATGATTGTGCATTTTCATGTGATGATACTTTTGTTTTAATTTAAAACACGAAACAAGGCGCTGCAAACGACCGTTTTTATTGCTTTCATAAACGCCTCTCTGTCTAGCCTTTTAATATTTATGAATGCTACGAGTTCAGTATACATTAATGCTTATTTTTATTTTATTTTTCGTCATTCACTTTCTGTTAAGAATCTTTGTGTTTTATTCTTTTAGTAAGTGGTTTCATTGAATAAAGAATGAAAATGTATTGTTTTTCCATGTATATTTAAGGTTGTATATTAAGATAACAAAATAATCATTAATATATTGGTAACAGGAATCTGAATTTATATTTTAGTAAATTGAAGAGATTTTAAGTTAAAGACATAAAAAGTCAATAAAATATTTTTGTTATTTATATATAAAATATTCTTTGAATGCATATGATTAAGTTATCTTAATCAATATATTTTGATTTAGTGAATGTTGCAATTAAAGTATTGATAAAATATAATTAAGGTACATATTTAGTGATTGTAAAACGAAAGTAAAGAGTTATAAATGAAACGAAAATAAAAGCTTCATGGTAGAATTTTGAAATGCTTTGTTTTGGCTTTCTGTGATTTGAAACATATAATAAGAGTGATTTCTTAAAATTTTAGTAAGAATAATATATTAAAATTGATTTGATTATTTTATAATGGTGAATATCATTTAAATATTTCAAGTTTATTTACAATAATTAAAGAGTTCATTTTACTTGCAATAAATGTTTGAATAAATAATAATAGGTTACACTTCACTTATATTTAAAGTTAAAAGGTTTATATTTTCACATAATATTGTACTTAAGACTGATGGTGTTTAAATTTCGTTTTAATTAAAATAAAGAGCCACATAAAACATCAGTATTTTAAATCAGTTGAAAATAACTTCAGAACTATGAAAATAAAACACATGCAAAAATGTTATTTCGTGAGAAAGGGAAAAAGGAGGATTTGTGTGTGTGTGTTGGGAAAAACCTCGCTACAGAAATGGGACTAGGGGTAGCAGATGATCTAAAAGTAATTCAACTGAAAGATATTATAACCAAATCAAAAGTTTATGATGAAGAATTAGTGAAAAATAAGTTATTTAATATAATAGAGGAACGGCTTGAAAAAGAAAAACAAGCTGAATTCAAAAGAATTGCCTAGCAAGAAGCTGCTAAGGAAGAAAAACTAGCCAAAGAAAAAGAAGAGGAACAACTACGCATTGAAAAAGAGAGAGCGTATGAACTGCAACGCTTAAAATTTCAAATGGAAGCTCAGAGGGTACTTTCCTCCACTGCCGTAGCTCCAGCCAGTGAAACAGAGAAAACAAGTTGGGATCTGAATCGAATTCTCCCAAAATTTAATCCCAATAAAAGATGAAATAGGACTTTATCTGACAGTATTTGAATGTTAATTAAAATTAGTGAATATACCTGAAATAAATTGGATACCGTACTTGATAGGCTCATTGCCAGCCGAAATAAATCAATTAATTGCTAGAGAAAATTAAGAAGATGTTAAAGACTACTCAAAGGCGAAAGAGATGCTCTTGAAGCGTTATAGACTGACATCAGATAGGTTTCGGCAGATCTTCTCACAACATAGAAAAAGTGCAGAAGTAACATGGAAAGACTTCTATTTTGAAACTAAATTGTATTTCGAAGGATGGGTAAAAGAGTTGAATATCATCATTTTTTAGAAATTGCAATACTTAATGATAGCTGACCAGTTAAAGAAAAGAACACCTCCAGAGGTTAGAGAACATTTTGTTGATCAATAGTCAGAGCTGAATGATCCTTTAGAATTTGCAGAAAAGCTTGACAGTTATGAAAATGTAAGACTGGGAATGAAGAAAAATTCACCTATCTTTGCTAAAAAGCCAAATTTGAAAGACTGTGTTAAATCTAATTCAGAGAAAAACTATAAGCCTCCTAACTCTAACTCTAGGGAAAATGACAAAATCAAATATTCCAACTATGAAAGTCCAAAATTTACTAAAGACAAGCCAGAAAGAAGATTTTCTGTTCATAGCTATGGATGTGGTAATCCTCGTTTTATTCAGTATAAGTGTCCAAAGTGTAACAAATTAAAAGAAGAGGCTAAAACAATTGTTAATGGTGTAAAGTTGTATACTGCACAAGCTTCAGATTTATTGTCCTGCTCAATTTTTTTTATAACTTTTGATGGTGAAAAAGAAGCTTTTTGTGCTGACACAGGTGCATCAAATTCCATTGCGGGAGAGAAATTTTATACTTTATTGAAAGAGAAAGATTTCAAATTTCAAAAGAAGAATATTACAATGGTACTTGCCGATGGAAAAGAAAGAAATGTCCCAGCTTTGACAACAGTCGTAAATCTTAATGTAGAGGGAAATAAAGTTCGCATGAAATTTATTGCAGTGTTTCTCAATTTTTTAGCATTCACGGCCTAATTTTCAATCATAATTTTCATCGCAGCCCCCCTCCCCACCGCATACAATAATAATGTATTTTGAATATTTTGGCGCTAAACCTACACTACAACCTTAATTTTAAACTTTACAAATTACCAAGAAAACAGAAATATATTGACATTTTTCAACATCGATCCTCAGCATTGAATAAAACAAGAATCTTATGCCTTTTTATTGTTCTTGCATCCCGCCATGTCATGCATTCTCACGGTTTCGCGAGAAGTTTCGATTTGTTTGGAATTTCTCTGGTCAGCTTAAAAATAAAGTTAGGAACGTGCGCAGATGTGAACAAATGTTTTCTCATAGGGAGAAGGAGAAAGTTCTATGACGTCAATTTCAATTCCAGACAATCTCAGTAACTGAAGAAGAAAGGCCCCTATGTATCATTTGCTCTAAAATGTTGGCGGCAGACAGAATGAAACCTAATAAACTTAAACAACATTTGGAAACGCTTCAAAGTGAGTACGTAAATAAACCCAGAGAATTCTTCGAATTAAAATTAAAATCATATGAAAAGCAAAAATCATTGTTTAAAAAAACTTTGTGAATGAAAAGATTTTAATTGTCTCTTACAAAGTTACATATAAAATAGCCACACCATTGATAAAGAGCTTATTTTGCCAGCCGAAATTGAGGATGTAGCAATTATGTTTGGAGATAATTTTGCAAAACAATTGCAGTCTATACCTCTTTCAAATGATATTGTTGCCCGTAGAACTGATATAGCTGAAGATGTAGAGTGTCAACTTTTGTCGAAGTTGCGTGACAAATTGTTTTCAATACAGCTCTATGAGGCAACAAATAGTAATAAAGATGCTCATTTTATTGTTTATGTTTGATTTTGTGATGATTTGTCAGTAGTAGAAGAATTACTTTTCTGCAAACCAATAGAACTCAAAGCCACAGCACTCACATTATTTGCTATCTTAAAGGATTTAATGGACGAGGCAAACATAGAATGGAAAAATCGCGTTGGAATATGCAACGGTGGTGCTCGTTCTATGTTTGGAAGATTCAAAAGCATTCAAGCACTTTGTGAAACAAAAATCGCCACAGTGCGTCTGGACACAGTGCATGATCCACAGAGAAGCTTTGGCTTGCAAAAAATTAGTCTTAATTTGAATATTGTGATAACAACGGTTGCAACCGTGATAAATTATATAAAAATGAGACTCCTCTCTGAAATCAAGAATCTTTTCCACACTTTGTAAAGACATGGGTGTAGTGCATTCAGCGTTACTTTTTTTATTGCGAGGCAAGATAGTTTTCACGAGAGAAATTTTTGCAACTTGTTTATGAATTAAGAGAAGAAATCGCCGTTTTCCTAAAAGAGGAAAACAGACCGGAAGCTGAAAATTTTCGCGATAGATTATTTGTGATGAAATTGAGCTACATGGTCAACATATTAGAGAAATTAAATAACTTGAGTCTTCAACTGCAAGGCACAAATACACATATATTGGATACGAGTGATAAAGTTAATGATTTTTGTAGGAAATTGGAATTGTCGAGCAGAAATTTAAAGCAAGAAAACTTAACAATGCTTGCAAATTTGAATGATTGTATTAAAACTTACAAGGCTGAAAAACAATATGTAAAAGTTGTTTTTGTAACCATTGAAAATCATTTAGCAATGCTAGCAAAGAATTTTAAAAAGTACTTTCTTGATGACGACAAACTGATATCAAATTATAAGTGGGTGAGGGATCCATTTCAAAATACTCCCGAAGGGCTTTCAGTTGAAGAGGAAGAAACCTTCATTGACTTCACGGCAAGCTGCGAAACCAAAAGACAATTGAGTAATAAATCACTCTTTGAATTTTTGGCAGGAGTGGATGATGAGTTTTCTGCACTAAAAACAAGGGCATTTCGCATTCTACGACCATTTTCAACATCTTACCTTTGTGAAACTGGATTTTCTGGGGTGGCTTCTTTTAAGACAAAATATAGATCTTAGCTAAATATATAAAAAGATTTGAGAGTGTCTATGTCTAATAATTAAACCCTCCTTCGAAAATCTTTGCTCCGAAAGACAAGCCCAAGGAAGTCACTAGTAATTATTAAATTGTTTTTAATTTAGTAAATTGTTTTAATTTAATAAGTTAATTATTTAAATATGTCGGAATGTATTTTGTTTTGTACGTGTGTGTGTATTCTTTCCTTTCAGTCACTTAATCAACTTTTTTAAATAACATTTTCTCTTAGATATGCTCGCGCCTCCCTAGGGGACGCGCCCCACAGGTTGAGAATCACTGATTTATTGCCTTACCAAACGCTAAAGGCAATAGCACATTGCTTGGCACTGACTTTCTCCAGGCCGCTGGTATTGTGCTTAACATCCAGAATGGCACTTGATATTTTAGTGAATATCCACACAGACATTACCCATTTTATCGTGAACCATCCGAAACCTAAATACTGCAAAAGTAATAACGTCGCAGAAATTAACTTCTCCTGATATGTCTGCTGAAATTTCAGAAGCCTCTAATTCCGTGAAATTGAAGAATGATGAAGGAAACACTTGACAAGAGAACAACGACACAAATTAAATTCGTTGCTGGAAGAATCTGAAAATAACTTCAAGCCAGGGCGAGAACCTAATCCTTTTATTGAACATAGAATCTAGAGTGGAAATAGCCTACCTGTTGATGAACCTCCATATAGAATGACACCTGCAAAGAAAGAGTTGTTGAAGAAGGAGCTAGATTCCTTACTAATAGAAGGAATAATTGAGGGATGTAAATCGTCTTATGCAAGTACTGTGGTATTAGTACGTAAACCGAACGGTACCATCAGATTGTGTGTTCATTACCGCAAGTTAATCTCAACGACTATTCCGGATAACAATCCATTACCTAGAATGTATGATTTATTGACTGAAGTCAAGTTGACGAAATTGTCCACAATAGACTTATGATCTGGTTATCATCAGGTCAAAGTTCATGAATCAGACCAAGAAAAGATTGCCTTCACCTGTCCATTTTGAACTTTTAAATTTTTACGTATGCCTTTTGGGTTGCGCAACGCACCCCAACTTTTCAAAGTCTCTTTGATAAATTTAGGTCTGGTCTCAAAGATGTTTTTGCATTGCCATACCTTGACGATATCATTATCGTATCAGAAACTTTTGATGAACATTTATCAGATTTACGAAAAGTGTTTGAAAAACTTTCTATATTTAAACTGAACGCTAATAGAAGCAAATGCCATTTTTCTTGCGACAGAGTGAAGAATTAAGGTCATTGGATAACTGAAAAGGGTGTAGAAGTGGATGCTGACAAAGTATCTGCCATTCAAAAAATTCCAAGACCAAAATGTGCTAAATAAGTTCAGTCCTTCCTACGGACTTGTTCCTGGTTCCGGAGATATGTTCCCCAATTTTCTGAAGTTTCTAGGCCCCTTAACGACTTAACTAAAAAGAATAAACAATTGATATGGGGTGATACAGACAGAAAGCATTTGAAGAGTTAAAAAGATTGCTGATCTCACCACCAGTGTTGTCTCAGCCAGATGGATCAAAGCCATTTCTCATAAAAACTGATGCGAGTAATTACGCTGTAGGAGCAGTCCTTATCCAAGGAGAAAGGCCGGAACAGCATGTGATTGAGTATGCCAGTCGATTGCTCAGTTCGGCAGAAAGAAATTATTCAACTACCGAAAGAGAAGCACTAGCGGTGGTATGGGCACTTTAGAAATTCCGTGGCTATGGGGAAAATCAAGGAATCATTATTGCATCAGATCACCAACCCTTGAAGTTGCTTATGAGTATTAAATCGCCATCCGGACTCTTAGCTCGATGGGCTCTTCAAATCCAGTCATATCACCCGAAATTTTTTTACACTCCAGGAAGATCTAATGTAATTGCAGATCCTCTGTCCAGACCATTTGATACAGGGAACAAATTTGTTTGTAACTTGAACACTATTTCCATAGATTTACCATCCCGGAAAGTATCATAAAATTGCTTCTAGAGATTGCTTTCCTGGCATGCGAAATTTTATCGCCGAATACGTGAAAGATTGTGCAATATAACCGGTACAAATCTAACAACCAGAAACTTACTGGATTATTCAGAACGCCTATTTACTGACAAAGATTTGAGACGTTGGCAATAGACTTGTTTGGTCCTCTCCCAGAGACCCCAACTGAGAAAAAATGAATTTTTCTTGTTGGAGATACCAGTACAAGATGGGTCGAACTTTCTGCCCTCAAACCACAAATGTCAATTGCTATAAAATATTGATAGAAAAAGTCTTCTTACGCTATGGCTACCTAGAAGGCTAATCAGTGACAACGGGTGTACAATTCGTCAGTGCTGTAATGCAACATACCTGTAAGATCCTGGGTATTAAGCAAAATCTTATACTTTTATACCATCCTAAAGCAAATCTTGCTGTACGGAAAAATCGAGACCTAAAACCCAAATTAGCAATTCTAGTTGGTGACTCGCATGATACTTGGGAGGACAAACTACCCATGCTACGTTTCGCTTTAAACGCCGTAAAATGTGATTCTACAGGTCATACGGCAGCTTACCTTCAGTTAGGAAGAGAGCTTCGAACCACAGACGATGTCAATCATGATATTAGAGCTGTCATTCATAACGATAACTTCGTATCAGAGGTAACACCTTACTTGAAAGAATTTGCACGCCTTACACCCATAATTAGAGAGCGTGTAGAGCAAAAACAAGTTGCTAGAAAGGAGTACTTTGGACAAGAGGCATAAAGCCGTTTATTATCAACCAGGCGATAAAGTTTGGATAACTTTTCATCCCGTGAGCCAGTTCAAAACCAAAACAAGTAAAAAATTAATGCCCAAGCGTGAAAGACCTTGCATAATACTAACGAATAGATCACCAAATACATATGATATTGCAGATCCTGCTGCCCCTGAATCAAGCACTCGGTACTTACCATACCAGTAAGTTGAATTCCTACCAACGATCATCCAGAGATACAGGGACAGTGTACCCCTTGAAATGTAGAAGAAGACCAAGTCGACATCCTCAGAAGCTTCTTAATCTCAATCCTGTCTCCTTGCCGGAACGTCGGCGGAGACAGAGGGGTAGTCTATAGCGCCCCCTGTTTACAGCACTACCCATGATGTCATCAACAAGGAAGGGAGTCCTTCTCCAGAAACCGTAGGAATGAGACGTATATCCATATGACTTTCATGTTTACCCTATTTCCTTTAACTTTATATGTTTAGATGTAATTTTGTTGTATTTGTAGTACATGTATCTGTGTTGTGCTCAAATTGTACCCTAAATTGTAATAAATTATTTTGAGTTATTTAAGAAACTCATTACTTTGTTCCTATTAAACCAGATAAGTGCTACAATATATATTCTATTTTAATAATAAAAAAATGTAAATAAATATAACTATGGGATTAATAAATGCTATTTGATGTGCTTAAAAAATGACAATGTATTACGATAGGAAACATAATTTTTTATTTACTTTTTAACTTTGTTACAGTATAGTTTACAAAATACTCATGGATGACAACATGATTACTTCAGTATTTGTATTACTGTAAAATTGAAAGAAAAATTTCTGTGATACATTTAAAAGTAGTTCGCACAAACATGGATAAAATAGAAATGCTGTTAGTTATTTTGTTCCATTGTCTTGTTTTTGTACATTCGATCTAAATAAAACCACTGCCTTTAAATCTTTACATTATACTTAAGCTGCAACAGCGTCCCCTACTGAATCAGCACCAGCAGCACCATCATCTACTGCAACATCACCTACGGATTCATCATCTACAGCACCGTCATTACCGTCATCTCCTGCACCATCATCTGCAGCACTGTCATCAACAGTAGGAGCGGAAGTTGTAGGTGGTACTTGACACACACCATCATTCTGAAATATGACAAAAAAATCATAAATTAATTAATTTTACTAACTAAAAGGTGGTCTACTTTCATGAAATGATTTTACTAACAAGTCATTTATGAAATAATATATTGAATTAAATGTAACTTATATAAAAAATATGCATTGCAATAAATACAATATGTTACATTTAAAAAAGTTTAAGCGCAATAAAAAAACATTTTTAAAGAAACAGTTAATAACTAATGAAAAGATTACCATATATATATATACACACACACACACATATATATATATGTTGTTACTAATGACACTTGGACAAGCCAAGCTCGCTATGCCTTGGCTATGCGTTCTTAAGTCAATTGGGAGCGTCTTTCGTATAATCAGAACACCATGAAGGTGAAAGTACGACTTATGCTCTTCAAACCCTCCAATAGATGGCAGCACCAGCGGATCTACTCCCTTAATTTTGGCATTGATGTGAAGGGGGAGTAAATTTCTCCAGACTATTGCACCCATAGTAACTTCTCAACGACCGACCACAGGACTTTCGATTCCACAGATTTGTCGAGCACGTATATCGAATGTACTCGGTGGTCTTTGGTGGCATTGGGAATCGAGCCCCCACCCTTCCGGATGGAAGGCCGATACCCTACAAAATTAATTTTCAAATTTTGTATGTATGTATATATGGAAAATAATAAAAATAAACTGTCTTAAGTACTTTGACTTAAAATGTTTTGATACTTAGGACTTATGAGAGTTTTCCATGAGTGTATGATTAAATTGAACAGTTTTGAATATATACTAAGAGTTAAATACTATAATAATTATAAATAACATTTTTATGCATACGTAAAAAATATCAATCGCGAGGGAAGCATGCTTAAATACATATATTTCTTTGTTTGATATGCTCAGGGCATGTAATGGAGTCAGCAACTAAACACCAATTCTAATTCAATAGATGTAATAATAAAGTGTCTTTGTTTTACGTATAAGTTCTCTTAAATAATTCTGTATATTATAAAAGGGCTGATATTTTTCCCAAACCACAGATAACATTTAGAAAATATTTTTTATTTATTTGCTACTCTATATCCATCATTTTGGGCACAAAACCTGATTAGATCGAAATCTTTACAGTTTAAACTGATTTCAAAAACCCTATAAACAGCAACACTAGAAGTGGAATATGTGTGAGTACAATATGTGTAATGGTTTCTCAGCAGTAGTGAGGAAAATACACGTTTATGGAACGTACATTATATGCCAAAACGAGAGATTGCCAATAAAATACTTTTAAACGTTGACTGAAAAATACTGAAACATTGACTAAAAAGATTTTGAAACATTTAATAGGTTCTTGTGTAGCTGAACTAAATGAAATCTCCCTAAGAGTATTAAACTCCCTGTTTTCTCGACATTGACTGGGT
This sequence comes from Latrodectus elegans, assembly GCA_030067965.1. Lineage (NCBI taxonomy): Eukaryota > Metazoa > Arthropoda > Arachnida > Araneae > Theridiidae > Latrodectus > Latrodectus elegans. The sequence goes on from CM057810.1 coordinate 106,983,305, forward strand.
TGGACCAATTAGGATATGTTGGTCCTAATGTAACGTAAATTTTACGTATGTGTAATACTTTGATTAATTCTATTAATCCTAATGTATTATTGGTAATTTATATGTAAATAAAATAAGATTTATTTAATAACATTTTTTGTAGAAAATATAAATAAGGATGATACATAAGAATTTATAGTCTTTACTCATTTTATTTTTTTAAAAGTTTGAAAAGTTTTTAATATTAACAGTTAATGACTATTTACACTTGCTATATATTTTTAACAGGATTTTTAGATTAAAATTCCATCAGAAATAATCAGCGATCTGAAATTATTTCTAAGAAAGATTTTCAAAGAGATTAATGCAGTTTGTTGTAATATTATTATTTGATTTTCTCATGCAATTATGCATATTGAAATGTGTCTTTATTAAAATGACAAAATATGTTTATAAAAATTTTAAAAGGAATTGGAATTAGACTATTAGAATAATAAACTCGACATTTACCAAACTCTTAAGCTTTTATTCGAAAATCCAATAAATAAAGAATAATTATGAAATTCTAAAAGCTGCTTCAGTCTACAGTTTAAATGAATAATATTTTTGAAAAGAGGCAGACAGTCTTATAAAATAATCGTAAAGATTCAAAATTTCATATATTTTTAGAAACATAATAAAGAAGATGGGAAAATGTCTGAGTGAAATAAAATATGTTAAAAGTAAAAATGTGCTATTTCATTTTAAATAAGTGGAAAATTGACATTTTTGACTTAAAATCTACAAAATTTTGCAGATAAAGTGTATTTCAAGAAAGTTTTGTGTACGTATCGTACAGACAAATTTAGGTTGATTGAAGAAATATTTATATTTGCACAGATGATTTGGCTTAAGGTTATAATGCAGAAAATTAGATCAAACAAAAAAAAATTACAACACAGAAACAAAGAGCATTTCATTTCTTTTTAAAATATTTTTTATTGATCTAAAATCCAGTCCACTTAAACAGTTTACTTTGGTATATTTTATAAATATCAGAAATTTTCAATTAGTCTGTTTAATTATAATCGATTTCCTTGCGAATCAATTTACAAAATTACAATCAATCAATCAAAATAAATCAATTTACAGAAATGCACCAAATTTCTGCAGTAATTTCAGCAAATTTTTTAAAGAAAAATTTCGATATCCATACATATATCTCTAAAATCACAATCCCCAAAAGTCAATCAATAAAATAAAGATTCAAATATAATTTTACCTTTTTCTCTCCTTGCTGGACACATACAAGTCCTTCAGCACAAGGGCAACAACCTATGTAAAAGTCACCGAAAAGAGGGACAACTTTGTCAACAACATGACATTTTCCACCTGCATGAATAAAAAAACACACACAAATTGTTTTAATAGAAATTATCTAAATTCATATATAGATTTTATATCCGCCTTAACAGAAAAAGATAACGATAATGTACCTTCGGGTGTCATAGGCAGGCACACGCCTCCAAAAGGTGGAATGCCTGCGCAACAGGTGCCCTGATCACACTCAGTCTGCTCTATGCATTTACCACCATACGCCACCTACGATGTAATTATTTCAACTAAATTATATTTGAAATAGGCTTAGGAAATGAAAAATTGTAATCAATTGTATTTTATTTAGAATATTAAAAATAACCTTATACACTAGTTTACTATAAAATATAATTTTAAGTATTTCATACTTACATTATACCATGAAAACAGCGAAACTTTCTGAGCACTCATTATATATAAGTTTATATCTACATTGGGCATATTATATTTATAAATCTATATTATACTCTTTATAAACATAGGAGCATAATATGATTAGAACAGGCAGAGTAAAAAATAAATAGCATCGAAAGGGGTATTTAGAATTGAAATGTATATAATGCGGAATTCCTTTGCCAAAGGGATTTAGACTCCAAAGCTGAAAATTGTCCGTAGAATACTTTGAAGAATTAAATAATTAAATTTCTTTGAATCCTGAGAACAAGGGAGAACAACTTTGCCTTTCAATTAAAAGTTTCAAAGCGCTTCAATTAGAATAACAGACTTTCAGTTAGCAAAGCTACGCGATGCATGTCAAAGGAATTTAGCAATCATAGGTATTATCAATGAAACATACAATATCTACGATCGTTATAAAAATTTCAGATTGTTAAAAGCTTCAGAATTTTTAAAATTGTATATTATTATAATATTGTGAATTAAAATGTCATTAAAAATAGAATTTTCACTAATTATGAATGATAAGAGGCAAGTTTTGAAAGAATGAAAGAAGACTGTTAATTTGAATTTATATTCATTCGTTAAACAAAAGAAAGTAAATTCTAATTATTTTAATCGAATTAAAATGAATGGCATGTTCAAAATTATTCTTATACAAATGAAAAGTGTCACAACATTGTAATATTTACGACGTTAAATTTTTGAATAAATTAAAACGACCGCGCTAATGGTTCTATAATAAACAACATAAAACTGCTTCTAGCATTTAGACATATGAATAAAATACCATATTTTTATTAAGAAAATAAGTTTAAAGTATGAAATAAATGCACTTTGAATTTTTTAAAAAATGCTAGCTTAATGAGTGCAACAATATATTGTTACAGATATCATTTACTAATGTATTTTGTTATTTCTGCTCACTGATTTTTATACAAATTTTTAGAAGAAATTATTTCAAATGTGGTTTCGTTGATAAATGAAGTTAATTTTAGTCATAATTAGTAACAAATTCTGCATTATTTTTTTAAAATAATTTTAGGAAACTTTCATTTATTCAATAGTTTTAGTAAATTGTTCGAACTTATTACTGAAAATTTATTAAGCATATACTAAATTATACATTATTGTCAATATAAATTACTAAGCTACTTTATTCACAAAGTTTCTTTTTATATCATTTATAAAAATAAAGAATAGTTTTGAAATGATTTTCCATTCAGAAGTAAAGCCATAGAGAAAATCAACTTTCAAAGCTATTTTTTGCATCATTAATGTGACCTTTCCATTCTAAGTACAGTAAATTCATTCCACTGTAAGCACATTGAAATTTCAAGGAATGTTTTGAATGTTATCCTTAAGAATCTTGAGTTAAATGTTGAATTTTAATTAAAGGATTATTAATGAAAAAATTGTTTACAATGAAGCACACAGCAAAATCGTACTTAACTGACAACTTTTTAAATAGCTGTTTTCTTACTTAACCTTTCAAGAATTGTATTTACAAACATGTTAAATTCTAACGGTAACATGGACCAAATATTAAAAATATAATTTAGGTGGTGACCCTTGAAACGATAAATTATTTATAACTTTTAACTCTAAGACTTTTTAAAAATATATTTTAAAGTTAAAAGCTGTGTGTTTTTATGGATATTTAGAAAATTTCCTTTTATAACTTTTAATTTCCCTTTCCTTTTACAAAAAAAAAAAAAAAAAAAGAAAAAGAAAAAAAAAAAAATCGGAGGAAGAAATAAGAAAATCTAGGGAAAGAGCATAATAATATAAATGGAAATAAGGGACAAAAAAATCAAATGAATTAATTTTCGATGCAGTTAAAGAATATATTCTAGATAGAATATTTAACTAATAGAAAATAAATTGTTGCCATTTTGGAGAATTTGTGATTCTTCAAAATGGAAACAGTAACTGAGCCATTCCGGAGAAATGATTTGTTGTGTGGAGATTGGACAGAAAAGTAACATTTTGACTTAAAACAAGACATTCATATTTTGACAAAGGAAAAGTCTTATAACTAAATTTATAATTCTCAATGTCAATTTGAAAATTTAGAAAAATATTTGTAAATTTATGGGAATTTCGGTGAAATTTACTTTTGTTGACTCGTGAGTCTTAAAGCTCGTCCTGCCTGAATGGTAAATATAAAAAAAGGAAAACATACCACTTATTAACAACTCTTAATTCAAAAATAATTGTCATTTAGAAGATTTTTTCATGTAATTAATGAACATATAAAATTTAAAGAAAAAGCTTTTCTCTCTTATTTAATCTTTTGAAATGTTAAAAATAATTTTGAAAATAAAGTTTTCTTCTTTTTTTTTAAAGTGATTTAAATGCTTTATGAATACTGTAATAACCCATATTAAAATGAAAATACAGTTGAAATTGTAAAGAGTATTAAAATTTTCTTTAATTACATTAAGAATTCGTAAAAATACCCATGCTTACCACTATCAAGACAGAAAAGGAAAGGGTTATTAAACTTGTCTTCATCTTGAATGTAGTTGAGAGTATCTTCCCACGATTCCAGATCTGATAGATACTTCGAATGTAATGACTTCTATTTTCTGCGGCTTAAATACAAATTAACAACCCGGATTCTTAGCATTTATCTTAGGAAGATAATCTGTTTCGAAATTCTGAGTTATGTGCAAAAAACTAAACACACGAAGAAATATGACGTAGTTTTGTCAGACGATAATTTGGTCCAGGAAATGCTGTTATCAGGTACGATAATGTATGCAAATATAATTCAGATGTTTTTACGATGTGTTATAAGTATTAACACACATGCGTTTCAATAGTTAATTTCCCTAATTTATAAAGAGCAGGAGGAAGTTGCGATTAACAAGACATTATTGTGCACTTTTTTGCTTGAAAGAAAATATTACAAAATGTTTCAATGAAAACAAATATATATAGTGCTTTTTCAAGGCATGAATATTTACCAGATCATATATAGTGGCAGTATACAATCATCTTAGAAAGTTAGAGTACGCAGCAAAAATAGAATAAAAATTGTTAAAACAAGAAAATCAATATATTTTAATGGTTTTAAACTTTTAATATAAGGCGCATAATTTTTTGATATACATATACTTTTTTAACACATATTAACGAGTCTGAAAGTCAATATAAGGCACAAGCCACGGTTATATATATAAATATATATATGTGTGTGTGTGTGTGCGTGTGTGTGTGTGCGTGTGCGTGTGTGTGTGCGTGTGTGTGCGTGTGTGTGCGTGTGTGTGTGTGCGTGTGTGTGTGCGTGTGTGTGTGTGTGCGTGTGTGTGCGTGTGTGTGCGTGTGTGTGCGTGTGTGTGTGCGTGTGTGTGCGTGTGTGTGTGCGTGTGTGTGTGCGTGTGTGCGTGTGTGTGCGTGTGTGTGTGCGTGTGTGTGCGTGTGTGTGCGTGTGTGTGTGCGTGTGTGTGTGCGTGTGTGTAAGGCTGTAAGAACAGATTGTTTCGATGGATGGGGGTGACATCAATATACATGCAAAATTCATCCAATAATTATTTAATTGAATTCAGATCAAGAATTCAATTAAGCAACTAAACAACTAAAATAATCCAACATCTCACTCATTTTCAGGAAAATACCATAGTCTTCCAGTGGGTACCATCCCATGTCAATGTATATGGTAATGAAGTTGCGGACCAATTGGCCAGGGAGAGCAGCCTGCAGAATACCGTTATTGGAGACCGCTTGTCGGCATCGGAGCTGACCTCTGGTGTCAGGATGGACATCACTGCTGTTTTTAGAGGTGCCAAACCTACCCATGAATGATACCAAGGCAAATATCCTGGTTCCGCTTTAGCGGAGCCACACAAGAGATGCGATCAAATGGCTGTGACGAGACTGAGAAGCGGCTACCTACTTGCTCAGAGACATGTTTCTGGTATCAAGATTTACCCTCTCTGCCTCAAATGTCAAAAGGCACAGGCCTCTCCCTCTCATATTCTTCAGTGTGTCGGTTGTGAGAGGAGTGATGTGGAATTAAGTCCGGGGGTGGTTCTGGAGAGACTGAAAACTCATGGATTCATGGAGCTGGTGTGATGCTACTGTCACACTAGTTGGGATAAGCAACAATAACAGCATTAAACAATTATGATAATTAAAATTTCACGAAATTCACTAAGCAGGACAAGAAGTTATTTATAAAAAGTTTTGTTTTGCTTAATATAATTATTTAAAGGGTTAATTTGCTTTTTGAGCAAAGGAGTTAAAACTTTTAATCAAAAATTTAAAAAGTAATTTTAAGTTTCCCTTGTTTTATTTTTATTTTTCACTGTATTTAGTTTGCTTACGTCCAACTTGTTCTTACAATACCTTCTTGGTCTATTTTCTTTAATTGTTTTGTTCATTTCAATATACTGATTTTTTTAATCTTGTATTTGAAATAAAAATTATAAATTAAAAAAATAAAATTATCACCATATGCAATAAAAAATCAGAGCAATAATTAACAAGAATTTAGTTTGATATTCGTTTCAAGTGAGTTAAATATTTATTGTTATTGTGATTCATTTTTAATTTTTTATGTATCGTTATTTCTCGTTTTCCGCGTAGAGAACATATAATGAATAAGTAATACTTTAGTAGATTTTGATATGCTTTTGGCAAACAAAGTAAGAATTCCCTAAATGTTTTTATTGAGATAAATTTGTAATATAAAACATTTATTACTTAAATTCTTTAATTTATATAGATTTAGTTTTACTGAAAACCAAAATGTTTCGAAAGAATTTTTTCTAAAATTATTATTTTTTTAAATTAAAATTTCCCTTTTCTGAATTTAAATGGGTATTATACTATAATAATGAAGAGATCATATCAAAACATGTAATTTGACAATATAAAAACGTAAATTTTGTTTTATAATATTTGAATCTTAAAATTTACTTTTTAATAGAAACTTTGAAACTTAAATGATATTTTTTAAATTATAAAATTTGTATATAATAAATGTCCCATTAAAAGGAAATAAATAAATTTAGAAATAAAAACATATCGCAATGATTATTTTGTCGATATTAAGTGAATATATATATATTTATTTTTGAGAATTTTACTATTTTTTTATGCACTGCTTTTCGTGAGAAATGCTAATACCTTTCTTGAAAAGGCAATTGCATCGCCAGTTCCATCCAAGGTTGAAACCAGATAATCTTAAAGGGTTTTATGAGAAAGATGTTTTCCGAGAAATTTTTCATGTTTCAGATTGCCATATTTTAGATTAAAAATCAGCCAATCTCAGTGCCAAAGAATTTTAAGTTTCATATACACCGTTGTGTACAGAAATGGAAATTTGAGAACTTATTATTGTAGTTCGGTTTTCACACATAGGAATGTGTTTCATTTTAATTAAAAATCGTATTGAAATATTGTAATTAAAAAATCTCTGTACTTTAAATAAATCAAAATGTTTTTTCTCTAACTGCATTAAAAGGGAAATTAAATATTTAAAGAAATTGTATATAGGTTAGTTAAAATTAGAATTTGATTGAAATTTACTTGTATAGATAAATTTAGATTGCTTAAAAATACGCTTTTATAATTCGCTATAAGTGTATTAGCAGTTGTGTTCTTTTTATTATGAAAACCTATTTGTGGTTACGCGATGTCCTAGCTAATTGCATCTTTCTTATTGGTGGAAGGTAGTGAATTTGAATCTCGACTTAAATGATGGTCGGTGGTGTTTGCTAATGGCGGATGGGCCACTTATAATATATTGTGGTTGCAATATCCTCCAAAGATAACTGTGGAACTATTTTCCTTGGTTCCTTCTTCTAAATTACGAATATACACTCCCTTTCAAGGTTACGATGGCATGCCCCCTGGATTCTCCGAAGTGGGAATCGAGCCAACTAACTACTGAGCTGATTGGTTCAGTTCAGTGCAGCAAACGAATAGTCCCATATCATTAACCATTCAGTTGCCAGTTTGTCTGGATTAACACCGGATTCAATATTCTCCATTAAAAAGGTAGCTGCCACTTAAAGAAGAATTACAATATCTTAAAAGCTACTAATTTTACAGATACTAAACGTGAAATAATAACGTTGGTTATTCAGCACTTATTTATATTGAAAATAATTCCATCTCTATTGATGAGAACCTATTTATAAGCTTAATCTTAAATTGTAATCAAGTAACCCATTACTAGTCAATTGTTCGTAACAAAATTTAAGGGGAAGACTATGAATACGTATATAATAATAACAGATAGGAAAATTTCTTCACAAACTAACCTATTTGCAATAAAATTAAAAAGCAATTATAAAAACAATTAAATTCGAATAAATTTCAGCTATAAAATAAAACTTGTGTACATACAAAAATTGTAAATTTTCGAAGTTTGGTGGAAAATTATATAATTTTACAAAAAAAAAAAGCCTTTTTCGACTACCAAACGAATTAGACGATTAAGTGTGTTGCTAACAAAGCAATGTATTTAAACATAATTGAAAATGTCTTTTAGGCGTGATTTGCACTCTTGTGAGTTACTTTAAATATCAGTTAATAAAAATATTAATTATTATTATTCGAGTTTTACTGTTTTTGTCAGTATATATTTTTTAAATACGCATAAAAAAGGAGTTAACGTATGTTTTTCTCTAAATTGCAATTAAAGCATCTATACTAAAAATCTCACTATTTCTAAAAAAAAGTTTTTTAATTAGATTTTTTTTAAATAAAAAGATTAATTTAAATTTAACTTTAATATTACCTCTGAAGATTCCAGAAAACATACTCACACTAAATAGATTTTCTTGTTTTGTTTTGTAAAAGAAATTAATGGTAACTCTTATTCCAAAAAATGTGAATTTACGGATAACTACCTTATAAAAGGGAGTGTGCTGTTGGATTAAACTAAGGGAAGAATTTACCCTAAATGATATGCTAAATTGTGAAATAATATTAGGCTTTTTTGCTTTTTTACATTTGTATTTTAAATGTGGCTCTTTTATACAAATTATTATATCAATAGAATTATTCATAGGTGGGGTAAGCGGCAGCTTCTATGGTCAGAGACCTGGAGCACAGTGTGTAGAGGACTAACTAGGTTCCAGAGCCAACAGAATTTAGCTGGACATACCGATTGGCCTTCACGCCTTGGGTGGCCATACTAGGAGAATATACTCCCGACATACTTCGCCCACTCCGTCCACTAACACCCCCCTCGCCACGGTGAGGCAGTCTGTAGGACTTGAGGAGGATGTTCTGACTGTAGGGCTTGAGATGGATGGTTTCTCCAGTACAACCATGGTATTAGAGTAGGAGCCCTGGAGGTTCCTTAATTCGTGGTAACAGTAGACAAACTGCTCTTACCCGTTTCATTAGTGGTCACTTGTCAACAATGACTTTTGTTGGAGGCATTAAATACTTCGAAATCTGCTCAAGGTGCTCTTCTGCACAAGCCTCCCCTGATCACATTTTATCTTGTCTAGGACTGACCAGACAAGACCTGATTTAAGACCCCCTTTTAGTTCTGGATTTTTTTCAAAGTGAATGAACTCATGGACCTGATATAGCATTGTTGGTCACCGAGATGAAAAACAACAACATATCAATAGAAGGATAGAATTTTTCTCGCTAATATATTGATAATGAAATTCATTGACTAAATGATTTTCATTTTCTCATTCATCTTAAATTTACTTCTTTTGTGTATCACAAATTTGAATATGTAATGTAGGAACTATTAGTAGATTCTAAGGTCACAATGGATTTAATATACATTAGATATTCTGCCCAATGTTTTGAAAATCACGTGCCAATATTCCAAAAACCCGTAAAAATATGAAGCTTGGTGAATGTTCTCCACATATTTTAAAAAGCTAGAAACGAAAGAAAAAGAATTAAAAAGTCAATTTCTGACAAACATGAAGGGAAAACAAATAACATTTTATTCGGAGACTTGAGAAGTTAAAACAAGAAAGTAACCAACCAGTGTGGCGTGCGGTAGGTTTTCATGCAGGGTGTGCAGAGAACAACAGCAACAATAATAATAAAACCATAAAAATGTACATCAAGCACTTCTCTAGCTTTTTATTATTCATTTGTACACAATATCCATAAGTCTGTCCGTATTACTAACAAAAGCATCAATTACATGATCAAAATTCTCGGGTATTGACTATAATAAGTATAACATATATTTTTTTATATTGTTATTAGAGATAAATTGTTTAATCTATTCTGGCTCTTTGTATAGCGTGAATAATTATTTTACTCTTTTCAATGCTGAAAATGATCGCTCCACGGAAGCAGTTGAAAATGGAACTGTACAAATTGAATGTGCCAATTTATTTACTTCGCTTAGGGCATCGGTCAAATGATTCAGCATTAAATACATAAATAAGTTTCTATGAATTCATTTCGTGGTATGATTCACTGCGCTAAAGAACGCATAATTCATTGGTTAGCTTTACAAAATCGAAATGTTTTGCTGAAGCGTTCTTTAACGAATGAAGGCAGTCATCCGGAAAAATTTAATATTTCTTAAAAAAAAAAAAAAAAAAAAAAAAAAAAAAAAATGAAATTCAATAGTTAAAAAAATTTCAGTGAATTTACTTTTTTAAAACGGACATCTAACTGACTATAGTGTCCATTATTTCAAACCATAAATTTTTAAAATGTTGGTCTGCACTGTAAATTTACATGACGTTTTTTTAAATTTGGGGGACCCACTACAGAAACGGTCTCTTCATAAACTTCATCAAATGCAACAGAAGTTCGCATATTTTGAATTGCATCTTTAACTTCCTCTATTTTTTTACTATAATATACTATATCTAAGTTAGTTTTTTGCAAAATATCAAATAGAACATCAGTATAACTAAACACTTTGGCAAAAATAATTAGGAGTAAATTATCGTTAAATTCTTCAAAAAACATGTGATAACTCTTTGCAATATTAATTGTATTGTTATCTCAGGCTTCTCTGGATTCTCAATAATATTTTCAAATAAATTAGATAGTCCTTGACTTTCGTTTTTTATGGAATTTTCCAAACATGAATAATTCCAACGTGTTGTAGCTAATTTTAGAAATTTTCTTTTAGTAATTTCATTTAGAACATGATTTTTTTGTAGACACCGAAATAAATGAGGCTATACCAGAAATTTCAACTATTTCGTTTTTTGAAGTAATCTTCTATAAACAATACAGATTTACTAATTAAAGTTATATATTAATCCTACATAATTTCCTCGATTAAGGGAATTTATATTCTCTTTGTGACCATGAAACGCATCTTTGTGCTAAGTAACAAACTACATGTATTAATCTCTTGAGAATATTTCTATTTCTTGTTACTTTAACATTGTGTTGAACAATCGATGAAGCACTTTGTTGATCTACTATTAAATGTATCCTGACGGTACCGAATGTTTTTAATAGTCTTAAGACGTTTATGTAAGATTGTGTTTTTCATGTTTCTTTGCAGACTCGTGGAGATGATTTAAATCACTGTTGTAGCCTTGTTTTGCCCAAATATTCTTATCCTTTTTAATTACAACAAAAAGAAAACATGGCCAACAGTACAACTTGTTTAATTCACTACAACCGGCTATCCATTTAAATTTTTCATATTTAGATTTTTGAAAATGTCGTACACACCGTTGTTGTTTATCGTTTTGCGATAGAATAATATCCGGCATCAGTCTATTTAATTCAACTATTTCGTTTTTTGTAGTAACGTCTCTCCTCGAAAATGATTTTTCCAATAAATTCTTTATATTATTGAGACATATTCTCCATTCTGAAGTGGGTTATTTTTTATGAATATAAATTTAAAAATTACAATAAATAAAATGTTTACCTTTGAGTAGTCTAGGTATAACAATAAACTCAGCTAAACTTATGAGAATTCTACTAGCACTGAAGTAAAAAATCATGTCGTGTTTAATGGTGTCATATCGGCTGCGAAAAAGCAATGCATCAGGCTTCCAAGAAAAACTTATATTTTCAGAGAACGTAGACAAAACAAAAACAACACACGCCGCCCGCCGCTGCTGTGACTCATCAGGATATTCATTGGTGCCGACAAAAGGAACGTCTATGCCACGAATTTCTCAGCACGCTGGCGCAATAAACTGAACTGCTTTTTGTTCTGTCAGTGGATTAATAATATTAATTATGTTTAACATTTGGAAATCATTTATTCTTCGAAAAACATGACAATTTTTAAAAACAAAACCAGTGATATGGTGTTACAGATATAATTTATATACTGTATGTAGGACACAATGAAGGGTAAAATTTGGACTGTTCTGTTAAAATTCGTTCTTTTCTGTCAAATAAAACAAAATTGTTTTTTAGCGAATTATTTCTATACAATACATCACCGAAATCACATAACCACACTAAAACATTTCTCTTTACATTGAGGAAATACTTTTTTTTTTTATATTTCCATGAAAACAAAATCTTACAATATATAGATGTAAGCTTTAACCGTCTGCTAAATCGTATAGCCAGCTAATCAGTTAATAAAACAAAAGCGCTTCAGTACGTAATTCCCTGCTCTAATATACAACGCTTAATAAACCGTACCTTCAGATGATTCTGAATGCCAAGTGCAGGAAAAATAGCTGCACTTGCCTCAGAGCTATAGTATGCTGTACTTCTCCAGTAGCCCACACAAGCGTGATCTTCTATCAGTGCACAGTGCGTACACATCAAGACTTCCTAGTTTACTTTTAAACTTGCTACGTGGTACAGCACCTAGTAGCACACGCACTGCGGGAATACAAGCAAGAAAATCAACATAATATTTGAATATATTATGATTAATATTTATTATATACCATCTTCTTCTTCTTTTTAATGGGCTTGCACGGTACTTGGCACCTCTGCTCGATAGCATTTTGTGCCATTATATACCATATAAAGAGATAGGTAGACATAGGTGAAGAAAATTATTGTCTCCCATAATTTTGCCATGATGTGCAGTGCACACCCTGCACATATGGACCACACGCCACTGTAATCAACATTATTCATCAAAAATTACTAGAATGCAGATAAAATAAAATTTAATACTAGATTAGGTAGATTAAAAACAAATATTCCTTACCCCCCATTCAATTGAGACCCAATCCAAAATCAGACGATCATTAAAATATTATGTAAAATATTTTAACTCCAACTAGAAAAAGCCACAGAAATATAATCTTTTTCTTTATTGGCCTTACACAGCTTAAAATGAACATAAACTGGCTGCTCAATATCCCTCTAGACAGCTCTGTATATGACTTTAATTTTCCAGGTGGAGACTTGTGAATTTTTGAGGTAGCTCAAGACATCATCAGGTCGCCTTTTCCTTTTGACTTATAACACATGAGCTTCCAATGCAAACTCTTAACCACGGTCATCAGGTGATTTCTCAATGTACCCAAGCCATGAAAGTCTCTTTCCTTCAATGAATCTTTCTTTAATTTTATAATTGTGATAGAAAATTCCAATTGATCATTATTTATAATTCTCCAGCGATTAATATTTAACTGTTACGGACCAAAAATTATTTGTAATTATTATTTGTAAATATTTTTCGTTCAAAAATTAGTTAATTATCAAAAATATAATAAAAAGTAAAATATAAATAGACAAAATTGTCACAAACAGCCATACAAAAAATTCATTCAATACCGTCAGAAGTGGAATGGCCGTGGTATCCTAGTGGTTAGGGTATTGGCCTTCCATGCGGAAGGATGGGTTTCAATTCCCAATGCCGCCAACGACTCACAGAGTACAGGTGATAATACGTGCTCGTTAAATCTGTGGAATTGAAAAGTCCTGTGGTCGGTCGTTGAGCAGTTCCCATGGGTGCAATGGTCAAGAGAAATTTACTCCCCCTTCAGATCAATGCCAAAATTGAGGGAGTAGATCCTCTGGTGCTGTTACCTATCGGAGGATTTGAAGAGCAAATGTAGTACTTTCACCTTCATGGTGCTCTGATTAAACGAAGGACGCCCCAAATTGACTTAAGTTCGCATAGCCGAGGTATAGCGAGCTTGGCGTTTCCAAGAGCCATTAGTAACACAGAAGTGGAATTGAGTTCTTAAGAGATGAATATTGAATTAGAGACAAGTATTGATAGGCGACTAAGTGCCTTATCTTAAATTCGACATAAACCAAGCATTTAGAAAAAAAAGTTTGATTTTTTTAAAGTAATTTGTGTAAAATAATACGTTAATGTCTTAGAGACAGTTAAAAAATAATATTTTATTTGACTATACAAGATTTTTATGTGTAAGCTACGCTTTTAATAATATATTTCATTGTTTAATTTTATTATAATAATGGTTTATATTTTTGCTTCCATTGCTGTAAATTAATACTTTCCTGTTCTTGTTAAGAAAATTTTATTAATCTCTTTATTTTATCTTTCACAGCAACAAAATTATTTCCATTTTTATTATTTTAGAAATTTTTGAGTAAAATTCTAATGAATATAACAATGAAACTACGTTCTCTTAATGAAAACTACCAAATATCGGTATCTTCAGTAAAAGTTCCAAATATCACTATTAATTGTAGTTTTGGGCACTTATTTTAGTCACTCGTGACAAATTTTAGTGAAAGGAGATTTAATCAATTTATTGCAGAAGAAATTAACTGATTAAAAATATCAACGAGTTCCAATTCATAAGAAAAGATAATTCTTATTTATAAATTTGAATTAATTTTTATCACAATATTTAGTTTTCCTGTTAATTTTACGTTTGTTTAAGAATTCATATTTATTGTTAAAACTATAGATAAGATTTATTTTTAAAGTAAAAAAAAATATTTAAAAAATTGTGAACAAATTAAGGATGAATTGTCGTTAATAATTCCAAGAAATGAACGTGTATATTGCTTTATACATGTTGAATTCCACATTCGATGTAAAAATTTAAAGTTTACAGTTTCGATCTCCCAACATAGGAGTGGATGTTTATTGTGATTCAGAATCCACTGTATACTGTAAAAACTATACAAATTAATCGTGAGCGATAATTAACATTTGAGTAATAAATTAATTTAAAAATTGCTCTAAAATTTAGGTTGTTAAAAATCTATCCCATCAATTCGATATTAAAAAAATTCAATAAAAACAATGTACTGCCGAAAAAAAGTTCATGCACTTCAAATATTAAAATCAAATCTCTTTCGCAGTTTTTAAGTACTTTAAAACATATTTTATAGCCATCCATTTCTAAATTTTTAAAAATAAAAAAAATTGCAAATAGATTTTTTGAGACTGATAATTTTTTTTCAAATCATAGAATTGTTCATAATTTCTACTGCAAATAAATGCATCAAAATTATGTTCGGCAATAAGCAATTTTAGCATAATACAGATAAATTTTTTTTTCCAGCTTGGCGAGATGTTCGAAACCTCATTATGATTCTGGCAACCCTGATTTAAGTTCAGAGAAAAATGCACCGTCAGTTAAAAATTGACAAAGAATGATTATTACGAAGTTATCATTTTTCATACTAAACATATTAATGAATTATATCCGATTCTTAATAGTATATGAATAAACAATTATTTTTAAAAATATAAGGTAAGTTTTTAAATTTTAATTATTAGAATCGATAACTATTGTAAGTTTTCCTATTTACTTTCAATATCATTCGAGCTTAATCTTTATTCACGTACTAAACCCAAATAATGTATGTAAACACAGAATGAAGATTATTAATTCGTATTTATATTACACCGAATATATATTATTTCACATGCTTTTTAAATTGTTTTGAGGTAGTATAAATTGAATATAAATTTTTAGAATTTATCTGATATTTAAATATTGTCTATATTCCAATCACAATTGTATAATATTGAAAAAATAAGTATACAAATGAAAGGAGCTGTTTAATAACTTAAAATGCTCATAATTTCAAACTTTTGCAAATAATTTAATGTTGTACGCTAGAAATAATTCAAAAATTTTAAGTTTTTAAACAATTATAATCGCATAATTTAAACGTAGCTTTAATTGCATGTTTACATGATTTTAAGATTGAAATTACTTATCAGTTTCTAAAAGTAACAGATTAAATTGAAAGATTAAAATATAATCAATAATAATGTCATTTTTTTAAATGAATTATGGAAATTAATTTACAGAAATTTAGAAAATGATATCCTAACATAGAAGTTAACATTTTTTTCATTGGAAATCTAAGAAATATAATTTCAAATTTTAAATATTGATATTCAGAAATGCTTTTATGTGTAACTTCTCATTCAGAATTTTTATTGTTGTTTTTATGTTCTCTATAACTTTACTTTTGGATTCGATTGCCAAATCAATGATTGTAAAAAATCCGAATCCTATCCAACAATAATTATTTATGGAACAATATGTATTTCAAATAATATTGAACTATGATTGTGTTGTTATAACTTGGTTTAAAAAAAATTCAACAAATATTGTATGATTATTCATGATTCTTCAATATTTTCTTATTTTGATTAATGTTTCTAAAGTACAGCTATATAGATAAAAATATCTTTAAATCCTTTTTATAATAAAAAAATTTAATACCTTCTAAAACAATAGTTAACTGATGTTGAGGAAATCATTTCCTTTTGAAAGTTTCATTTTTTAGAGATTGTGTTAATGCACAATTGATAAATTAAAATGAGGTTTTTCATAATATTTTTGATAAATAATTAACAACCTGTTGTTCAGAAATAGAATTTCTATTAATGGAAATATCAAGTTTAAGAATTTGTTTGTATTCAAAATTGTAATTAAAGCAAAATATAATATAGAAAATATTTTCTTGACAATTAGCTGAATAAAGTGTATTCTTTATCTGGATACAACCAACGAAAATTCGTGTTATGGGTCTATTGTTGAGTAATGGCGAACTAGATTGTAGAAATTTGCCTTTTCATAGAAAAACCTGATTGATAAAGATGTCGTTTCACCCAAAAGCTAACTTGTCCGATACCAGACTCATTCAAACACAGTTTTGCTGTGAAAGTTTTAGAACGTTATTTAGGTCTGGTAAATCCATTCTGGTACAAGGGGCAAATTTAAAAATGAAGCTACCAATTTATCTAGCAATATCTTTTTAGAAAGT
This sequence comes from Latrodectus elegans, assembly GCA_030067965.1. NCBI lineage: Eukaryota > Metazoa > Arthropoda > Arachnida > Araneae > Theridiidae > Latrodectus > Latrodectus elegans. The sequence goes on from CM057810.1 coordinate 107,000,153, forward strand.
GTGACCTTTAAATTTAATATCAAAAAGTAATGTACAGCATTTGAATATAATAAATAATACTTAATAAGTATATTTTGTTAGTCCATTTATTTTGGTCAGGTATTCAATTAAAAATGGTTTCATGGTACGATGACTTGTATTAAAACGTTTGGCTCTAGTTAATTAAAAATAAGCTTGTTTCATTTCAAAATTTTGATTACAGCGTTTGTAGTTTAAGTCAGAATTTAACTCATATAAATTCTGAGTAAAGTTGCTTATGCCGCTGTTAAGCAATGCAACATTCCGTTTCGGAAAGCAGATTTTCTAACGATATTTATTATTAGAGTTATGAAAAATTCTCGTTTCCTCCATTGCAGAATATGTATTTACACTTTTTTTTACTGTCCCATGAATAGGAAATTTATGGTACGCGGAATCACTTCAATATTTAATAACTTTTTAATTAAAATATTTATTTCCTTGTGCTCTCTACACCTAATTCGGTTTCTTTTATTCTAATCAATACAAGTGATTATTTCGTGGTGCAAAGCAGTGCTGTGCACAAAATTAAGTAAATATCATTAAAAATACATAAAAAATATCAATTCTATAATTTACATAATCGTAATTTTTCTATGAGAGCTAAGTTTATTTTTTTTTTCAGTGAAGTGGCATGTTAATGTTATCGTTGTGAATACTTTTAAATTCTTGTTGGAGTATTTTATAACATTAGTTAAAAACAATTTTTTAAACAGCCCAAAGAAATTTCATGTTCCTTACCAAGTTTTTGAAAAATACATGTTCATCTTCTGCCAATTTGTCTAGGTCTGTTGCCAAGGGACCAAGTATTGCTCCGTTTTCGACAGAAGTCGTCTTGAGGGCAGTTTTGGCTGTCTTCTTTTGTTACATTTGATAAAACTGCATTATATATTAAATATATATAATGAAATTTATACAATAATATTAAAAAAAACGAGTGAAAAATGAAACATAAATTGATTTAAGCAAAATTTTTCAAGCCAAATGTTTTTGTAATCTTTCATAATTATATTAAGTACCAAATTTCAAGGATCATTATGAATTTTCAATTAATTTCTATGATGGAAAAATTGTTTTAAAAATATATTTAAAAATAAGAACTATTAAAAAAACAAGATTTTAAATTAATAAAAGTAAACTTGACTACTAACAGTAAAAATACACGTATGTTTAGAACCTTAAATCTGAGATTAATTCAAGGTATTAGCGATATTTAGAGTTTAACAACAATGTGTGTTTTATACCGCCAATTCAAAAATGACTCCTACTTGTGAAATAATGGATCTTAACACAGTAACAACCGCCATCAATTAAACTATTTGGTGAGATCTATTCTTACATCAGATTGTACTTGTACAATATTTCTACATTTTACTTTGATAAGAATTGAAAAAAATTGGTGAAATAAAAAGATAACAGGAAAAAATGTAGCCTTTAATATTGTATTTTCCGAAAAATAAGTGAGAGTTGGTTGCCTGAAAAATATTTACGCAAAAAAATTTTTAAACATTGGAGGATTAAAGTATTTAAAAATTTCAGACATATTGAGGATGTTATTTTCTGAAAGCATCATGCAGGAAAAAAATGTTTTATATATTTCATCTGTATAAAAGAAAATAAAATTCAGTTTTCCGTGTAGAGAAAAATAGTCTTTCTTTGTTTAAAAAGGGAAAATACATTGCTTTCAATGATCATCCTAAAACTGAAATTCATTTTTATTAATTATCGCGAAGTTTCCTTTTAAATAAAATCGAAAAATGAAAACAAAATGGAATGAAATTAAAACAAAAGCTCAATCTTTAAACACTTATCAACTAATCCCTTTGTCTTGTGCAAAGCTGATGAGTTTAATTCGAATTTGAAAAATAAGTTCTGTCGCGATTTTCGCTGGCTTAGCAGTTTATTCCTAAACTAGGAAGGCCACAATGCGAAAGTTCTGATTTTGATTTTTTTTTTTGTGTGAATTAAAGCTTTTTAAAATTAGCTGCCTTCAGCATTAAAGAAAGTACTAATAAAAACGTTTTTTTAAATATTTTTTTTACAATTGTATATTTTACCCGTGTTAAGAGAAATGTTGCCTATTTCAAAAAGCAGTCTTTTTCAAATAACGAACATCTTTCTAAAATACCATTGGGAAGACCAATTACATAAATTAAAAGTTGCCTTTGGTAACACCAACTGGGCAAACACGCAAAATTTTAGCAGATATCACCCCAGTGGAAAACGTTGTTATATTTGGAAAAAAATTTCCCCTTCGAAAATGAACTTTATTTTTTAAGGATTCTTATTAAAAGCGATTATTTATTTTAAAACTGCAATTATTTCACCATTTACACTAATTAATAATTAGGCTATTCAATTAAGCAAATAAAAATGTTTTACTTTAAAATTTTCTTATATTTCAAAGACCATAAGTCCAGTGTATAAAATGTAATGAAATTCTTATTTTAAATATTTAGTGTTAATTAAATCCATAATTTTTATAATTTAAGTAATGCAATGTAGAATAAATTTCGGTTTAATGAAATAAATCTTTTAAATTGAAATTGGAATGATTAAAAACTCTAATGGAAGAAATATAAAATGGTATTTTTGATTCCGATTTGGCGAGTATCGCTATGACCTGAAGGTCAAAAGGTTAAGCCACTTTTTAGTTTTTTTCTGGCAACCCTAAAATAAAATGAGCACAAATTTCAAACTGAGATTTGTTACACGGACAGATGAAAAAGTACGTTAATAGCATATTTTTAATTCAGAGACGAAATTATAATCTCGAATTTTAAAGATTATCAAGTAGTCCATGAAATGTTTAATTATTGATGGTATTGTCTTTATGATCACAAAGAATGACTGATTTTGATGTAAGTATTCGTAAAATTGATGAAATATTCTGGTTGATGAAAACTTTTATGAAAATTATTGTAAATAATTGGAATTAGTTCAAATATTTTAATTTTTATCATCCAAACTTATGTTTCTTCAGATTATTATTAATTTTTTTTTGCTACTATTTCTTTTTTACTGACATAACTATAATATTCAGGTTTCTGTTTCTTTCATTTTCATATTAATTTACCTATTAAATATGTTTAAATTTTAGAGTTATTATTATCTTCCAAATCATTGTTAGATTTCTTGAATTCATGTATTGGTGCTTATTTTAATGAGAAGTTCCTGTTATCTATTTTTGAAAAAATAGATGAATTAGAAAAATATAATTTTTAAAATTTAAAGAAATGTTATACATTATATTTTAATAATGGAATACTATTTAATAATTTCTTTAAAGAAATGTTTACTAGTAAATTTAATTAATTTAAAAAAATTAAATTCTGATTAATGTAATTTAAAGAAATTAAATTAATTAAAAGTCTAATTTTTCTAATTTAAAGAAATGTTTATTAGTAAATTAATTCACATTTTCAATCAAACCATAGAAAGAAGAACCATAATGTGTGTAAACGGTTGTCTACAAACATTAATTTGGTATTGATCAAATGTGTTGGCAATTGTGTGTTTTTATAATGAAATAATTTGAGACACTTTTATGTTAAAATTACGAAGTTATTTAAATTGGGTTATTATTAAAAGAATTGAAATTGATGTTTTACGCTGTGAACTAAAAATTGAGATAATGTCAATTAAGATAACAGAAATACTGTATCAAATTAGTAGAAATAATTGATCAATTCGTGGTTTATAATATATTAGTCATTCTTAGATTTTGTGATAAAAGATTGAAAAAAATAAGGAATTAATAATTGATAATTGTATATTGATACAGGTAGCGCTTTCAACACCCACGTGACGTTTAAATATAATTAAATTATTGAAGCAATTTTCTCTCGTAATTTTTTGATAAGAATCTAAAGATATTGTACACTCTATTTTTTAAAAAATAACTTTGATAATAAATTTAAAATAATTTATTTTCAAATTGTTTATTGCTCAAAAGTGAGAATTGTCTTAAAAGTTTAATTAATTTTTGAAATTTAACTATTAGCAAGAAACAGGTACTTTGTTATTGTAGTTTGAAACAAATGGGCAAGTGATGTCAAAGACCGAGGTAATAGTTATAAATGTATTTATGAATTGTGCTAAATCTAATTATCTTTCAATTAATACTACGAATTGTATTTATGAATTGTGTTAAATCTAATTATCTTTCAATTACTTTTTTATCCTAACTTCCATAACATTGGGCGAGGGAAAATCATTAGTTTTAACCAGAATTTGTTAAAGGGTTTTTTGATGATTTTGTATAATTGTTAACATGTGTAACGTAACTTAAAGTAGGAAGAAGAGATCTCTTTTGATAAATTTTTACATTAATTTATTTTGCACATTTCTTGTTTTTTATGTTCTCATGTTAAAAATAGTTTAGAAATAGTTTCTTGGCGGCAAAAGAATGGTATTAAATTTGGCGAACTGACGTTTCCCTCTATTTAATCTGAGAATCCTTCTATTTAACAAATAGTTTATTTTTTTGTTAAAACTTTGCTTTAATCTAGTTTATTTATATAAAGTATGTTTATATATGTATATATATATATATATATATATATATATATATATACACATACTTGCTTATTTTTACAGTAATTTGTTATTAGACTCAGTTATTATCTATATTAATTTCAGTTATTCTGTATTTGGCGTGATACTTTTGAGTAAAAATAATTGCAATTCTATAGATTTCAAAGACGCGATGAAAATTCCAGTGAAATAGAAGTCTGAAAACATTTTGGAAAAGGAAAAATGGCGCCTCTGGGAAACCTTTCGCGAATTTTGCACATCATTGAAATGCCATGGCGTTTAAGAGTCTGAATGTTGAACAAAACCAAGTGCTGTTGCTATTGATGTAAAGTTTTACATGCAGTTAGAAAAATACAGAAACAATCTGTTACGAATTCAACGAATAGAAGTTAAAAGTTCCAATAACAAAAAGGAAATGAAATACTTCCTTCATTTGTTGATTTTACTAAGTTTAGTAACATTTGTTGCATGTTATAAACAAGTCGTTAGATCATGGAAAAGGGATTTGGCAGATAGTGCGAAGCAGAGGATTCGTTTTTATTAAAACTTGCTTGAAAGAATGTTCGTTGCTTTTATTTTTTACTAAAAAGACTAGTATTAATCTGATATTTATAATAGTTGCAATAGTAAATAAAGCTATCTTTCCTAATGTATTCATAAAACATAAAGTGTCAGAAGTATAAAGCTTAAGTCAAAAGTATTAGGTATAAAGTAAAAGTTTTTTTCTCATCAAAGTTTTTAAAGAATGCTCGTGAGAAACTAGAATAATTTTATTTTTATAAAAAAAACATATTTCTGCACAGAATTGCACAAGTCGTTAAAAATTACTCATGTAATTGTTTTTACGTAATTTAATATACTGTCAGTAGTTTTTGTTATTTTTCTTACCCAAAACTTCATGTTTTTTTGTTATTTTCCGAAACATTCTTGGAACAATTATCCTTGGAACTACTATTAATTCTCTTAAGTAAAGGGAACTAACAAGATATTTACGTATAACTATTGAACAGTCAGTACTTAATGAGATTTTTTTAATGTATGCATTTTAAACAAAGCAAAATTTTTAAGTTCTTTAGGAGGGTAAAAAATTATGTATTTAATATGAATACCATTTAATGGAGAAATTTCAGAAATCTGGTCAGTACAAAGTTTTAACTTTATTTTAGTTATCCAGACTTCCAGATTAAGTATTAACATGGTTTTAAAGTAATTTTATTTGAAAGCATATATCAAAATTAAAACCACCTGCAAAATTAAAATAAGAAAGTATATCTTTCATGAAAGGGTTATTTTTTACAATTTCACGTTTAAATTTTTAGTTTTTGAATTATATAAATTTAAATTAATTAAAAAATAGTTTGAAGTAACAAACATACGATATTTTAATACTAAACTTTGATATTTTCTTCATTACATTCGATAATAAAGTTTTAGATTTTGTATGGCATTTTTATTATATGAAAATGTATCTTATTAAGAATATTTGTATAAATATTTAGAAATACTTTCTTATTATTTAAAGAAAATAATTTGAATTATAAGATATTCGTTGAAAAATGTAGCCTAATTTTTAAGCAGTTAAATTCTTTTATATTGAAATTAATATTCCCACTCTAAATTTAATTTTGCTGTTTAAAAATTGAAAACTTTACTATCGTTCGTTAACACTATTATGACAGCGAAAATAAAAATAAACAACCATTTCTTGTACCATTTCCTGGGCTTGGCGAAAAGGAGACAAAACGTGATCAGTTTCTAAAATCATTGGCGATTTGAATTACCCGAGTTGCTGGTGCATGCACAAAAAAGTTGCTGATTTTCGGCAACTTATGACGCCTATAATTTTAATTTGGCATGAAACAGGGTGAAAAAAAAAGTAATTCTGTTAAAAAAATCTGTTAAAATTCTGTTAAAAAAAATCTGCAATATTATTGGACCATGACAATGAATTGCCGAAATTTGAGCTGTGACGCCATGTAAAGTCTACGGGAGTTGCTCATACTGAAATATTGGCAACTCTAATGAAATAGGGGCTTAAGTTTGTGTCGGCCTCTAACTCTTGTTTCAGAGGGCCCAGCCAAAAATATCTTCTGTGTTGAACATTCCATGCTCATTCTAATAACTGACCTGCCTATTTAATTTTTTGAATTTTTATGTTTTTTATATCGGGTTGTCTGAAGGCACGATAGAGTTGCGAATTTGATCGTCTGTACCATAAGTATCTGCTTGTGTACCTTTAAAATGACTCTTAGTGTACGGTACTTAGATTCGAAGAACATTTTCATCTTTTTGTCATTTTCCAAGTTTCTGATATTTATCAGATCAATCTTTTTATCATATAAATCTTTTTTTTCAATGGCAGATTGTAGACAGTTACAACTGCAACAGAGTATATTAATCTATTGTTCCCTGATACCAAGGAACCGGCCAGATACAGCGACCTCTTAGCCGCCGAGGCGTTGCCCCGGGTACACCACAGGGGGTGGGCCACTGTCGCACCCTCACACATGCCATATGAACCCGTTTATAGTGTAAGCATCATTCATACTTCATTCACACACACACACACAAGCAAAGGACAAAGACAGGATAGAGAGAAAGAAAATACATCCATACCTGAACCGGGATTCGAACCCAGGACCTCCCTATCCGTAGTCTGGCACGCTGACCACTAGACAAGTTGGCCGGCAATATATAAATGTCTGATTAGACATTTTATAAATTAACTTAGCTTTTCTTTTCTATTAATTAGGTTTGATTTTAGATATGTTTTTAATTCGTAAAAACATCTATTGCCATCTTTGCATTGATTCCTCTCTACAAGAATTTCAGATTTATGTGATTATATTGAATTTTACCATAAATTTAAAAAACAAGACTAAATTACGTGTCTTCATTTAAGGTGCATTTTGTTCAAATTGAATTATGCAACGCCCTTTTTAAAGAGGATTTCTGTTGCAGTCTCTTATAAAGCGCTGCAAATTAAGTGTAATAAATGCTCCTTTACTGTAGTATTCCAACATTTGACTTTTGTAACTAGAAAAGCTTTAAAATTATAACATTAAAACAACTCTTATTGTTTTTGCAGTTATTTCATAAATTTTGAAGTATAAGAATTGGAAAATGTAATCAAATATTGATTTTCCTAGCTTTAGTGTTGCTAAAAATACTCATATCTATTCCTTTATATATTTAACTTATCCAAAAATGTCGCTATTTATGGATATAATTATCTAGTCCGATAATCTCTCCTGCGCCTTGGTCTGATCGAAGGTAGTTTTTCATAATTTTAAATTTTGGTTTTGCTGTAAACGACTGGCCAACAGAGAACTGGCAGGATTAAAAGAAATCCGTAAAGCTATTGCAATATCTGTGGGAAATGTATTGGTAAGATTGTTTTCCTTAAAACATAAGATGTCAAGAGTGATACATCCTCTTCGATAAACATCTGTGAAATGTATTGTAAGATTATTTCCTTAAAAACATAAGAGTCAGAGGTGACATATCCTCTTCTGATAAAACATCGCATAAGATTTTATTTCCTCCTAACAAATTTATGTTCTTTCTTCATTAACATTTTTAATTACAATATAATATTTTGGTACTAATTCTTTACATATCCAAAGTTATTATTTGTAACTAAAATTCTTTACGATGTTTTAAAATTTCTATTGTAACTTCAGTTTTTAAATTGCGTACATAGTAATACTACCTTTGAAAATGATTGTAATGTTCTTTTAATTGACTTAATCTTTCCAGTAACTGAAAAATAGACAGTGTCTAACATTATATTGTAAAATTCAACTTTAAATTTTTGTCTTGGAAATATTAATTGATTCATCAGTTTGTCCATCTCTGAAATAGTTTCTTTTTTAGACCTAGTTTCGACTTTTGCGGAAAAATCAGTATCCACTCCTCCATATCGTCAGCAATGATACTTGCATTTGGCAATTTGCATGTTCACATGCTTCATTTGATCTACGATTATATAGTTTTGATACAAGATTTCATAAAATGTTAGTGGTGATTTCTAAATCACATTTAGAATTTTGCATTATTTAATTTATCACATTTACGAAATTTAAAATATGTTAATGGTACAAATGAATTTAAACAATGAAATCTTATGAATCAAATTTTTTGCTTGAGTTCCTGATTCCAGGTCTCTTGTAAGATTTTTAATATTTCTCGAATGAAGCTTGAATTCTGCTTTCCCATCTGGGGTTGAAGAATGGCTTTAAAGTTAGATTTTCAACTACGCTGTTTACAAAACAGACCAACATTTAACTTGCATGAAGAAAAGTAATCCTGCACTACTCCGGAAGAAATTAACTGTTTCTGAAGGAAATTTTAACACTTCTTATTGTATACAACAAAAATGGAAGAGAATAGGGCAGAGCTAGAGGATATTGAGTTCCTTCAGACCAATTTCAATAATTTTGTTGCTATGTCTTATGATTTCCTCTCGTGTTTGCAAAAATTCATTATCAGAAAGAGTGGCACATCGAAAATCCTGTTCTGAATTTGGTTCTAACGACTTCTAAATGTCCATTTATGAATTCAAGGATGATCCTGTCCAGTAGTGTCGCAGACAGATTTAGAAATCCTAAAAAAATGTTTTTCAGTCGAGGCTTCATTGGTTTTCCTCGTTCTTATAAACAAATCAAATTACAACAGTCATTTTGTTCGATATGACTAACATGAGAAGTAGTATCCAAAGTCATGTACATTGACGATTTAATCATATGTAATAAATGCATTTTTAATTTCTGTCTGGAAATGTTTATAATTTTCTATTCTGAATTTGATCTCTAAAATAATAAGCAATGCTATTCTTTTCAGGTGTTTTGAATTTTGTAGAGATGTTAAGCGATCATTAGATAAAAAAATTGTTATGGTTTTAAACAACATCAAAAATTATATATTATAACTATTAAACTCTTTCTTAAATCTTTAAAGCCAAGGCATTGTTGGGATAAATATTAGAATTAAATCAAAAAAAACTTGTTCCTAACTTTATTGGAAGTTACCTGTAAAACATTTTCTGCAATCGTACAAGTTTTTGGGCAGCATCAATTGTACATAAATTATATATATATATATATATATATATATATATATATATATATATATATATATATATACACTTAAAAGACATTTAGAGATTCATGGTATTTTTGAACCATGTTTAAGGTGAGATGCACTTCTTTCAGCATGTGTTTTCCGAAAATGTGGGTTAAATCCGTCTGATCATTACATCCATCCTCAATAAGTTGGGAAAGCAAAAAACAGTCTTTCGAGAATCAGGATACACAACAATTTCTAAATACTTCTCCATTCGATAATGTTGTATAATAGAGAACCAATTCTGAAAACTTTCTGTAGTACCTCTCTTGAAAATGTTTGATTATCATTCTGGGAGAACTATTTTTAATTAGAAAACCTCTAATTTTTATAGAAATTGTATCAGGCCAGGTAGCTAGATTCTTCAATTTTAAGTCAAAATCTTCGTTCTGAGATGCTATTACATGTATTTTGTTTAAGTTTTATTTGGTTTTTAACAATTAAGCTTTCTTATTGATACAATCGAGGCTTTTTCTTGATCATATTCTGATGACTTTACAATTTGAGATATTTTTTTTTATGAAATTTCAAATCAGATGTTGATAGTGCTGGTTCAGTTGCATGTCCTACTAAACCTGTTGTGTTTCTGAGATATGTATTTAGAGATCTCGCCAGTTTCTGAGCAGCTTCCTCTTGTTGCAATTTTTTTTTTGTTTTGTGCTCCAGACCTTTTTTAATTTTTTAAGAGCATGTTTCTAAAAAAATATTTATTGCACTAAATAAAAAAATTTAATTTTCATTCCATGTACACAATACATCATATATAAATTTGCAATATTTGGTATTTTCTCTCTTATTTTCAAATAAATTAGTAAATTGTATTTATGTATTTTTATTTATAATTTTGTTAAATAATTTAATTTTAATAAAATTAACTCAATACAGACTATTTGAAGGTTGAAATCCTATTTGTCATTGGCTACGTAATAAAGATTTAAATAAATAAACTGATTTCACTGAAAATTTAGAAACACGTTTCTTTTGAATTAAAACTGTCTATTGTTCGTAATCAAAGTTTGTTTTACAAAAACGAGAACAACCCACAAAAACGAAATAAAAATAAAAATAAAATCTTATTTTGCAAAATTGTCAGCGTATAAATTACCAACTTTTATTTCAATAATGATTATATTAAATAAAAAATAAAAAAAACTACAAGTATTATGAATTTT
>CM057810.1:107011102-107086106 GCA_030067965.1 Latrodectus elegans
AGTCACAGTTTGCTAGTAAAGTCGACAAATTTGAAATATTTATCCAAAATTCATATTAATACAAAGCAATGATGGAATGTTTAAGCAAAATGTCACCTTTCAAAATTCTGAAACAGATTAAGAACTGATTGAAGAGATAACCACTAAGTAATATAAAAAGTTAAGATCCGGAGATTTACAAATAGAGCTCTCAATCGAAGTCCCTTTTTTATTGTTAAAAGTTTTTTGAGAGAAATTCCCATCATATTCAAGTCATAAATCACTTAATCAATGTGGTGGTGTTATTTTAGAGATAGACCTTTTATCAGTCCCTGAAAATGAGATTCTGGAAGAACTAAAAGATCAAAGTGTATACAATCTAATTCGAATCACCATCCATCAAGGTGAAGAAACTTTTCCCACAAAAATCTTATTAACTTTTGACTCTCCTAATCTTCCCAATTCAATAAAAGTAGATTATCTGAACTGTCCTGTCACACCTGATACCTCATTTGATGCTTTAATGGTAATAGATTTGGTGGACACTCTAAAATGTTTTGCAGATTAAAAGCTACATGTACTTGATGCTTCAGTCTGGAACACCAGGGATCTGATTGTAAATCTGAATCGTTTTGTATAAACTATAAAGGAAATCATTGAGCATCTCCTAAAACCTACTCACACTATAACAAAGAATCTTATGTAAAGAAGCTAAAACACAAATTTAAGACAGCATTATTGTAAATATTTTATTAAGTTAACCTTTAACAATATTTCTAAACATAATCGCATTTTATTTATTTATCATTCATTTTTTTCTGAGGTTACCAAGTGGAGTTTAATGATTAGATATTTCTGTAACTATCCATCAACATACAGTAAGTTTTTACTTTTATTTTCAATTTTGGGAGTTAGAGTTTGGTTTTTTTCTCTCGTAATTTTTGTATTTATGCCAGACATCTTCAATATTATTTACCTGAATATATCATTTTATAAATAATTGAATCACCTCTTTAAAATGTTATTAAAACTTCTATACAATTTATTCCGTAAAAACTGTAATTTTGTTATACCATGGAATATACTGAAATCTATTTTGGTGCGGTGGATTTGGACATCATACTAGGAAATGCACAAATCAAACAAAATATTACGGGGATAACTATAAAAAGTTTTCGTAACAATTTAAAAAGTTCTTTTTATGTTGTATACAAGGACGACATTAAAAAAATTCTCGCGTAGAAAATTATTAAAAAATTTACCAAATTACAAGAAATTGGTCAAATTTTTGGTAAACTAATTGGTACAGTTTTGCGTTATTTACTATATTACAAAGAATTGGCTTTTGTAGATCAAAACACGAGCTTAGTACATTCAGGATACAGCGATGCTCGGAAAATCAAATCTAAAAAGCGAACAATGAAAAGTATTCCAATTTTTCAAATGGAAGATAAGTAATGGCATTAAGCAAAATTATATACGTCAGTACTAAATTAAGAACTTGATAGGACAAAGGATATATGGATGTAATATGTACTGGGGTAACAATACATACATAATTGTTAGTAAGTTGTTGAAGCAAAACATATGCAATATGATATGAAAAATCGAAAAAATGAATAGGCGCTATGTCCATTAATTTTTTCATGGATAATTTCATGAGTTATGTTCCTGTTTGACTGAAATGTTCGAATAATACAAAAAGCCGTTCAAATAAAATATTATATAAAAACCGATTTGATTGTAGTTTATATGAATAATGCATATTATGAGAAAACGAAGTTTATGTAGTTATATAATAATATTGCAATTAACTATGCTTGTTAAGTGCAGCATTACTATATAATTCCATCTTTAAATTTACTTACTTCTTAGAATTTTTATCCCATCTTCTAGGATAAATATGTACCCTATATTGTAGTTCACCTATTAGAATTCGTATCAGATTTTGTAAGCCTTTCAGGGGGCTTACTTTCTTTAAATAAACATGAGAAAAGGAAAAACGGGTAAAAAAAAATAAACTTTTCCCACAAAAAGTTTTATATTTTCTTTTGACTGTCCTAATCTTCCCAATTCATTAAAAGCAGATTATCTGAACTGTCCTGTCAAACTATATATCCCAATCCCCATACGATGCTTTAGTTATAATAGATTTGGAGACTCTAAAATGTTTTGCAGATCAGAAGCTACATGTACTTAATGCTCAAGTCTGTAACACCAGGAATGTGACTGTAAATCTGAACCGTTTTCTATAAACTGTAAAGGAAATCATTGTGCATCTTCTAAACCTGCTCACACTTGCAATAACAAAACATCTCGTATCAAAAAGCTAAACAATTTTAAAATACCGCAAAAAGTTTTAAGAAGACATATGCTCATGTACTGAAACTAACAATATCAACTGCTGTACAAAGAGACACTTTATCAATTACAATTATTTTAATACCTGAATCACAAAGCATACCTACTACAGAGAAGTCTCTCTTTATAAAGTCACAAAAACAAGCGCCTCTGATACCAGAAAAACTTAAGGTTAAAGATCAATCAAATGTAACAACATTTAAAGCCCGATTTCCTGCAGACAGCCTTAGTGATATGGATACTGATATCGATAATTTTGAGTTGTTTGCAATGTACGGATGTCATTATCGTAAAGAGAACCCTTCATAATGGTGATCCTCCTTTCTTGGAATTGCCATGGATTACCCACGCATATATATCTGACATTAAGGACATAATAAATTCACTTTCCTGCTTGTCTAACCCTCTTAAAAACCAACTTGAAATCTTATGCTATTTTGAAAATAAAAAGTTACACGCCTTATTGTATGGACATACCTGATGCTAGATGAGGTGGGAATATGTATTCTTGCTTCGAAAAATTACCCTCACACAGTATTTCCCTTGCGTACTTCGCTGCAAGTGGAGGCAGTTGAGATACATAATAATTTCGTATCACTAAACATTTATTTTAACTCCACGTAATGTCATTTCCCTAAATTTAAATAAACTATTACATCAACTTCCTTTTCCTTATGTATTAATAGTATTAATAGATTTTAGTGGTCATAGTACTCTGTGGGGAATTGCAAACACTATATATCGTGGTCGACAGATCAAACAGATAATAACTATTCACTGGCTCTGTCTGCTAAATAACAGTGAAAAAACTCACTTTCATGCCTCTACAATAACGTTTCATTCCCTAGATTTGGCCCTTTGCTCTCCTATTTTATTATCTTATTTGGACTTCAACACTGAAAACACAATTTGTATAATAGTGACCATTTTCCTGTAATTCTTAATTTTGCTGGTACACCTTGTAATGGCTTACGATCTGCCACCTTTAAGTAGCGCTAAGCACACTGGTATTCTTTTGCAAAACCGGCTATTATTACAGAAAAAATGATCACAAACACTGATATAAATGATGCTGTTATTAAAGTCACAAATACTATTATCAAAACTGTTGAAATAACCATCCCAAAATATTCTTCTCGTCCTCGAATGCTGCGAAAACTCAGGTGGAATGAAGCCTGTTCAAAAACCTACCATGAACAAAAAAAGTTTTCAGTATCTTTCGAAGATAATCTACTACTAATAATCTAATTACCTTTAAGAAAGCAGACTGTAGCTTGCAAGATTTTGTCGTCAAAGGGACTCTTGAATACGATATAGGTACATCATCTATAACATCTACTACTCCTAACAAGTTTGTTTGGAAAAAGATGAAAGCAACTGATGGAATTCCAATAATTTTCTTTCTCGATAGTGACTACTAACACTGCTACTTATTGTTGTCCCGTGGATGTGGTTAATAAAATTGGTAAAGCATTTTCTAGTGTCCAAATCCGACTCTTATGCACCTGTTTACCAAGAGTATAAGAGTCGTACTGAGCAGACCAACATGAAAGCCGAGGTCCAGATGCAATTACTTATCAAATGCCCAGTCATCTAAGATCAGTTTCTGTTACCAATAGCCTGCTCCTCTTTAACAGAATCCAGCAGGAAAATATCTTTTTTTCTATGTGGCAAGAAGTAATAGTCATCCCCATTCTCTAAAGGGAGGAAAAGATCCTTAAGACCCTTTAAGTTATCGTCCTATAGCTTTAACAAGCTGCCTTTGTAAAACAATGGAACACTTATTAAATGATCATCTTGTTTTTTTACTTCGAAAATAGTAATTGTATACCTCAGAAGCAAAGTGGTTACCGTCAGGATAGATCTACTTTAGACAAAAGTAGAATATTGTATGTTCGTAGAATCTTGTATGAATATTTTTAGATACTAAGAAGGCATACGATAGAACCTGGCGCTATGGAGTTATTCGATCATAACATGACTTTAATTTCCATACTAACTTAATTTTATTCCAAACTTCTAACGAAAAAGAAGTTTTAAAGTGCGGGTTGGTTCTATTTTACCTAGATCATTTGGTCAAATTCAGGGCGCTCCTCAGAATAGTGTACTTAGCGTGACACTATTTAGTGTTTATATTTCCAAGGTTTTATCTTTATTACATCCTTGTATTAAAAGTGCCGAGCAGGCAGCCGAGTGGTTATCGCTCTTGCTTTCGGTTTATCATTTCGTGGGTTCGAATCCCATCTTGGGCATGGATGTTTGTAGTGGTTCAGATTCCCACAGGTCCCGGTCTAATTATCCCCGTGTGCAAAAAATGACCGTTGAGCGACAAACAAACCAAACCTTGTATTAAAAATACGCTTTATATGGATGACTTGCAAACTTACTGTCAAGGATTGGATGTACATTCAATTGAACGACAATTACAGATGGCTGTAAATCAAATTACTGATTGGTGTGACAAAAATGGCTATACCATTTCACCAAGTAAGAGCAAATGTGCATCCATCTTTATAGGAAACATGACCTTCACCCTGATACCAACATCCGACTTCATGAGGAATCCGTTCCTGTTATTAACGAGATACGATACCTTGAGGTCATTTTTGATAATCGACTTATTTTGTTGCTTCTGTTATAAAACAAATTAAGGACACCAAATTTTGTAAACACATTTAATTAAGAAAGAAATAAAATTATAAAGGAGTCATATCTGGTTTCGTTGACAACTCTCTAACGTCTGCGTAGCACATAGAAGTAAATATCAATCCAAAGAAAAAACGCATCTTCTTCCGACTGTTCCTGTCATCAACTGTCTATTACACGCCTTCTAAGTCAGAGGCTCTTGAGATCTCAAGTGCTGACTATGAGACATTACAGACTAAATTATCCCTTCCTTCCTCGGAGTTTTTTTCTTTTATTTTCATTTTACGGAAATCAATCTCGTATAAAACAAAAATACACAAAAACAAAAAGCAAAATTTAGTATTAGTATTACAGACAGCCCAAATTAATCGGACTCTGTCTAATACACAAAATTATATGGATTTTTTTAATATTAAATGCAAAATAATCAAAATAGCACAAAATAATCGTGTAATACAAACAAAATTTGCAATACTAAGCTAAATCGAAGAATAGACACATTATTAGTATACAAAACATTATAATTCTTTTCAAGAAATTATGTATGCATGAAACAACAATTGAAATTTGTATTAAAAGAAAACACTTTAATATCTCAGAAAAATAGAAAAGAAATATGTTAGGTTATTTAACATTCTACTGAGACTATCGTCATTCTGAAGTAATTTGCCCTTTCTGTGAACAGTATGAAAATTTAGGCTTTGAAGTATTTGGTACTATTAACCCCTTTTTAAAAGTCTGGGATTAGATCCTGTATGATGTTTTAGGCAAACTCTAAGGGGTTGTAATCAGTTACAATATTAAATTTATGCTGACTATATAAGTAATACTTTAATTTATTAAGAGCAAAAATTATTGCTGCACATTCCTTTTCTATAATGCTATCATTTTTGTCAGACTTTGAAAATTTTTTACTCAGAAAAAGGATTGGATGTTCATTTTTATTTTGATTTCTTTGAGATAAAACTACATTTGTTCCTAAATTTGAGATATCACATTGAATAATAAATTGTTTTTGAATGTCAGGAGTGTAAAATACAGGTTTCTTTATTAAATATTTCTTTAATTCTATGAATGATTTTTCGCAGTTATTATTCCATATTACAGTTACCCTCTTGGACTTCCCTTTCATAAGGTCGGTTAACGGTGCAGTAATTATCAAAAATACTGGTATATACTTGCGGTAATATCCAACGAGAACTAGGAAAGAACGTACTGTGGTTTTGCTTAATGGAAGTTCGAAATCAGTAATGGCTTTCACTTTAATATCGCCTGTTGTTCTTTGACCTTGTTCTACAAAGTGTCCCAAGTATTTAACACAAAGTTGAGCGAATTTGCGCTTTAGATGTTTTACAGTCAATTTCGCAAATCGAATCTTCTCCAGAACACATTTCAGATGTTTGATGTGATGAGTCCAAGTAAGTGAATATATAGGTATGTCATCTAAATAAGGTACAGCAAAATGTTTGCAATTTTTTAATAATTTAGGCATTAACTTATTGATGTAGTAAGGAGCATTCTGCAAACCAAATATCATTCTAAAAGGTTTATAAACACCAAATGTCGTTGTAAATGTAGCATATCTTAGAGCTTTCAGACTCAAAAATATCTGCTACTAACGCTCTATTAAGTTTAATAAAGATATGAACTTCCCCTTCGAAACGGATTCAACTTGTTCTTTAGTATTTGGCAATGGATAATATTGTGTTCTGGTAAACTCATTTAGTCTGCGACAATCAATGCAGGGAAACGGTTCTTTTCCGGGTGTCCAACTAATATTAAAGATGATATGTAATCGGATTCACCTGGTTCCACCACCTTCTATTTCAACATCTTGTCCACTTTCGATTTCAGAATTTCTGTCTGTCGTGGGGACATTTGATATCGTTTAGCTATAATAAGTATGTCAGATTCTAACTCTATGTCCAATTCATCTACTTCTGTACTACCTGGTTCATTTGAAAAAATGTCAATCAATTGAATCAAATGTTCTCTCAAATTGCTTCTGCTCATTCTCTAACTTTTCATTAAAACAGCTTCCAGGAAACGTCTCTAAAAGAGTAGATGCTGAATTAATTTGAAAACTTGGGATATCTTCATTCTCAGAATCAATATCTTCATTGTCAAATTTAAAAGTAAAAATTGAATTTACATCTTCTGGAAGCTGAAAATAGGAGTTAAATGCAGGTTCTAAGTGCAAAAAGTGCCTGATTAAAAAGTGCAAAAATCTTCTCCCAATCTCTACCCTTTTCTAAACAAAGTATTCTCTTTAAAGTTCTATGCAATCTCTACGGGATTGCTTTAGGGATGCTGAAAAGATCAAAGCACTACTTTAATTCCAAATTTTTTTAAAAATTTTGATATTAATACAATCATGAAAGGTATTCCTTGATCATTTTGCATCTTCATAGGAAAATCCATGCGGCTAAAATTCTGAAGAAAAGCATCAACCACAGTAGTAGAACGTATATCAGGTACTGGGAAGGCATCTGAATACTTCGGTGACATGCGAATTGCTGTTACCGGTGTTACCAAAGGAAGTTATAGGTAAAGGACCACATGCATCAACGTCTATTCTTGTAAATATTTCCGGAATTATACTGGAACCAGTTTCAAAGGAGTCTTTTTCCTTTTCTTGAGGCTTTCTTACTCGTTGACATTTGTCACGAGATTTAACAAAAATTTCTTTTTCAGTTATGCCAGTAGAAAGTTTTACACAAATATCTTTTCTTTTAGTTATACCTAAATGAGTTGCAATTACCTCATGGCAGATCCATTTTAGCTGGTTGCGATATTTCTCGTGCTTAACTAATAATCTTCTTACAGTTCCATCATTGTCCATTTTATTATAAAACAATATTTGATTTATATTAACATACTTGCTGTCTTTTGAAGAGTCTCGTTTAGCTTGCTCAAAAAGCGATTTCAATGCTTCGCACACTTTTTGTTCTCGAGCAAATTCTTCTGTAAATGTTCTTATCAAATCCATCCCTTCAACTTCGGTTTCTAATGATCATTTTATTTTATTTTGAGGCAAGACCTAGAGGATTCTATTCCAGAATCAATAATCTCTTTATTAATGCTATTTTCCTTACTTCCTTTTTGAGCTCGAGTTTCTAACGCATTTATCATGTGTATTTTCACCTCTTCATGCCTTTTAATTTCCTCAAATAAAGCGGCTTTTTTGTCTCCCAGTAAATATCATCCTTGATCCAAAGAATCTCGAAGGACTGCTGCCTTTGTCAAAATGTGACCTAATTCACAATTTATTTCAACCTCGGCAATAGGTGAGCACACTAAAGTTTCATCAAGAGGTGTTCTTTGCCAAACCTTCTCTTTCGTGAACACATCAGGTTTCACGTATTTTCCACAAGTCAAATCAACAGTTGCTCCAGTGTCTCTTAATATTGCATTTGCAGTGCCGATACTGGTGTAAGCAGCCATCAACACATTAAATTTACTTATAGCAGTTTCATTGGATTCTACTGATTTAAAGTTCTTTTTTATTTTGTCGCACTGAGGCCGCAAATGACTATACGAGCCACATTCATAACATCGGAGTTAATTTTCATTTTTAAATACCCTTTGTGAATAGTTAGAATTTTTATTCTCCACTCTTTTGGAAACATAAGATTTATTACTTCGGACTACTTCATTAAACTTAAAGGCACAACTTTCATTTTGTTGACGAAAACCAGAATAGTTTCGAGGGAATTTTTTAAAATCTTTCGTCTTAAAACTCTCTCTTAAACTTTAGTATTAATCTATATTTCTGCCAGATCATACGGAGAATTTAGTTTGAGCCATTCCGCCAAAAATTGTTCTTTAATTTCAATTGGCACACGACGTTTCAATTGATCGATTACTATTAGTTCCTTAAGCTGTTTAAATGTCGTTATTTCTAGTAGTAACTTTACAATTCTTTTGCATAATTTTTTCATGATTTTTCTGAAGTTTTCTGGTGTTTAAGAAACAATTGTCTTATTTTTTCGCTATTTAACTTGAATCGTTCACGAATAAGTTCCTTCACATAATCGTAATCATCATCATTTCATTCTGGAGGTTCTCTCGCTAACCTGTTATATTTTTCTGAAGGTAAAGCACTTACAAGGTAAACTACATATTCATTTTTCGGAATATGAGCCATTTCTGCTCTACACTCAAAATTTATTAAGTATAAACTCATCTCATTTTTCTTTTCATCAAATTTTAACGTTATTTGAATTAATTGTATTTTTTGAGCTTGTTCCATCCTATTTGTAACTGATTCTGTGTTCAAAATTGCAGCATTTGAAAAGAATTCCAGACGTTTCATTTCCAAAATTTTTTCCTTTTCTTCTCTCCTAATTCTTTCCTCTTTTTCTTGTTCCTTTTTAACTCTTTCCTCGATTATCCTATCTAATATACATATTACTTCCTCGATAAAGTTTTCACTAGCTAAAATTAATTTTTTAATATCTCGGATTTTAAAAAACCTGGAACTATTTCCGCTAACTCTGCAGCTATTTCTACTAAATCCCGTTTTTTCCTCTTACTAAGAAGGCCATTTTATTTATTAAACTCTTAATTTCAGAAGAGATTCAATGATGAGAAAAAAATAAAGAAATAGACTACTCCCCCTGTGAAATAGCTCAGTTTTAACTCAATTAATGGTCACTCAAACTCTGTATAAAACACACTATTTCTCCGACTCTCATATCTACTGCCGGTTTTTTATGACTCAAGGGGGCGCTGCACTCGCAGGCGCCAACATTCCACCCGCCGTTCATATGGTACTTTCAACAATGTGAAATATCAAGAAAAATATTAATACACTATATATTATGAGTACAATGATACACACAATTAATAATAAACTACACTAAACACATAATGATACACAGATATATTTGATGGAGTTCTCACTCCTTAATTAGGCAATGGCAAAATGCAAATTTTATTAATGCTCCTTTTAAAAACTCCCTTCTTCGTTTTAACTAAAACTACTCTCACCTCCTTATCCTTTCCTAGGAATGTTTGCATTATTCTGCCCAATGGCCAGTTACAAATCTGTACATTATCTAATTTTAAAATCACCATAGTGCCATCTTGCGGCATTCTCTTTGGTGAACTTCCAGTTTGATTTTTCTTGTATTGCACTTAAATAATTGTTAGTTTAGACATTTTAGAAGCATTTTCTATCTTAGTTAATTTTTGCCATTGTTTTAATTTATTGTCATGTAAATTTAGGGTGTTGGGTTCTGCAATTGCTGTGATAGGTCTGGCTATCAAAATATGGCCAGGTGTTAAGACATCATTATCATTTAAGTCAGATGATAGGGGATGCAATGGGCGGGAATTAAGAATTGCCTCAATTTGATCAGTTACAGTTAGGAATTCTTCAAAGGTTAGTTTTAAATTGCCTACTACACGTTTAAGATGGTATTTCGCGGATTTGACACCTGCCTCCCCAAAGTCCACCATGACTCGAGGATCTAGGGAGATGAAAGTCCACTCATTGTTTTCCTTGAACAAATAATTACTCAAGTTTTCGCCTATATTGTTAACTAATTTACTCAATTTCTTTAATTCGAGTTACTGTTAACCAAATTAGTAGCACTATCAGAAAATATGTGGGCACTTTTCCTCTCTTTGCTTAAACATCAAAATGTAGCTACAGAAGGCATCAGTAGAGAGGTCCGTTAGCACCTCTAAATGACAAGCTTTTGTCACTAAACAAATGAAAATACACACAGGAATTTTATTATACATTCCTTCTCTTTGATTGGGATATTTTATATAAAAAGGACCAAAAAAAAAATCTAACCCTACACAATTGAATGGAAAGTTTGGGGTTACTCTCTCTTCATGTAAATGTCCTATTAGCTGTTGACAAGGTACAGGTATAGCTATAATCAATTGGACCTGGAACATTAAATTCTGAATCCGCTAATTTAATGCTTTTAATTCCAAAACACAAATATCAGTTTGCCTTAAGGGGTCAAATTTGTAACACTGAAAACAACCAAAAAATTCTAAACCTAATTTGAAATTTCTTATATAATAACAATCGTAGCATTAACTTTAAATTTAATGGTCAGAGACATTCCATTTAAACCTGAAACTGCAATATTTATTTTTCCTTTCTTAAATTAAGATTGTCAACGCAACTCTTACTGAAAAAAAATTAGCACTGGCTCCAACGTCTAATAAACCACGAACGCGTAAAATATTTCCCAAGTTATCGATTAAAAAACCAAGAAATAAAAGTGCAAAGTAGTACAGACTTAGAATTTGTTGACGAAGTATGACTAGTCACCGCCAAGCAGTTTTGATCCTGACCTCGTGGCTCTTGTTTATTGTTAGTAGGAACGAATTCTAAAGGTGTGTGGGAGGTAAAAAACTCACATTCGATTGAGAGTATTTTACATTCTCATTTGATTTCGATAAACGTTCTTGTTAACGTTGAAAGCGAAGTGTGGCATGATGACGCAGTTTACAGATATTGTACGAATGTTTTGATTTACAAGTCGTTATACCCTATGATTATTCCCCCAAGCAATTAAAACAGAAGTGATTTGATTTTACAAACTCATTAGGCTCATTTACTGAAATATTTTTATAATTAGGACATTTATATATAGTGTGATTTTCATTGCATGGTAAAACACACTTATTATTTTTAACTTCCGAAAGGAAAACTCTAGACGTGTGTATTTTGACTCGGACAATTTATTAAACTTTGAGTTTTCCACCAAAGTCTTACCTCCGGAAGTAAAATCTAAATCAATTTCTTTCCCTAATTCAGAGGGTTTAAACCATGTGTCAGCCTGTCTCATTTTAATATGACACGTAGTTTCTCTATCTAAGGTCTGACATATTTTATCCGACACAATTGAATCTTTGAGAGTTTCAAAATCTGTTATCTTCCTCAATTGTAAATAATATTCTCAGCTCGTCGTTAATCGCGATGAAAATTGTACATATGTTTCATTTGGTTGGCGGTGGGCTTTCCTAAAATGTTCTACACATAATTCAGGGGTAGACAGAAATTCTCGTACTATTGTTTTTTACTTTAGAATACTCATTTAAATCGTCATCCTTTATGTAAGTTATCACATTAGTCGCCCTTTCCTCTAGCAAATTTAACAAAATCTCCGCTTTGTATTTATCACGGACATGCTTTATATTTATAAGAGAGTCTAAATATTCAGTCTGATTATTTTCAACATTTTAATCTTTTGAATTTGACATAGATTCCGCTTTTAGGCGAGCAATTTCTAATCCGTTTTCGTTCTTTCAAGTTTTATTTTTCTAAATCTAATTGAAGCTCTTCAGATTTTCTCTATTCGAGCTTAATTTTTTCTAACTCTAGTTGCCGCAACTCATCGTACTTTCGTTCTTAATTATCGTATTTGCTAATTCTACAACGGAATCTTTCTCTGTCACATACTTCTGGTTCTGTTTTAATATACTGCTGAAATCTGAAATAGTCATTTTCACATTAACATCTTCTCCTAACTCAAAAGCAATTAATATGAAATCCTCTTTTATACGCTTTTAAACATTTTGAATAGTTATTAATAAATCAATACATACACATATATATAAAGATCTATTCTCAGAACATGTAAATTAGTCAGTCACATACCTCAATTACGTTGACGATACTCAGCAGAGGCGTAAATTATCTCTCATAGCCATTATATATATCCATAGATTGCTGGTTTTCAACTGCGAGACTATGACCTATATAAAATAGCTCAGTTTTAAGTCAATGAATGCTCACTCCAAGAACAGTGTAAGACACACACTTTATTTCTCCGACTCTCATATCGCTACTGCCGGTTTCTTTTTATGACTCAAGGAGTACGCTTGACCCACCTCTATGCAAAATTTCGTAAATAACTAATGAAATTATTTACCACACACTACTAATATCAAACAAATCAATAACGTTTAAAAAACAAATGAAAACAAACCATATTGTAAATAAACAAATAGTGTATAAATGGAAAATCATTTCTTTTGGAAAGAGAACAAATTTAATACACTACTGGCAATTAAAATTGCTACACCAGGAAGAAATGCAGATAACAAAATGATATTTATTGGACAAATATATTATATTAGAAACAACAAGTGATTAAATTTTCAAGAAGTTTGGCTGGATAGATCCTGAAAAATCAGTACCCAGAACAACCACCTCTGGCAGTAATAACAGTAGTTATACGCCTGGGCATTAAGTCAAACAGAGAGTGGATTGCATGTACAGGTACAGATGCCCATGCAGCTTCAATACGATGCCACAGTTCATCAACCGTAGTGACTGGCATTTGGTGACGAGCCAGTCGCTCGACTACATTTGACCAGACGTTTTCTATTGGTGAAAGATCTGGAGAACGTGCTGGCCAGGGCAACAGCCGAACATTTTCCGTATCAAGGAAAGTCCGTACAATACCGGCAACATGTGGTCGGGCATTATCCTGCTGAAACGTAGGGTTTCGTAGGACTCGAATAAAGGGTAGAGCCACGGGTCCTAACACACCAGAAATGTAACGTGCACTGTTAAAAGCACCCTCAACGTGAACAAGAGGTGACCGAGACGTGTATCCAATGGCACCCCATACCATGACGCCAGGTGATGTGCCACTATAAACGATGACGAATGCACGCTGCCAGTGTGCGTTCACCACGATGCCGCCAAACCCGGATGCGACCATCATGATGCTGTACACAGAACCTGGATTCATCTAAAAGATTACGTCTTGGCATTCGTGCGCCCAGGTTCGTCGTTGATCACACCATTCAAGGCGCTCTTGTCTATGACGCAGCGTCAAGGGAAGCCGCAGCCATGGTCTCCGAGCTGAGAGTCCATGCTGTTGCAAACGTCGTCGAACTGTTCGTGCACACACTTGTTGTCTTCAAACGACCCCGTTTCTTGACTCACGGCTCGTGACGGGGTTGCACTATCCATTATGGCCATGCGGATAATATGCCTGCCTTCTCGGCTGGGCCGTTGAGATCCCGCATGGCGTTCCGTATTACCGTTCTGAACCCATCGATTCCATATTCTGCTAACAGTCATTGGATCTCGACCGACACGAGCAGCAATATTGGGATAAGATAAACCGCAATCCCGGTACGCTACAATTCGACCTTTATTAAAGTCAGAAACGTGCTGGTACGCATTTCTTTTTCTTACACGAGGCATCACAACAACTTTTCACCAGGCAACAACGTTCAAATGGAATTTGCGTATGAGGAACCGGCTGAACAGTTTCCTCATTTGAACACAATGTAGGTGTTGCTACTGGGGCCTGCTTTGTATGAATGCGCTGGAAAGCCAATCATTTGCATATCACAGGACCTTCTTCCTTTCGTATAAATTTAACGTCTGTAGCATGTCGCCTTCTTGGCGTAGCAATTTTAATGGCCAGTAGTGTAGTTTATCTTCTGCTCTCGATTTCAAATTTTTATCACTAAGCTAATGTTTGATACTCAGATGAATTGAATTACTAACAAAAAACTTAAATTAAAAATGTATAAATGATATAAAACCAGGTTCCTTATGTAGACAATACTATATTAAATTAGAAAATGAAATAATACATATTTTGAATCTTTATTTCATTCAAAATATAGAACTCAACAATTCTTATATGTAATAGAAATCTTATATATTAAAATCTTTTACAATTTGAAAAAGAAATCAGATTTCGATTTTAAATCAATAAACTTGGTTAATTAATCATGCACAACATGAGATAATGATAATAACGTAAAATATTTTAAACATTATGAAAATATCTTTTTAAATCCTTAACAATGAAACAAAAAAGCGTATACTATTTAAATTTCAACTAAATCAGTTTGATACATTACAAACAACAATCAAACAAATTAATGTCACATTACTTGAAATTCAAACATCTTTGTAATAATATACTTTCGTTTGCGCATAACGAAATTAAAACATTTCTAAAGTATATTCCTTGCATAAAATATGTTTTATATATCAGTGAAACATAAAAAAAATTATCAATATAATCGAACTTTTGATTTTACGCATTAATCTATGACAACATAATTATTTTAAATTATTCCTACCTGAATTAAAATACCACAACCGCATAAAAATTATGAATTATAATTTTACAATAAGATATTTCTCTTATAAAAAATACTTCACTGTAAATTCGAATACATGAAATACAGAAATTAGTTTGTAAATGGTATATTCTATATTTCAAAAACTTATACTTTGATATAACATGAAAATCCACGAAGGATCAGTTTAACTGTATGGTCACTTTTGGCAAGTTTTTTGGCGATGAATTTGACAATCATTTTACTGGAAACCCGGCAAACTAGTATTTTGGCAACCCTATTTGTCATTAATATCTCATGAATATTTACGGATTTAAATTCATTATTATAAAATTTAATCAAAAAATTATATGGAAAATTTAACACATAAACTTTATTATTTTACCTTTGATGTTTAAAATCTATAAATGTGTGATTTTTGTTAATATTGTAAAATTCGCTAAGCGTATTGTTAGATACATACAATGTATGAACTATTTGTGTTATTTCAACCATTTATCCTCCCGCCTTTTCTCCGATTCGGAAATTCGTCATACGATCACCCTTGGCGACTTCTTGAAAATTTCGGCAAGATAGAGAGTACGGTAAATTTTTACCAACCGCATAAATAAAATTGGAACTAAATATTGTACAAATTTAGATAACATACTCAACTATTTGTTTTCAATAGTAGCCAAAGAAAGATAGATCAAAAACGGCCTCCCTGTATTCCAACATTCCGGCACTTAATCCATTATAATGCACATAACTAATTTCATCATTGGATGCTAATGCAAAGCATCCAAAACCGCTGTCAACAGAAGATAAGTTTGTTATGAAAAAACTAATGACTCCAAATTTTCAAAATAAACACATTTAGATAACAAAGAAAAAAAATTACAAAGGAATTATATCTGGGTTCGTTAACAGCTCTCTCATGCCTTCATAGGGCACAAAAGTAAGTATCAATTCAAAGAGGAAAAATGCAGATTCTTCCGACTGTGCTCCTGGCACCAACCGTCTCCCTACTGACCCTCCCCATCTGAGGCTTTTGAAATCTCAAGTGCTGACTAAGTAACATTACACTCCATATATTATATTTGCTCAAGAAGTACGAGAAATCTCATAACATTCTAAAAGTTCTTCCCAACAAGTCTTGGGGTGCTGATCGAACCTCATAATGCAGAATATACCAACTCTGTTATACTGTTTCGTATCGATTATGGCAGCGTGATTTATGCCTTAGCTTCAAAATCTGCCCTAAAATGCTTAGAACCGAGTCACCATGCTGCACTTCCCATCTGCAGTGCAGCGCTTCACACCTCACCTGAGCCGAGCTGGCAGCCGAATGGTTAGCGCTCTTGCCTTCGGTTCAACAGTTCATGGGTTCGAATCCCACCTTGGGCATGGATGTTTGTAGTGGTTCGGAATCCACTTTAAACCGTAGGTCCCGGTCTATTTAGTCCTCGTGTGCAAAAAATGACCGTTGAGCGACAAACAAACCAAACCAACCAACCAAACCAACCACACCTCACCTGCCAACAGTCTCTATGTTAACTGCAATATACCTCCTTTAAAACCATTGCGCATTAAGCTTTCCCATAATTATTATTTCAAGAGTTTTTCTACTCTAAGCCGTCCACTAAGATCTGTTAAAGTTAACTCTGCGTTTGAGATTTTTTAACGCTCACCCTTCTTGCTCTCTTCCGTTTTATGCCAGGATTCAACCTCATTTAGAGGAAACTGATCTTCATTTAACTCCAATTAAGATTGCTGACTACAATAGCAGTCCTCAATGGGCTTTTCCACAAATACGCTGTTTAAACAATTTAGCTCATTTAGCAAAGAGCATACTGCTGCCATAATTTTCAAACAAATGTATGGCATTCATCGGAATCAATTTCGTTATTACTTTCCAATCTTTACTGGTGGATCAAAAACAGAAAGACGTGTCAGCTGTGTCATAGTTTACGGCACTAATGTGTATAGTTCCCTTCCGTCAATCTTTGTTATTTACACTGCTTAAGTTTTCAACATTTTGAAAGCTTTTTACAGAATCAAGTGCTCTCGCCGCCGCAAATTCTGCATTTTTACTGCCGAGCTGGTCTCAGAAGGTTAGCGTTCTTGCCTTCGGTTCAACAGTTCGTGGGTTCGAATCCCACCTTATCCATGGATGTTTGTAGTGGTTCAGAATCCACTTTAAACCGTAGTTCCCGGTCTGATTATCCCTCGTGTGCAAAAAATGATCGTTGAGCGACAAACAATGCATCAATCCAATCCATCTGCATTTATACTGACAGTATGAGCATTATGAAGCAGCTTAGTTTTTCGCAACATTTTCATTCCCTAATTAATACAATCTTAATGATCTTCCCACTCATTGCGATAAGGGTATGTTTTACTTTTAGCACTGGTACCTGGTGGAGTCATTTCAGAAGGGCTATTGAAACAACAAATTATAATATCACTGCGGTAGAAAGAGAGTGACCTCAACGTAAGACGATTAATTGAGAACTGAAACAAAATCGGAGGGTGTGACGGGTAGACTCGCCGTATCGCTATATCTACTGGGTATAATCTAAGCATTGTCAAGTTGTTTCTATTTAATTCTCCACTGTAAAACGATAAATTCATTGGATTACTTTTGCACAGTTTGTTACAGGTTTTAAAGCGTAAACAATAGTAAATTTTTATTTTAATTAATTCATTAATTCAATGTCATAAGCCATAAATTAAATTGTTAATATCCGTGGTCATTATCGCGATAGTCGCACGGACTACCTAAAATGTCTTCATGTGTACGACTTAGCCACACTTTATATATATATATATATATATATATATATATATATATATATATATATATATATATATATATATATATATGCATGCATGGTGTGCCATAAATTCGTGCAAACTTTAAAAATTAAAAAAAGTACTAATGATATTAAAGTGTGGTTTACACTAATGGCATAAAAAAAAGGCGGATTTTTTATGAACAAAAAAATTAGTTCTAAACATGGCCGATAGATGTCACTGCGGTTTTTACACGAAGCTGATTTATGCAAATCAGGTTGACAATAAGACACCTGAATGGACATAGACTCATTTGATGCCGCCCCCTTAGTAAAAACATTTTCTTTTATTAAGACCAAGCGTTAAGTTGAAACTGTAAGATCAAATGTCTGTCACTATCACCAGATTTGACTCCTGTAGATTTTTGGCTGTGGTGTTACTTAAAATCCCTGACGTACCGGTCCGCCCATTCCACACTGGGGGAACTTAAAGAAGCCATTCGGCAGATCGTTTATGGTATTCCTCCAGGCATGCTGCAGTCAGAGGTGTTGAGACTCACTTTACTTGCCTCATACAATGTGGTGAAAGTCATATTGAACAACTTCAGCTTAAATAAATCTTTGAAAATCCAGAATTGTATTAGTATTATGTTAATTTGCTTAAAACATTCGTCATCAGCGGTTTTTTTTATTAAACTAATATTTTTAGTTTTTTTAAAAAAAACCCGCCTTTTTTGTTTCCGGCAAACCACACTTTTTTTTTAACACCATTTGTTCTTTTTAATTAAGTTTTAAAGTTTGTACGAATTTATGGCGCACTCTCTGTGTGTGTGTGTGTGTGTATGTAAAATTTAATCGCATTTTATCGGTAATGTTACATTTATTTACATTATATTGCCGATGAGGTGTATTTATGTGTGAATTAATACCATAAAAATATTTGACTGAATACTTACTATGCATTTTGAAATGCGCTCAATTTATAAATGAATGATTTTAATTTACCACAAAGATGCAAATTGTTTTTACTAAAGTATTCATGTGTGATAAAAATCAAACCCCACTAACAGCAGTGAATTTAATAAGTTGTTTATAAATAGTCTTATGTTTTTGTAAATTGCGATAGCAAATATAAATGCAAGTACGAACATAAATTAATTCTCGTTGCTTTTCAAAGCATATTGATTAGTTTACTTTATGTCAAAGCTAATATTTGCATATCAACTGAATAGAAAAGAGCGTCAAGGAATAAAGTTATCTAAGTGAATAAAATCTCGATAAATGTGAAAGATTAATTCTTGATAACCAGCTGATAATATTATGCATTTTGTTTACTAAATTTATTTTCTGACTGGTGATGATTTTAAATTTATTATGTGAAGTGCGAAATTTAATAGTCTTTCTTATAATTGAAACTTACACAAAGCACTTCTTTTTAAAGTAAAAAACAATCAATCCTTCTTATTTTAATCTGACTTGTAAGTTAAATAATTTTATATGCCTTAAAGACATTTCCATCTAGATTAGGATTTAAATTTATCGAAGGAACTCTGAGGAAGTGTGTATACTTTTTAAGCTTACCTGGGGAAAAAAAAAAGACTTCAAGAAATTCATAAGAGAAACTCTTTACTATTTTTAAAATAAGCTTTTAGTGTTATTTTTCGTATTGAAGAAAGAAATGAAAGTGATGTTATAATTATTCATTCAACAAAATCAATACATTTTATCAGTAAAATTAATAATATATCATAAAGCAAGTTAAAGTTATTGACTTAAACGAATCATTAGGTTTCACTGGAGTGTTCACTGTGCTCTTAGCATGTTTTAATAAAAATTTTAGAAAATGACATGAAAAATAAATTTTAAATTAAATTTAAAATATTGAACTGTGTATTGAATTGAACTATATTTGCAACATGTTCATGGTTTATCAAATACAAACCAATGTCATTTATAATCGACTTTTTGTAAATTATTTAGTTTGTGTACCTTTGATCTTAAATATTTTTTGATTACATAAAAAATCAATAACAGAAATCTAAAAATTAGGGAAGCATAAATTATAAAGACTTATTTATTTATTTTTTTTGTACAAATTTGTCTTTAAGTCATTAGGAACAAATTTCATGCTACATTTCCTAGCTAATTAAGTACAACTTTAATTGTAAATTAATTTAATAATAATTAAGAATAAAAATAGAACTCTTTAATTTAAAATAATTAGCAATAAATAATTTTTTAATTTTGAGTTTTTAAAAAATATAATGATCAGAGGCATTTATAATCTAAAACAGATGGATAAAATGTCAAACTGGTGCTGTGTAGTATATGTGGTTGAACTTTTAAACTATTGGAATACTATTCATACAAGCTTATTTATCATAATATTTCATTGCTTTTATTTGGTATTTCTGAAATTGCAGATCGATGTAGATTTGAATATCATTTTGAAATAAACACTTCCCACATATTCCTTTCTTGAAAAAGAACACACACACACAGACAGACACACACATAATCACACACACACACACATAATCACACACACACACACATAATCACACACACACACACACACACACACACATAATCACACACACATAATCACACACACACACACACACATAATCACACACACACACACACATAATCACACACATAATCACACA
Organism: Latrodectus elegans; assembly: GCA_030067965.1. Taxonomy (NCBI): domain Eukaryota; kingdom Metazoa; phylum Arthropoda; class Arachnida; order Araneae; family Theridiidae; genus Latrodectus; species Latrodectus elegans. The sequence goes on from CM057810.1 coordinate 107,031,621, forward strand.
CACACTCATATAATCGCACACTCTACTCTACTCTTTCATAATGAAATAACATTAATATAAAATTTTTATTTATTAAATAATAAGCATAATCTAAGCACCGCTGCTTTACGCTTATATAAATTAATACCTGATTCAATGAATTTATGGTTATATTGGTGACTGCCACATGGCCAAGCTGGTAGCTAAGTGTTTCGCGCTCTTGCCTGCGGTTCAACAATTCGTAGATTCGAGCCCCATCTGAAGCTCCAAGTTTGCAGTGGTGCATAACCTGTTTTAAGTGTAGCGCCCGGTCTAAATAGCTCCCGTAATAAATCAAATCCATTGTGTCTAAAGGTTGTTAATTAACAATTAATTGTAACAGCAGCCAGTTGGCTGCTGTGTGTTTAATATGGGTTTCACCAAAAGCTGAGTTTTTATATTGCAGTGATCCAGCTTATCGATCAACTGAAAATAACAGAAATGAATGCAAGGAAAACGAAAGCAGAAATTTCCTTAGATATTATTTTATCAAAGTAAACAGAATATCAAGGAAGTAAAAAAAAATTGCTTCTGGCAGATGCTTTAACTTAAACGACAGAGTAGTTTAAGGAATAAAAGTTCTCGGTGCAAAATAATTTAATTAACAACCTTTTCAAAAAATGTTTTATATCATGAAGTAATATCTCACGCGTAGAGAGAACCTATAACGGAAACAAATGAGCTGAAGAATTCTTGGAAACGGCCTTTAGTCACAAGGATATGAAATATTGAAGCCCGGATTCTCTTTATTTTCGTTTTATTGATAACATGTTGGAGGAAATGTATATGCTCAAACAAATTTTTATTTGCAGGTATTTTTGCAAGATTCTTTTTTGTGTGGAATATAAATATTTTATTAAATTGGGACATAATTCACGAAATTAATAATTTAAATGGTTTGACTGACCATTTAGTTTTTTTTTTTTCCGAACATCCGATGTTCGGAAAAAATTTTTCCATTTTTTTTTTCCGATGAAATACATGTTACAATTTATGTAACATGTATTTCATCACGTTACATAAATTAACTAGTTACATTACATATGTGTTGTTAATCTAGTACAAACTACATTTATATATCAAGTTCCTAGTTTAGTGCGCGTCTATATTATTGTGTTTATCACCGTATTTATCTTCCATTTGAAATACCAGCATGGGTTTCAGTAAGTTCTCATTTTTGCTTTGTCTTTACCGGAATATCATCATCCTGAATGTACTAAGTTCGTGTCTCGATCTTGTTCGACACGAATTTAGTACTAAGCTCGTCTCTACAAAAAACCAATTCCTTGTAATGTAAAAAATAAATAAAACTGTACTAATTAATTTTTCAAAGATTTAACCATGTCTTTGTAATTTCGTAAATATTTTAGTAGTATTCTCTCTCTCTCTCTATATATATATATATATATACACACGTGAGAATTTTTTTAGTGGCGTCCTTGTACATAGCTTAAAAAGTGCTTCTTAATATTTTTGCGAAAACTATTTTTATACAGCTGTATTCGTGAAGTATTGTGCGATTTTATTTATGCGTTTCTTTCTATGCTGTTCAAATCCATCGCTCAAAAATAGGTTTAAGAATATTCCATTTGATAACAAAATTATAGTACTATTTAATACTGGTCTATCTAACTACAGCGATATCTTTTATTTAAAATACTTGCAGAAGATGGAATTTAAGGGAAACAACGCTCTTGAGGGAGTAACGCTATCTTGAATGTTCTAGTGTCGCGTCTTGATTTGACAGAGAAAACATTTTCCAGTTATTTCACAAAAGTTTGATTTATATTCTGCGTGAAAAAAATTTTTTATGGGATCCTTATATGTTGTGTAAAATACTTAAAGATTTAAAATTATTTTTATAATTGTATATGCGATGTTTTGTGTAATGTCTGATGTGTATTATTTTGTGCGGCTTTTCTGCCCATCACACAAAAATAGGTTTTATATCTATATGCTGCAATCAATGTAAAAGCAATACATTTTCAAAAAGCTTAAAAAAAAAGTTTCGTTACTTATTTTTTTTTTAAAAAAATGCAATGAGGTAATGTAGAAAAAAGGATGTGAAATACTGAAATTCTCATTTCATCCTAGCTCCAAAGCACTTTCAACTAGTGACACATTAAAGAAGGCGAAATCACATTTGCTGTAGCAGAAAACATATTTTTCCTAAAATCAATTGCAATTTTTAAGAGAAGTTTTATTGTGAGGTAATAAAAAATACAGAACCCCTGTATAATTCCAGCGCTTAATGCTCAGGTGACTATTTTAAAAGGCGAGTTTTTAAAATTATTTTTATTTTTGGAATGAAAAAAGGTGTTGAATTGTATAAGCAATCTTATAGAGAGTTCAAATCAGCGTTAATTATATTTTAAATTACAAAAACGCTATAGATAAATTTACGAAAGGATTGTCCATCCCGGAGATGTACATGCATAGGTCACTGTTTTTAATGTGGAAATGGTTAGGTAGCTGTTGAATTTTCCATGTCCAGTGAAGAATCGCTTAAATTTGAAGTCAGTGTAAAAGAACCAGTAATTTGTATTTCTTTAGGGATTTGAAGGGAAAAAAGATTTAGTCCACTTGCAATTGGGAGAGGAAACCAAACCTGAGATCCTTTCTGTGATGTTCTTTTTGGTAATGGTTTTAAAAGAAGACTAGGGTAGACTGGTGTCGAGTTTATTTGTAATTGAAAGAGAAGATTTGGCTAGGAAATATGCTCTTTCATTTCCATACAAACAAGTTGTATTTGTTCTAAACAAGTTTTTGTGCGAATTTTTTTTGCAGTTGTTTTTGAAAGGTTCTTTATTGTGCGGAATATAAAAATTTCAATCACACAAATTGTTCACTAAATTAAGAATAAAATTTTTAATGGTTTAAGCTGTAGTTAGGTAGACTAGTAAAAATTTACTGGTCTGACTACAGCCATATCTTTCTTTTAAAATACTTGCAGAAAATTGCACTTTAGGAAAATAACGCTCTTAACAGAGTATGCCTATCTTGAATGTTCTTGTTTCACGCCTTGATTTCGTTTGAAAAATTTTTTTGTAGTTATTTCACAAGAATTTGATTTATTTTCTGCGTGAAAAATTTGCTTATGCAGCCCTTATATGTTGCTTAAAATACTTTGAGATACAAAACTATTTTTATAATTGTATGTGCGAAGTATAAGTTGTATAAAATACTTTTAGATTTAAAATTATTTTTATAAGTGCGAAGTTTTGTGTGATGTCTTATGTGTTTTATTTTATGCTGCCTCTATCCTTCGAACAAAAATAGGTTTGAAATCTATATGCCGCAATGAATATAAAAGCAATACATTTTCAAAAATTAAAAAATTAGTTTAATAAAAATGGATTGCGGTAATGTAGAAAGAAAGGAGGATTTGAAGGGGAAGATACTGAAATTCTCATTTCAACCTAGCTCCAAAGCACTTTCAACTCGTGACATACTTAAAAAAGCGAAATCACATTAGTTGTAGCGTGCAAAAAACTTATTTTTTCTGAACTCAATTGCAATTTTTTTAGTGAAGTTGTATTGTTTGGGGAAAAAAAAAAAAACTTGACATCCTATAACTTGTTTCCTTTACTCCCAGCGTCAGGTGACTATTTTAAAAGGCGATTTTTTTTGAAGTTATTTTTGGAACGCGAAAAAAGGTAATGTGCAGAATGTTAGGTCGCGCGATATAAAAAAATTTATAGGGAGTCCAAATCTGCATTAGGTATAGTTAAAATTACAAAAGTGATAATTTTACTAAATGAAGCAGAGTTTTTCTTCCAAGTTCCCAAACAATACATAAAGTTGAAGATCGATATTGTGGTACTAATTTCATTGCATTCTATGCTGTAATTTTTCAGTTCAAGAGCAGAGACAAATTTCTGGTTGCAAATAAAATAAGGTTTTTATTTATCTAGTATATAGGTATTTTTTGCCATGCACCATGTCTAGTGGTCAGCGAGTTGGACTCCAGGGAGGTCATGGGTTCGAATCCAGTTTCGGGCACGTATGTACTTTCTCTCTCTCTCTGCTTATCCTATGCCTTTTGTTTGTATTAATGGGCTGTAAATGGTTGCCACTTTATAATACTTTTATAAACGAGTACCTCTGGCATGTGTATACTGAGGGAGTCCGACTGCACACAAATTACGGCTCAGTTGGAAAAGTAGAGCTGCGTACCCCATATTGCCAGCCTAGCTGGCACAAAACAGGTTTCCTTTTTAGAAACCTTTTTGAAACAACAAACTAGAAAAAATAAAAAAGCGGTCTAACAATAGTGATGTTTTAAATGGATAAGATGAATAATAAAATATTTATATAAATAGAGTCTGCTTAAAGAGATCCCCCTCGAGTCCTACAGGCTGCCTCATAGTGTGCACTACTTTCCGGCTAGAGGGTGTTCCTGGGGGAGTGGGTGAAGTACGACTGGAAAGTGTTCTCCTGGTAGGGCCACCCTAGGCGTGACGGCCACTCAATTTTGTCCAGCTAAAGCCTGGGGCAATGGAGCAAAGTCACACTTCTTCCCTCGGATGCTCCTGGTATCCTGTATCAACAGAAGCTGCAATTTTAACCCACTAATAATGAATCTTGAGTTAGAAAGTTTTGATACTGCCACGTCCGTCACGCATGATGCAAAGGTGCGCGTTCGGAGTGTTCGTAGATGCCTCCGTTCGAAAAGTTATAAGTCTACAAGCTGACCCTTCGTGTCAGGAGATGCTGTTTTTAGAGATGGCAAACCTGCCCATGAATGGTACCAAGGCAAATATCCTGGTTCCGCTTTAACGGGCGCGCACAAAAGATGCGATCAAACGGCTCTGATGAGATTGAGAAGCGGCCACCTGCTTGCTAAGAGGCATGTTTTTGGTGTCAAGATTTACCCTCTCTGCCTAAAATGTCAAGAGGCACACAAGCCTCTCCCTCTCATATTCTTCTGTGTGTCGGTTGTGAGAGGGGTGAAAACTCATGGATTCATGGAGCTGGTCTGATCACTAGTTGGGATAAGCAACAACAAAAGAAAAAACTTGTGTTTTCACTTATGCACTAATAATAATATAAATTGCAAATATGAGATCAATTTGTTCTTAGATGTTCGCTCTATTAGTAGGGATGGTATCTTTTTGTCACTATATTTTACTCTCATTTACAAATATCACACAGGTGTCTCAATGAGAGTAAGCATTGAGACGCCAAAGAATAATTTATTTTTATGTCATTATTTCTGACTACGGTGGCATTTTTCTAGATATTCTAATTGTATCCTGGTACACTTATTTTTTTAAAAGATACCCATTTTAAAATGTTTTTTGTTTACGAAAAATGAGTGGTGAAAATGATTTGGAACGTAAGTCATACATGTTGAAAATTATTCTCTGTCAATTATGTGTCGCAAAATTGACGAGAGAAAATACAGCTTAAAATATAGATTGATACAGCTTAAGATACAGCTTAAAATATAGGTTGTGAAAGTTCAAAAAAGTATTTCTTAAAGTGTTCTAAACGAATAAAAAATTATAGTAGTCTTAAAATTTTTCTTTTTATGCATTTGAAACTTAGGATTCTTGATTTTATTATCTAGTACATATCCTCATTTTGTTCGTGCATCAACTTTTTGTTCTGGATAAATTAGAAAACGGTAGTACAGAACGAAATGCGATTTGTGTGTCTGCCAGAATATTATTTCCTTCCTATTTTAAATCATGCTCATAAAACCACGTTAGACTTCGAAAGTTTAAATGCAACGTTTGCAACTAATTTAAGACAATTAAAGCTGATTTTAGGTTCCTGTAAAGTTACTTATATATCACAAATATAATTAATTTAAATAAAGTGACCATCAACCTTTTAAACTCTTTCCTCGGTTCAGGAAAAAATAAGAAAAATAATTTTTAAATAATAGCAAAATAACCTTATGTCATCTCTGCAGTTTTTTTGGAAGTATAGAAAAAATATTTACGGCATCGTATCCTCTTTTCGTTCAACATTTCTAGATTTTCATTGTTTTTAGTAAATAATGATATAATATTTTTTTGGTTTTAAGAAAGTATTATTTTTGCTGTGTCCAGGAATTGCGTTTTCATTTTTACTTATACTCCACTGTTTTGAAATTTATTAAAAAAAGAATGAAAAGAATACAGACTTTAAAGTGTTCTGTAACTTAGAGAATTTTCAATCATTAAACTCCTCAGTCTATTAATTTTTAGTTAATTTATGCATATAATTTTATTTCGTGTTACAAACAGCATTTTAAGATGCCGTGAATTATTTTGTAATATAGTAAAAGCTCTTTATATTCGCGGGGTATATGTTCCGTAAATATGCTGCGAATACAGAAACCGTGTATACGGAATGGTAATTTAAATGAGATTATACGGGATACATTTCTAGGAGTGTAGCGTACCGAGGTGGCAAGGCAGTTGAAGACAATTTAATTTATTGATGAAGGTAAATTTTAAGTGTACCTAATTTTTACTATTTACATAAGTTTTAATACAATCTTCAACTTAATAATCATGACAATATCATTGGCGGACGCCGCCACAAGTGCACTTACAATGCATTGTCTCTCTGAGAATACACTTTTCTAACTGAAACAAAAACGATATAATCGGAAAGGAGGAGGGCGGCAGAATCTGGCGCTTGCACTGTACTTATCCTCGCCTTTTTAGCACGTTACAACTCCTTCCCCCTCCGGAAGGACTTTTACATGAATAAAAGTCTTACAAAATTACTCAAATAACTAATAACAAAACATAAGCTTAACCACATAACTATAAAATAACATGAGAAATTTTTGTTACTTTTATTTTTGGTATAGTATTATCAAGAATAAATATTTTTATTTTTGAAATTTTTAATATGATACAAAATAAGACAATGTGAATAAAAGCAAAATGTTTGTATATGTAATAACTGAAAATTTTCTATTTACAAATTCTACTAAGAACATCAGTATTCTTATGCAAAACCCCCTTTCGATGGATTAATTCAAAATCAAAGGGCTGAAATGCTAATGCCCAACGCATTAATCTAGGGTTTGAACTAGCATTGGAATTTAATCATACTAATGGGTTATGATCAGTTTCAATTCTAAATTTTTGTCCAAGTAGCATTGTAACCTTTTTACTGCCCAGACGATAGTAGCACATTCTTTCTCTGTGGTACAGTGTTCTTTCTGTTTCTGAAAATTTCCTACTAAGGTATAAGATAGAATGTTCTTTTTCCTCTTCATCCAGTTGAGAAAATACTACACCGATTCCTTCATTGGATTCATCAGTTTGCAATACAAATTCTTTTTCATTGTTAGGAGCGTATAACACTAGTTTTTCACTCAGTTTTTTTCATTTCTTTGAAAGCTGTTTCACATTTCTCCGAACACACCATTTTTTCTTTCCTTGGCTTCCCTTTTAATTTACCTGTCAAGGGAGCAACTATAATGGAATAATTAAGAATATATCTTCTATAATAACCAGGCAAACCTAGAAAATCCCGAATTTCTGTTTTAGTTTTCGGAACTGGAAATTTTTTAATGGCATCAATTTTTAATTCTGAGGGAGCTCTTTTATTTTGGCCAACCATATGACCTAACTGTTTGACATATTTCTGAGCAAAAGCACATTTAGATGGTTTGATCTTTAATTTTGCTCTTTCAATTCGCCGGAAAACATCATCTAAATGTTTAAGGTGGCATTCGCAAGAATTAGAAAATATGGCAATGTCATCTAAATATGGAATCGCATAAAATTCCAATCCTTGTAACAATTCGGTTATCATTTTATAGAAAAAATATAGTGCATTCTTTAAACCAAATGACATTCTAAGTGGTCTGTAACAACCAAATTTTGTTACAAAAGTCGCCAATTGTTGAGCTTTCTTAGTAAGGGGAATCTGCCAATAGCCTTTTGCTAAATCGATTATTGTAATAAATTTAGCTCTTGAAACAGATTCAATCCTTTCCTCAATATTAGGGAGTGGGAAATATTCAGTTTTTGTAATTTCATTCAATTTCTTGTAATCAACACAAGGCCTTGGTTCTCTACCATGGACTTCTACTAATATCATGCAAGAATTATAATTAGAAATTCCTGCCTTAATAATTTTATTAGTTAAAATTTTATTTATTTGTTTTTAAAATTTCGCTTGGTCGGGGTGACATTCTATATCTTTTGGCAAGTGCTGGTTTATTGGAAATCAATTCGATATCGTGCTCTACAATATTTGTTAATCCAGGTTCATTCGAAATTATGTCAGAATATTTACATAGCAATTCACTTAAGATTCGAATCTGTTCTTTACTTAATCTGTCTTTTAAGTTATTTTTTTAAATTAATTCAGAAATATTAAAAATATTTGGGTTGTTTTCAATAAATGGGAATTTAATATTTAAATCTGGTGGATTTTTCATTTCATCTAACTCAACAAGATTTATAACATTGGATCCACTGTAATAGGGCTTTTGTAAAATCACATGATGAATTTGTGATTTCTTTGTCAATAAGAAACAGAGACAATGTAGTTGGTATCAGAGATTTTAGATTCAATTGTTCCTGGGCCATGTCATTGTACAGCTAATTTATTTGCAGGAGAAGGTGCCAAAACAAGAACTTGGCTGTCTTCTTTAAATTCTCGTTTAACACTGCTTCTATCATAATAAGTCTTTCACTTTTGTTGACATTCTTCCATTTTTTCCACAGCTAGATTTTGACATCGTTAGTCGATTGATAAGATTTAAAACATATTCAGCAACAGAATTTTGCTCATCTTCAGGCTATAACCAGTATTCATAGAGTAAGGTTATTCGTGTTCTTAATTTTTTTCCATAAACTAATTCTTCAGGACTGAATCCGGTTGACTCGTGAGTTATAGTTCTTAAAGCAAACAAAGCTGCATGAATATGCGGCTCCCAATGTTGATGTGATGTGAAAAGTAAAATGTTATTTTTTCAGGATTATCTGAAACTTCTTCCGCTGTTCCTTTTTCAAGGTAACCATCGTTAATTCTTTGGTATCTTTTGAAGAATTCTGGATATTTTTAAAATTTTCTAGCTAAACTATTTAGTCTGTTAAAAGCTATTTCATAGTTGTCTTTCAGCTCTTCCCCTTTTTCGTTAAAGGGAATTTTAACTTGGTAACGGTTATCTTTTAGATTAATGGATTTTTTTAAACTGATTTAAAATTTTGTTTTCTTTATTGATATTTCTCTTTATTACTTTCGTTAACCTGTTAACAAAGAGGGCTGTAAATGCCGTTCATTGAAGCTTTGATCCGCTATTTTTATTCTATTTTTCTTACACTCTATAATTATATCTTTTGCAGGTGCACTTATATGAACATTACTAATATTCGGTGTTTCTAATGCTTCGATAACTAAATGTTTTCGCATTAAGGGAGAATTTATTTGAATTTTCACTTTTTTTCTATAATTGGTTCGGCAGAACCAAACGTATAAATTTTTTACTCCTCTTGCCCTATATTATTTTTAAATTTAACTCTTTAGAAACCCGCTCAAAGATGAAAGATCAACATCTATCATTATCTATTTCTGTTATCTTATTTCTGTTATTTTTACAATATTTACAGTTGCGGTTTGCAAATAAATATTAATTTTGTATTTTTCTGAAACAGAAGTGACAGCAGTATGCGATTTCACATCAATTTTATTAACATTTTCATGTAATAACTATTATGTTCCCATTACAACTATCACACCGCATTTTCGAGAAACAGTTATACGCAGTGTGGTTTCTTTTAAAACATAAAAAAACTTTTCCCCTTCTGTTCACCTTTCGTGAATAAACTTAACGCATTCTTTACTACTGTGTTTACTCGGGGTGTCACTCTCGCAAAATTCGCATCCCCCCTCCTCTTCTGCGGTTCCGATGTTTAACGTCAGCGCAGTCGCATTTAGTTGTTTGTGTTTTTGAGTGGGGTGAAAAGAATTATGACCTTTCGCTGCAAATACTTCGGGCACACCTTCGAGTGTGACTCGTCTTTCAATTCATTCGCCGAGTTGGTAACCGAATGGTTAGCGCTCTTGCCTTCGGTTCAACTGTTCGTTGGTTCGAATCCCACCTTGGGTATCGATGTTTGTAGTGGTTCGGAATCCACTTTAAGCCGTAAGTCCCGGTCTAATTAGCCGTTGTGTACAAAAAATGACCTTTGAGCGACAAACAAACGATACTTTCACTTCATTCGCATTGCGAAATGAAATACTTTTTACCCTGTTTTCGATTTTATTTTTTAAAATAAAAAAAAAGTTTTAAGCAATCCCAATCATCATTTTTATTATATCGATTCTATTCTAAGACTATATTTTCTGGCAAAAACTTTAATAAGATAAGAAATAACAAGCTACCATAATTATTTAATTGAATTCCAGCGGCTTCAAGTGAGCGAACTTGAACATAATATGTATCACATAACTGGCACAATTATTTTAACTGGACACATATTTAATAATACATTTATATGGGCTCTACTAATATCTTTTCTTTAGTAACTCTCTACAGCATAATTATTTTCTGTTAAAATCAAACCCTGAAACCAAGCTTCACCTTTTAAAAAGGATTTTAAGTTGCTAAATTTATCCGTATTTGACAAATTCTAATTTTCATGTATTGATCCTTCGAATTGACTCCAAAATTCTTGCTAAGTTTCGTATTTACCATAAAATGGTTCCATAGTTAGTTTTGGTAGTCTTACATTAATTTTTTTTTTCGATGTTACGGGTATAATAGCTACTCCAAATAGTTTCGGTTCCGATTTCAAATAAGTACTTTCGATTTAGCAGAAATTATCCTTTCTCTAATTTCCTGACTCGAAATTATTTCCGCTTCTAGCAGTTCTAAATCATCGATATAATTTTCAATTTGTAGGTCTAATTCATAAATTAGCTCTGACGTTTCCCATAATTGTTGTAAAAGTTCGCTCAGAGTCGCTTTATCAATAATTTCTAATTCTTGATGCTCGTTAACCTTATTTAATATTCTTGTTAATAAAACCCTAGTTTTTGAGCGTTTTCTTTTCAATTTATCGAGATTCAAACAACCGCTGTTTCGTTTGATTCGACCGACATATTTAATTTCAAATATACTGTAGAAATAATGTTGTTGCTTATTCCCACTGGTTTACAATAAACTAAACCAGGTCCAAGAGATCAAGTCGCGAAATTAGCCAGAAGACCCTATCCCCCTCATTCAACATCTGCCCCACAGAGGCACCAATACTTTCCAAGTTATGAGAGGGAGAGGCGGAGGCTGAACATCGGCAGACAGCATAAGTCTTCAAGCCACTACTAAACCTTAAACTTCTTATGTGGCCAGTCCTAAGTCTGGATAGTGTTGTCTGCTGAGGTCTTGAACCAGTGCATTGTAGGCACAGACCAGGGCACCCAGCGGCATACCAAGCATGCTGAGGTGGAATCTTTCAAGTGTCATTTATGCTAGCTAGAAATAACGATATGATCTCTGAGATTCGAATCTCTTTGGAAGGAGGAGTGGGGAGCTCACAGCCATCACCAGCAAGCAAATCAGCAACTTCGTTTCCGTAAACTCCAACATTTTAAGGAATCCACTGTAGACAGACAGTACCACTCTTGTTCAATACAGCCAATAATAAAACAATATCCTGCCCCAATTTATCAAGAATATTAGGCCAATTCTTTAAGTACTGGATGGAGCTCTTGCTATCAGTCAATATCCAAACATAATCCACGTCAGCTTCTAGAGCCAGATTCAATGCTTCTTTGACAGCGACGAGCTCAGAGCGAAAAACTGAACTGTAGTCAGGATTTCTAAAACTATATCGATGTTCCCCAACATTTGTCTTCATAAGAACACCACTGCCTGCTCTACTTGCATCTAATCGGCTTCCATCGGTGTAAAGAACGAGGGCCCGAGAAGGGATATGATTTATAACCCCAGTACAAGTAATAAGATAATTAAATATATTTTCATACATGCAAAAAACAAATATGAAATCAAATACTGCTGTATTCAGTTACTTATTTACATGAAATACAAAATGAAATTCAAATTCTAAATGCTAATAACCGGTATTCCGGATTTCGACACCATGTAACATTTTTCTAATAACTCTCTTATTGCTAATTTTGTTTATCAAATCATCTTAATAATAACAAATCAAATTCTAAATAAGCTTACCTTGGGCAGGTTTTCAATCTCTTTATTAAACATAGGACTCACTTAAACAGGACATGACAAAGAAAACACAAAACATGGAACAAAACTCATATACATCGCTATGCGCAGAGTCTTATTCCGTTTGTAAACAAAGATATTCGTACAGTGCGTCCTCTATTGACATATAGTTGCAACATCACTTGATATAAACCTCAGCCTTGTCCTAGTTATTATGTACCCAAGAAAAGACTTTGATAGGCTTGTATAAAGTGATTTTAATCAAAATCTGGTTGTAGAGGATTATGAATCATTGGCTGGTTATCTATGTTCATTCTTACGAAATTCATATTAAAATGTTGAAAGTCGTACGGAGTTTTCTTCGAAGACCCATGAAAATCTTCATTCTTAACGCATTCTATTATTATTCTTACAGGCATTTTTCCTATAAATACATTGTCTTGAACAAACGACATGTTACCTTTTGGAACAGAGTATACTTTATTTAGTACTCGATTGATGGGGTATTTTACCATTTTTGATTGTAAAGCTTTAGCATGTCTTAATATGAAGCCACGAGTTACACGAACTTTTGATATAAATATGTTCCAAAACTACTTTAAATTCTTCACTGCCTATCAAATAAAATTCTGGATTGCTTCGAATTAGTTTTACGTTTAGGTCTACTAAATTCAATAAAAGTCTTTCTTGATGAAGTGTTTCACTGTGAATACCACCAATCAAATCCACAGTAGCACATTTTTAAAAACGCTGCTCTTTTATGGAATCCATCATCCGAGTCCTTGTAAAACAATTCAGCAGTAAGCTGGAACGTTTTACTATCGTATTTGTGATTTAGTTATGTTTCAATATTGGTTCGGGAAGGTTAAGTGTTATTGGAATAAGATGCAATGCGATCAATTTAATGTAACATATATTTGTGAAACACAGAGAATGTAGAATGAAGTTTACTGTTCCTTAGTTATCTTTTCCTACGGTTTAAAGTTATTTTTTAAAATTATTTTTGCTTTAACTTAAAGATGAGTATAACTGAGGTCTAAGAATCCTTCACCTACATAAAATTCGACGGGACCTCTATCAAAACATTACCCAATGGATGAAATTCTACCCATTGCCCACTTTAAATAATAGTTAGAGTACTGGGTAAATGAAAAAGTTCTAGCTCTGATTTCATGTCTTCTGCTGAGTCTCTTACAGGAAATGCCATTACGAGTTTAAAATATCACCTCCTGTCACTTTCTGAACTTTGGATGAATTGATTTGCTTTTTATCGAGAACTTTTTGGGCTAAATTCTTTCTACTCTCTTTGATTCTTGCTTTTACTGCTTCTTCAAAATCTTGACCAAATGAAACATCAGACGTAACACGGGATCCAGTGTGATAAGCTTCCTTACCAATCGTTTTGCCACTTTTTAATAAAAAAAAAGGGAAAACTGCTGTAAATAATCGGTGAAATATTCCCCAGAGACCATATCCTTTTGGAAAGATGCCTCGATAATTTGATAAAGCAGAACCTGTTTGTCCAGCATAATACTCTTCGAATATTTTCGTGCAGCAAACATATGGTACACTCATCTTCATGGATAATAATCAAATGATTCATAATTTGCCTTATTTGAAACTGTAATACGATAATAACTTTTCCTCGTTCAAATGGTAGAAAATCTCCTTAATTTAATTTTAGCTCAACATTGGTTATTTAAAATGATTGACAAATCAGTGGTAAATATTGAGGCCTGTCAAAATGACGATTAATAATTTCTCCGTCTTTTCTTTCTATAATTTGTAAAAAGTGGCGCTTGTACATCACCAACGATTTGTGGTATTACAAAAACTGTGTAAACATTAAAGAATGGAAATGTGCAGCGTAAGAATCTGCCACTAATGTACACAGCTCTCGTGATTTTTTCACTACCGAATTCTAGAAGTTGCTTCAGTCATTGAAAGTGATGGAAAATGCATCTTTCGCAATTATTTTACTCTCTTTGAGTTGACTTATTAAAACCTAACTATTTGTCATGTAATAAAACATTATTCTTTGCTTTCATTATATCATTAATAGTCACGTAACTTCCAGGTGGTGTAGTTTTCTGTACATTTCGAGTAATATTTGCGTCTGGTATATCAAATATAAACGAATTTATGTTATTATTTACTTTGAACCATGAATGAGTTGAATAATTTCTGATAAGCCTTGTTTCCTCTCTCCATTTAGATTTATTGGAGTTGGCAACTGTATTATAAAATTAGAAATTTTATTATTATACGGAAATATTGGAAAGAGCTATCAATGAGTAGTGTCACATAAAATGACATGATTTAAAATGTCTGTTTAAAATATAGCACACTGTCTATTTATATCGTTCTGACAAGTTTCAAACTAGCATTGAATTTTTCAGAATAAGCTAAGAGGTTTACAATGTATTTGGTCGAACCATGCCTTTTTCTTTTATCACTTTTTCTACTGGATAAAATCAGAATCGGTTAGTTTTCGTAGCTCTTGTTAATAAAATGTACTTTCAATAATTTCACCTGATAAATCTTTTAATTTATAAACTAAAGCGTTTCTTGCTGTGATTTTATGAACTGTGAAAACTTCTCGTATGTCGAATTTTACTTGTATATCTTTTCAAATAGCATTTTTTCCTTATTTATGCGACCTGTATCTCCAACTTTTAAAAACACTCGTGTACTATCTTTTTTCTTATGACTATACAATATTTGCCATACTTGGGTTTCATTATCATGATTCACCGAAATAGGTTTTATTTTTATAATACGATGCCATTCATTATTATAACTTTGTATTTATCTTCTACGTCAATATGTCTTTTTGTATTCATTTCTGTGAAATATTTCCACATTTTGGTTTTCAGTGTTAGATTAAACCTCTGTACTAGGCTTACTTTTGTATTTGGCTATAAGTATAAAAAAATTACTTTTCCGTCTTTAAATATTTCTGAAGCACTGTGTTTCTGAACTCGGTTCTATCATGGTGTTACAAAATTTCAGGTGTTTATTCACTAAATATCACATCGAAGGCTCATTTCACACTTCGACCTGTTTTGCCTTTTAAACGAAAAGCTCAAGCGTATTTTGATCAAATATCTATGCAAGTGAGTAAATGCTTATAACCATCATTAAAATTTGCGAGAGATTACAAATCAGCAAAATCTACTTGAAACTGTTCGTTTACACCTCCTATAATAAATTTATTTCTTTGAAATTTATGGCTTAAGTAGAGTATAGGAATTATTTTGTTTGTAACGTATCATTCTTTGTGATACGTTTTGTTGTTACTCTTCCTTTAAAACTCTATGTAAACTATTACCTCCAAAACTCCCTGGACTTTCCGGATCTCTATACAATTGAGTCGAAACAGCGTCCATTGCATTTGTGTTAACAATCGAGAAAGAATATTAAATGTTGAATGCACTTACATTTATACTTATATTTAAAATACTCTGTTTACGCAAGACATTAATTTTCATGTTTCTTCTTGTAAAATATTATGATTACAAAATTCATACATTTTCATATTATCTAAAGGAAAAATAATAAATAAACACACACACAAAACAATGATATTTTATTTAGCAAATGTTTTAAATAAATTTATGTGTAAAAATATATAATATTACATATTTTTATCAAATCATTTTCGAAATATTCAAATGTATTTTCTGTAAAGTATTTCTTACATTTAGAATAATGCTATCTAAGCATAAATTACTCAGGAAATCAAATGTCACATACATAGCTGGTTTCAGTGCTAAAGATGGTTAATTCTACATGAGACAGTGATAAAATAAATCAGGAATTTTTAAAAAAATGCATGTAAATTAAAAGTTTCTGCAACGTTAGTCCATAGTTGTTCAACCAAAATAACTGGTTCTTTTAAACCCTTCTCCTTAAAATATGTCACGCACTGCATTTTAAAGAGTTTACAACTAATATTGGGTTCCGAGGCTGCTATCAAAACAACTCGACACAGTCTCCTCAATAACACTGTCAAAAACACTACGATAAACATGCAAGAAATTCCTTGTGCGGAACATGCGATCTAAAGCAGCATTCGCAATACTGTTATAATTTCGCAGCGTATTATATTGCTCTGCAGAAATTGTAAAGGAACTTTTGTTCGTTTCTTCTTTTACACGAATAAACACTTTAACGTCCTTACTTGCAATTAAAATTTTTGATTGAGGAAGGAAAACACAACTTCGTTGATGGTTCTCATTTATAGGCATAGTTTCTCTATTCATAATTTGTTCAATATAATTTCATGTTGTTCAATATAATTCAGTTAATAAATAATTTCATGCTCAAGCGCTCTTCCACGAGCTAATACATGACGTGACTACACCAGCCAGTAAACGACTCTCGCCGTTTCACCCAACCACACCTCCTTTGATTGACAGGGGAGCATGCCCTTTTCTATGGTACTCCCCATAAACCTGCTATTACTACTGATGTCAGTTTCTTGCATAATTTAACTAATTGCTAATGAAAGTGATATTTGCAGCATATTTTAGGCATCGACATAAATTTATTTAATATTTGCAGTTATGTAATTCTGGACACGATATTTTTTGGACTTGTAATCATTCTTGATTTATACTATTTCCTAATTTTATTTCTTGAATTTATTCTGAGCCATGTAAGATTAAAATAAAGATCCTGTATCGTCTCTGACCAAATCATGGCTGTATCATGGCGAAAATTATTGCACAATTAAAATTGCCTAGTTCATAATTACTTTACCATTCACTCGCGCACACGACTAAATAGCAATCTTCTTTTTATAATTATATTTCCAACAATTTAAACGATCCTCGACTAATAATCAAGAAAAAGATGATTTAAAAAAGTTGGAATGCAAAAGCTCAAGGATCGGGAAGAATGAAGCTGCTTGGCGAAGGAAATTAAAATTCTAAATTAAATGTGGAACTGAGTAAAAGTATGTCAGTCAATAAGACTCCTATCTATTATTTCCTTTTCTTTCTGATTTAAGCTTATAGTTATCATAGAAGTCTAAAAAATTTCGAGATATTAAGGTGATTAAGCTGTGATGATAATAACTCTTTCTGATCAGGTGGTATAGATATCAAAAGGAGGTGGTCTATATTCATTCAACGTCGGTTTTGATATTTTACTCTGGACGATATGTGTCAGATCCAACGGAAAAAGACAGTGATGCTTCCATGAAGTTTCACTCCAACCACCATCATTATCTTTAATCTTCAAAGTGAATTGAAGCACACATTTGGTGCTAAATATAAAAAAATATTCTCCAGGTGGGTCTGGTTAAAATATGAATCTTCAACTTAATTATACACACTTTACTATCTTTTTTTCAGTATAAACTCTATAACTGAATAAGAGGATAATTAAGGATTGGAAACCATCCCAAAAGAAAACAGTATCACAATATCTGAATTAATAAGCAAAGATTCTCTTGGTGGAAACGCTTTCTTAATTCAATTGAAGCTTAGCGATGTTTTTCACAGTTTACAAAAATAACTAGCATCGAAAACAAAATCAAAGAACTGAAATGGTTTGAAAGAAATATTGTGGGTGAAAGAATTTGGTTATTGGAGTCTTCAGATAAGTAAGCAGACATGAATACAACATTTACTAACATTCACATAAAACTGTTTCATGTTCCATATATTTTAAGATTGCTGTTCTCAAAATCTCTCACTGATCGAAGAATTTTCCGCAAGTCGGCGATAAATGTATTATGTCTATTAAATTTCTTGTAATTCAGCTTCATAATAAATTTGATTCCAAATTATTTCACTATCACTGTCAGATTCCACCTTAGAAATGGCTCTTATTATCGCATTATGCAATCCTTTGAGGACCTCTTCTATGAAGCATCTAACTTAAGAAAAGAAAGTGTTTGTGCTTAATGTGACCAACTTCAAATGAAATGGGTCGATAAACAACACTAATCTTATTTCTTAAAATATGAAATTATTCGCTACTAGAGAAAGATTTTCCCTCAAAGTTGAGTACGGTTCCCAAAAATAGCTTGAAGACTACAAATTTATTTTTTTAACATTAATTGTTTAAACATTTTATTCATAGATTTATCTGGGATTGATGTTATTTATTGACTAATCTATTGATTTTTTACAGGGGCAAATAAACCAACAAATCTGTAAAGATTCTTGATCACGAGCACAATTAAGGAACTTGCAGACATCAGAGTAAAATCTTTATGCTGTATGCCCGATGAAATACTATCCGGCGTGAAATGATAACCACAAAAAAATGTACTTATATCGAGTCTTTGGTTATGTTGAAACAGGTAAGTTTCATTCCAAAATTCTGATTATATATCATTTGTAGTTAATTTAAATTATTATTACCCCTGATTTGAACTCACAGTAAACTTGTTTATTCTACACAATTTCAAAAATTGTGCTCTTCTCAAGAACAGTGACATATAGTTCATTTCCTCCTTTTAAGTGTGTCTACAGTGCTTAATCACTTGGGGCAATGAAAAATATTCGTTGCATCGGTTGACCCTTTCTTTCCATATTTCTGTTGTATAATTTCTTTTATTAAATAATGTTATTTACTTTTAAGACTTTTGAAACAGTATAGATTTGCGACATATTGAGCAATGGAATGTGGATGAAAGGAGTCCGGAAAGCAATATTGAAGAACTTCATAATAAAAGAAAAATTTCGGTGGTTTCTCAAATTTGTCGATTCGTTTTTAATCTTTATGTAATAGTTTATTTCATAGACTAAAACAGTGTATTTGAAAAATTCAAGCATGTATAAAATGTTTTTGAAAATAATCATTGCCTCATATTTCAAAGTCGAAAACTTTTATCAAAATTTTGCCTTTTCTGTTGAAGTGTTTGTGACTTTTTTCATTGAGAGTTACCTCTTGATAAAATGCAATATTATACTAAAGACTTTATTTTGTCTATTATTTAGCATATGGCCATGATCATTCTGTTTGTCAGGATCTCTGGAAGCAGCATATGACAAATTGTTCAGTATAAAATCTTTTATTTAGACTTGGGACACCATACAGGCGCTTTGACATCATACTATCTCATCTGCGCATCGACCACGTTCTTTTAACAAATATCATATTTTATTTAATGAACCAGCACCTTTGTGTCTGAATTGTAAAAATGTTTTAACTATATATCATCTTAATTGAGTGTCCTAGATTCAATAACCCCTGTTTTACTTTTTCACGCAGCTCTGTTTTAAATTTACAAGGCCCAATTGCTTTTCTAAAGGCTATTACAGGTTTGTTAGTCTTTAATATACTTTTCATTCCATACTTTTTATTTGACTTATTTGTATTCTTTAACATAAATTTGTTTAGCTTTTCATCACTATGAAGTTGTACTTTATCTTTTTATAATTGACATTTCATTGTATTTTTTTATTGGGTGTGTATCATTTTACTTACTGATTTGGTGTGCGTATCATTTTAACTTTTGTACGGCGCAGCATATCTTTTATTGGATTTTCTGCCAGAAAAGACTCACTAACGGAATCTTTTGCAAAAGATAAGTTGTTTCAATAGCTTGCGAGATATTAAAGCATTATTTTCTGTAATTTGCTTTTATGATTTTAAAAACTGTACTTTATATAATACTTTTAAGAACTCATAATGAATAATATAATATTTTAAGCCTCCTTAGCGTTTAAATTTCAATGATTTTTGATGTCCCATTGTGGATACATAGCATGGGGCATATTTTAATTGAATTTGTTCCTAATCTTAAGTATTAAAGAGTGTTATCGATTAGAAAGTATTTTAAGAAAGTTTTATTAATTCACGGAATTTATTTTTTCAGGTTTTGATTTCTCCACCTTGTTTTGCAGTTTTTGATCCAGTGGTAAGTGATGACACAATTTATTCCTTTTTAGACAGCATTACTGTAAATATTTTATTAAGTTAATTTTTAAATATTTCTAAGCATGATTGCATGTTTATTTCTCTTTTATTTTTTTGAACAGGTTTCCATGTGGAGTTCCATGATTAGATATTTCTGTTACTATCCATCAATATACAGTAAATTTGCTCTTTTATTTTCATTTTGGGGAGATAGTATTTTGGTTTTACCCATATAATCTTTATGAATTATGCCGTACATCCTCACTAATATTTAACTGAATATATAATTTTATAAATAATTCACCAACCTCTCTCTTTAAAATGTTATTAAATAATATTAATGTTTAAAATGTTTATTTCTACAATTTATTCCATAAAAACTATAAAGTTGTTATACCATGTAATATACTTAAATCTTAAATCTATTTTTGTGTGGTGGATCAGGACACCATACAAAGAAATCCATAAATGAAATCACACAAAGCTTCACTATTATAGTCATAAAATGTTTCTGTATCAATTTAAAAAGTAATTTTTATGTTGCGTACAAGAACGGTATTAAAAAAATCCTCACTTATAATATAACTAAAAATTTACCAAATTACA
This sequence comes from Latrodectus elegans, assembly GCA_030067965.1. Taxonomy (NCBI): domain Eukaryota; kingdom Metazoa; phylum Arthropoda; class Arachnida; order Araneae; family Theridiidae; genus Latrodectus; species Latrodectus elegans. Next base: position 107,052,274 of record CM057810.1, read on the forward strand.
AGGAATTGGTTAAATATTTGGTAAATTAATTGGTACAGTTTTGAGAGTTATTAACTGTATTACAAAGAATCGGTTTTGGGAGACCAAGACACGAGCTTAGTACATTCAGGTTAGTGATACTCGAGTAAAGTCAAAGCGAAAACGCGAACCTAATTCAAGTATTTCAAATGGAAGATAAATATGGTTATAAGCAAAATTATACAGACAAGTACTAAACTAAGAACTTATAGCATAGGATATATAAATGTAATATGCATTGAGGTAACAAAACATATTTAATATAAGTGATTGAAGCAAAACATATGCAATATGATATGAAAAATCTGAAAAATAAATAGGCGATCAGTCTTAATTTATTCATGGATAATTTCATCAGTTATTTTCCTGTTTGATCGAAATTTTCTTATATAAAACAGAAAGCCGTACAACTAAAATATTACAGAAAAACCGGTTTAATTGTAGTTTATATCAATAATGAATATTATGATTAATTGAAGATTCTGTAATTATACTAGGGACACTCTGAAAGTTTCGAGATACAAATAGGTTTTTAAAGTTACATTTACAAAATTTTAGGTGTGTTCAAAGTAATCTCCTCCAGCATCAATGCACTTTTGTAGACGAATTTTCCACTGCTTACATGCCTCGAGCCATTCATTTCTGTCATCCGGTTGTGTCCAAGGTTTTCTTAATATTGGATTCCCTTGCTGGCAAGGGGTAAGATATCAAATTCACGTAGGTCTCGAGGGAAATGAAAAGGCAGATGTGGCTGCTGAAGCAGCATCAACTCCAATGCCATCATTCATCCCCCTTTCAGATGTGAGGAATTGTATTAAAAATCTTGTCTTTTCCCTCTTCCAGGAGTTTTGGAGCAGGCAGGGCACTAACAAACTGTGCGCCACTTTTCCATATCTCATTATCAGTTTTACCGCTACAAAGTGCTGATGTTAGATTAACTCGCCTTCGTATCGGACACACACGTTTCACACATAGACATTTGTTTCTAAACGAATTAAATCCTTGGTGTGAAACATGTGATGAACTTTTCACTGTCTATCATATTTTAATTTCATGCCCATACAACTAACCAATATAGTTTACTCTTTTTTTTAACTGTGATATTTTAACCTTGTTTGATTTGCTTGGGGAACCACCCCACAGGAACCTATTTGCTTTTTAAGAGCAATAGGTTTTTTTTTTATATTATGTTTAATTTATGTTTTAAAATTATATATATATTTTTTATTTTCCTTTTATATTTTATATATGGATTTTAATATAAATTTAAACACTGTTTTCTGTTTTTTAAAGTTTTAATGTTTGCGTTTAAAAAATAACTAGAAAAAAAAACATAGAAAATATCAGAAATATATTTTTTGCGCAGCATGTCCAATTTTATGCAAACATGCGCCACAAAACCCAACCAACCAACCAACCGAGCCATTCATTTCATAGAATAGGTAAAAAAAATGCATTTATAGCCACATCAATCTCTTCTTCTGTATGAAATCGACGTTCTCGTAAGTTCTTTTTTAAAGAACAAACAAAAATCGCACATAGCTACATCATGTTAATACGCCGGATGTTCGATCACTTTAATTTGTTTTTGTTCAAGAAACTCAGTCGTTAATCTGGATGTATGTGAAGATGTATTGTCATTGTGAAGGACCTCTAACATTCAATATTTGTTGAATTTCTGGAAGACCTTTAGTTGTATACCAGTTTGCTTTAACTATTTTCTGTCCTTGAAACTTGATGGCTTTGACCTATCCCGTACTTCTGAAGAAACCAGCATACATCACTTTTTTCAGTGCGCGATGTTTTTTCACCTTTGTCGGCGTGGTATCATCTTCAAAGACTATGCTTTCGTGAAGTGTTGGAACGCCAAAAAATGGTATGTACGTTTCATCACCTGTTGCAGTTTTAGAAATGATGCGGTGGCCACCATCATTTAGCAATTTAAGAGTTTCATTACTGATTCTGACACGCTTTTCTTTTTTTTGGTGCTCTGTTAGATTATGGGGAACCCAACGGCAAACTACTTTTTTCATATGTAATTCTTCATGAATGATTTTGTGTATGGCTGCGGATCCAATGTTAAGTTCCTTCTGTATCATTTGATTGGTACAGCAATTAACATCTATTAGTATTTTTCGTATGGCAGACACATTATCCGGGATTACAGCCGACGGCGGCCTTCCTGTGTGTTCTTCATCCTGAAGAAAATTGCGACCTCTTCTAAATTCTATAAACCATCTTAGTACAGTACCACGAGCTGGAGATTCTTCACCAAATGCTAATTGATACTGTTGAATGCATAATTCTTGATTTAATCCTGCTTTAAAATCGTAGAAAATCGGTGCGAAAATTTGCTCGCATCAACTCAATTTTATCATCTGCTTAAAATATATTCTACGCTAAACAAGTTGAAGCAAGTCGGTAAAAAATCGGTAAAATATATAGTTGTGTTAAAATACTTATTATTTTAAAACTGAACAGTTATTTTTAGCTTGTAAATTCTCGTCTGCGCTTATCTCAAAAATTTCTGAGTAACCCTCGTATAATATTTTACAATTAACTATACTTGTTAAGTGCAATATAGTACTATATAATCCCATCTTGTATTTAACTTATTTCTGAGAATTCGTATACCATCTTTTAAGTATCCTATAGTTTAGTTCACCTATTTCTGATAATTCGTATCCGATCTTGTAGGCCTTTCAGGGTTTTTTTTTCGTTAGTTGAACACGGGTGTCACAATCCCGAGGTTTTCCAGTGATCTATTCTTTCCTCCTCTCTTATATACCCCCCTCAGTGGGTTTACCTTCTTAATGTAAATAAGGGTGTCGCATTCCCGAGATATCCTAGCCATCTTTATCCTTTTCTCCCCATGTCTTCTACTTTTCCTGATCTTTCTTTCCCTATTCTTTGTTGTCGTCGAGATCAAGACATTTTTCTTATGTTTCACCTTGGTATTCAATGGGTTTTACGTTGTATTTCCATTGGTCTCCACACACTTCATATGTTGACCGTATATGGCGTCTCGTAAGGGGGAAATTGATGTTCTGGGATTTCTCAGTGTTTTTTTTGGCCCAGTTATCTATGTAAACGGATGGCTGTAGTAAGCCCGCTGTCAGTCAATCAGCTGGTGGTATATTAAGAGCATTTTCTGCCTTGCATGGTGCTGTAGGGATAATCTTACATTCTGGATTGTGAGGACATTTCCGCTAGATCCTTATTCCAACATTTAGTACTGTTTCCTGGAGATAATTTAAGGTAAATTCCGAATCTTATTTTTGCCATAGGCGGTAACTGTCTTCCCTTGTTGCCCTCTGTGATGGGCGTGAGTACACTGGGAGGAAGAATTTCTTTCTCATTGGTCCAAAAATTTTAGGCCATGACGACGGTCTTAAGTAGTCACAATTTGTTAGTACGCTTGACAAATTTGGAAATATTTATCCAAAATTCATATTAATACAAAGCAATGATGGAATGTTTAAGCAAATGTCACCTTTCAAAATTCTGAAACAGATTAAGACTATTGAAGGATAACCTAGTAATATAAAAAAGTTAAGATCCGGAGATTTACAAATAGAGCTCTCAATCGAAGTCCCTTTTATTGTTAAAAGTTTTTGGAGAAATTCCCATCATATTCAAGTCATAAATCACTTAATCAATGTGGTGGTGTTATTTTAGAGATAGACCTTTTATCAGTCCCTGAAAATGAGATTCTGGAAGAACTAAAAGATCAAAGTGTATACAATCTAGTTCGAATCACCATCCATCAAGGTGAAGAAACTTTTCCCACAAAAAATCTTATTAACTTTTGACTCTCCTAATCTTCCCAATTCAATAAAAGTAGATTATCTGAACTGTCCTGTCACACCTGATACCTCATTTGATGCTTTAATGGTAATAGATTTGGTGGACACTCTAAAATGTTTTGCAGATTAAAAGCTACATGTACTTGATGCTTCAGTCTGGAACACCAGGGATCTGATTGTAAATCTGAATCGTTTTGTATAAACTATAAAGGAAATCATTGAGCATCTCCTAAAACCTACTCACACTATAACAAAGAATCTTATGTAAAGAAGCTAAAACACAAATTTAAGACAGCATTATTGTAAATATTTTATTAAGTTAACCTTTAACAATATTTCTAAACATAATCGCATTTTATTTATTTATCATTCATTTTTTTTTCACAGGTTACCAAGTGGAGTTTAATGATTAGATATTTCTGTAACTATCCATCAACATACAGTAAGTTTTTACTTTTATTTTCAATTTTGGGAGTTAGAGTTTGGTTTTTCTCTCGTAATTTTTTTATTTATGCCAGACATCTTCAATATTATTTACCTGAATATATCATTTTATAAATAATTGAATCACCTCTTTAAAATGTTATTAAAACTTCTATACAATTTATTCCGTAAAAACTGTAATTTTGTTATACCATGGAATATACTGAAATCTATTTTGGTGCGGTGGATTTGGACATCATACTAGGAAATGCACAAATCAAACAAAATATTACGGGGATAACTATAAAAAGTTTTCGTAACAATTTAAAAAGTTCTTTTTATGTTGTATACAAGGACGACATTAAAAAATTCTCGCGTAGAAAATTATTAAAAAATTTACCAAATTACAAGAAATTGGTCAAATTTTTGGTAAACTAATTGGTACAGTTTTGCGTTATTTACTATATTACAAAGAATTGGCTTTTGTAGATCAAAACACGAGCTTAGTACATTCAGGATACAGCGATGCTCGGAAAATCAAATCTGAAAAGCGAACAATGAAAAGTATTCCAGTATTTCAAATGAAAGATAAGTAATGGCATTAAGCAAAATTATATACGTCAGTACTAAATTAAGAACTTGATAGGACAAAGGATATATGGATGTAATATGTACTGGGGTAACAATACATACATAATTGTTAGTAAGTTGTTGAAGCAAAACATATGCAATATGATATGAAAAATCGAAAAAATGAATAGGCGCTATGTCCATTAATTTTTTCATGGATAATTTCATGAGTTATGTTCCTGTTTGACTGAAATGTTCGAATAATACAAAAAGCCGTTCAAATAAAATATTATATAAAAACCGATTTGATTGTAGTTTATATGAATAATGCATATTATGAGAAAACGAAGTTTATGTAGTTATATAGTAATATTGCAATTAACTATGCTTGTTAAGTGCAGCATTACTATATAATTCCATCTTTAAATTTACTTACTTCTTAGAATTTTTATCCCATCTTCTAGGATAAATATGTACCCTATATTGTAGTTCACCTATTTCTTAGAATTCGTATCAGATTTTGTAAGCCTTTCAGGGGGCTTACTTTCTTTAAATAAACATGAGAAAAGGAAAAACGGGTAAAAAAAAATAAACTTTTCCCACAAAAAGTTTTATATTTTCTTTGGACTGTCCTAATCTTCCCAATTCATTAAAAGCAGATTATCTGAACTGTCCTGTCAAACTATATATCCCAATCCCCATACGATGCTTTAGTTATAATAGATTTGGAGACTCTAAAATGTTTTGCAGATCAGAAGCTACATGTACTTAATGCTCAAGTCTGTAACACCAGGAATGTGACTGTAAATCTGAACCGTTTTCTATAAACTGTAAAGGAAATCATTGTGCATCTTCTAAACCTGCTCACACTTTCAATAACAAAACATCTCGTATCAAAAAGCTAAACAATTTTAAAATACCGCAAAAAGTTTTAAGAAGACATATGCTCATGTACTGAAACTAACAATATCAACTGCTGTACAAAGAGACACTTTATCAATTACAATTATTTTAATACCTGAATCACAAAGCATACCTACTACAGAGAAGTCTCTCTTTATAAAGTCACAAAAAACAAGCGCCTCTGATACCAGAAAAAACTTAAGGTTAAAGATCAATCAAATGTAACAACATTTAAAGCCCGATTTCCTGCAGACAGCCTTAGTGATATGGATACTGATATCGATAATTTTGAGTTGTTTGCAATGTACGGATGTCATTATCGTAAAGAGAACCCTTCATAATGGTGATCCTCCTTTCTTGGAATTGCCATGGATTACCCACGCATATATATCTGACATTAAGGACATAATAAATTCACTTTCCTGCTTGTCTAACCCTCTTAAAAACCAACTTGAAATCTTATGCTATTTTGAAAATAAAAAGTTACACGCCTTATTGTATGGACATACCTGATGCTAGATGAGGTGGGAATATGTATTCTTGCTTCGAAAAATTACCCTCACACAGTATTTCCCTTGCGTACTTCGCTGCAAGTGGAGGCAGTTGAGATACATAATAATTTCGTATCACTAAACATTTATTTTAACTCCACGTAATGTCATTTCCCTAAATTTAAATAAACTATTACATCAACTTCCTTTTCCTTATGTATTAATAGTATTAATAGATTTTAGTGGTCATAGTACTCTGTGGGGAATTGCAAACACTATATATCGTGGTCGACAGATCAAACAGATAATAACTATTCACTGGCTCTGTCTGCTAAATAACAGTGAAAAAACTCACTTTCATGCCTCTACAATAACGTTTCATTCCCTAGATTTGGCCCTTTGCTCTCCTATTTTATTATCTTATTTGGACTTCAACACTGAAAACACAATTTGTATAATAGTGACCATTTTCCTGTAATTCTTAATTTTGCTGGTACACCTTGTAATGGCTTACGATCTGCCACCTTTAAGTAGCGCTAAGCACACTGGTATTCTTTTGCAAAACCGGCTATTATTACAGAAAAAATGATCACAAACACTGATATAAATGATGCTGTTATTAAAGTCACAAATACTATTATCAAAACTGTTGAAATAACCATCCCAAAATATTCTTCTCGTCCTCGAATGCTGCGAAAACTCAGGTGGAATGAAGCCTGTTCAAAAACCTACCATGAACAAAAAAGTTTTCGAGTATCTTTCGAAGATAATCTACTACTAATAATCTAATTACCTTTAAGAAAGCAGACTGTAGCTTGCAAGATTTTGTCGTCAAAGGGACTCTTGAATACGATATAGGTACATCATCTATAACATCTACTACTCCTAACAAGTTTGTTTGGAAAAAGATGAAAGCAACTGATGGAATTCCAATAATTTTCTTTCTCGATAGTGACTACTAACACTGCTACTTATTGTTGTCCCGTGGATGTGGTTAATAAAATTGGTAAAGCATTTTCTAGTGTCCAAATCCGACTCTTATGCACCTGTTTACCAAGAGTATAAGAGTCGTACTGAGCAGACCAACATGAAAGCCGAGGTCCAGATGCAATTACTTATCAAATGCCCAGTCATCTAAGATCAGTTTCTGTTACCAATAGCCTGCTCCTCTTTAACAGAATCCAGCAGGAAAATATCTTTTTTTCTATGTGGCAAGAAGTAATAGTCATCCCCATTCTCTAAAGGGAGGAAAAGATCCTTAAGACCCTTTAAGTTATCGTCCTATAGCTTTAACAAGCTGCCTTTGTAAAACAATGGAACACTTATTAAATGATCATCTTGTTTTTTTACTTCGAAAATAGTAATTGTATACCTCAGAAGCAAAGTGGTTACCGTCAGGATAGATCTACTTTAGACAAAATTATTAATCTGGGAAAGGACATCAGAACCGATTTCGTTCGTAGAATCTTGTATGAATATTTTTAGATACTAAGAAGGCATACGATAGAACCTGGCGCTATGGAGTTATTCGATCATAACATGACTTTAATTTCCATGCTAACTTAATTTTATTCCAAACTTCTAACGAAAAAGAAGTTTTAAAGTGCGCGTTGGTTCTATTTTACCTAGATCATTTGGTCAAATTCAGGGCGCTCCTCAGAATAGTGTACTTAGCGTGACACTATTTAGTGTTTATATTTCCAAGGTTTTATCTTTATTACATCCTTGTATTAAAAGTGCCGAGCAGGCAGCCGAGTGGTTATCGCTCTTGCTTTCGGTTTATCATTTCGTGGGTTCGAATCCCATCTTGGGCATGGATGTTTGTAGTGGTTCAGATTCCACAGGTCCCGGTCTAATTATCCCCCGTGTGCAAAAAATGACCGTTGAGCGACAAACAAACCAAACCTTGTATTAAAAATACGCTTTATATGGATGACTTGCAAACTTACTGTCAAGGATTGGATGTACATTCAATTGAACGACAATTACAGATGGCTGTAAATCAAATTACTGATTGGTGTGACAAAAATGGCTATACCATTTCACCAAGTAAGAGCAAATGTGCATCCATCTTTATAGGAAACATGACCTTCACCCTGATACCAACATCCGACTTCATGAGGAATCCGTTCCTGTTATTAACGAGATACGATTCCTTGAGGTCATTTTTGATAATCGACTTATTTTGTTGCTTCTGTTATAAAACAAATTAAGGACACCAAATTTTGTAAACACATTTAATTAAGAAAGAAATAAAATTATAAAGGAGTCATATCTGGTTTCGTTGACAACTCTCTAACGTCTGCGTAGCACATAAAAGTAAATATCAATCCAAAGAAAAAACGCATCTTCTTCCGACTGTTCCTGTCATCAACTGTCTATTACACGCCTTCTAAGTCAGAGGCTCTTGAGATCTCAAGTGCTGACTATGAGACATTACAGACTAAATTATCCCTTCCTTCCTCGGAGTTTTTTTCTTTTATTTTCATTTTACGGAAATCAATCTCGTATAAAACAAAAATACACAAAAACAAAAAGCAAAATTTAGTATTAGTATTACAGACAGCCCAAATTAATCGGACTCTGTCTAATACACAAAATTATATGGATTTTTTTAATATTAAATGCAAAATAATCAAAATAGCACAAAATAATCGTGTAATACAACAAAATTTGCAATACTAGCTAAATCGAAGAATAGACACATTATTAGTATACAAAACATTATAATTCTTTTCAAGAAATTATGTATGCATGAAACAACAATTGAAATTTGTATTAAAAGAAAACACTTTAATATCTCAGAAAAATAGAAAAGAATTATGTTAGGTTATTTAACATTCTACTGAGACTATCGTCATTCTGAAGTAATTTGCCCTTTCTGTGAACAGTATGAAAATTTAGGCTTTGAAGTATTTGGTACTATTAACCCCTTTTTAAAAGTCTGGGATTAGATCCTGTATGATGTTTTAGGCAAACTCTAAGGGGTTGTAATCAGTTACAATATTAAATTTATGCTGACTATATAAGTAATACTTTAATTTAGTAAGAGCAAAAATTATTGCTGCACATTCCTTTTCTATAATGCTATCATTTTTGTCAGACTTTGAAAATTTTTTACTCAGAAAAAGGATTGGATGTTCATTTTTATTTTGATTTCTTTGAGATAAAACTACATTTGTTCCTAAATTTGAGGCATCACATTGAATAATAAATTGTTTTTGAATGTCAGGAGTGTAAAATACAGGTTTCTTTATTAAATATTTCTTTAATTCTATGAATGATTTTTCGCAGTTATTATTCCATATTACAGTTACCCTCTTGGACTTCCCTTTCATAAGGTCGGTTAAAGGTGCAGTAATTATCAAAAATACTGGTATATACTTGCGGTAATATCCAACGAGAACTAGGAAAGAACGTATTGTGGTTTTGCTTAATGGAAGTTCGAAATCAGTAATGGCTTTCACTTTAATATCGCCTGTTGTTCTTTGACCTTGTTCTACAAAGTGGCCCAAGTATTTAACACAAAGTTGAGCGAATTTGCGCTTTAGATGTTTTACAGTCAATTTCGCAAATCGAATCTTCTCCAGAACACATTTCAGATGTTTGATGTGATGAGTCCAAGTAAGTGAATATATAGGTATGTCATCTAAATAAGGTACAGCAAAATGTTTGCAATTTTTTAATAATTTAGGCATTAACTTACTGATGTAGTAAGGAGCATTCTGCAAACCAAATATCATTCTAAAAGGTTTATAAACACCAAATGTCGTTGTAAATGTAGCATATCTTAGAGCTTTCAGACTCAAAAATATCTGCTTTTAACGCTCTATTAAGTTTAATAAAGATATGAACTTCCCCTTCGAAACGGATTCAACTTGTTCTTTAGTATTTGGCAATGGATAATATTGTGTTCTGGTAAACTCATTTAGTCTGCGACAATCAATGCAGGGAAACGGTTCTTTTCCGGGTGTCCAACTAATATTAAAGATGATATGTAATCGGATTCACCTGGTTCCACCACCTTGAATTTCAGCATCTTGTCCACTTTCGATTTCAGAATTTCTGTCTGTCGTGGGGACATTTGATATCGTTTAGCTATAATAAGTATGTCAGATTCTAACTCTATGTCCAATTCATCTACTTCTGTACTACCTGGTTCATTTGAAAAAATGTCAATCAATTGAATCAAATGTTCTCTCAAATTGCTTCTGCTCATTCTCTAACTTTTCATTAAAACAGCTTCCAGGAAACGTCTCTAAAAGAGTAGATGCTGAATTAATTTGAAAACTTGGGATATCTTCATTCTCAGAATCAATATCTTCATTGTCAAATTTAAAAGTAAAAATTGAATTTACATCTTCTGGAAGCTGAAAATAGGAGTTAAATGCAGGTTCTAAGTGCAAAAAGTGCCTGATTAAAAAGTGCAAAAATCTTCTCCCAATCTCTACCCTTTTCTAAACAAAGTATTCTCTTTAAAGTTCTATGCAATCTCTACGGGATTGCTTTAGGGATGCTGAAAAAATCAAAGCACTACTTTAATTCCAAATTTTTCTAAAAATTTTGATATTAATACAATCATGAAAGGTATTCCTTGATCATTTTGCATCTTCATAGGAAAATCCATGCGGCTAAAATTCTGAAGAAAAGCATCAACCACAGTAGTAGAACGTATATCAGGTACTGGGAAGGCATCTGAATACTTCGGTGACATGCGAATTGCTGTTACCGGTGTTACCAAAGGAAGTTATAGGTAAAGGACCACATGCATCAACGTCTATTCTTGTAAATATTTCCGGAATTATACTGGAACCAGTTTCAAAGGAGTCTTTTTCCTTTTCTTGAGGCTTTCTTACACGTTGACATTTGTCACGAGATTTAACAAAAATTTCTTTTTCAGTTATGCCAGTAGAAAGTTTTACACAAATATCTTTTGTTTTAGTTATACCTAAATGAGCTGCAGTTACCTCATGGCAGATCCTTTTTAGCTGGCTGCGATATTTCTCGTGCTTAACTAATAATCTTCTTACAGTTCCATCATTGTCCATTTTATTATAAAACAATATTTGATTTATATTAACATACTTGCTGTCTTTTGAAGAGTCTCGTTTAGCTTGCTCAAAAAGCGATTTCAATGCTTCGCACACTTTTTGTTCTCGAGCAAATTCTTCTGTAAATGTTCTTATCAAATCCATCCCTTCAACTTCGGTTTCTAATGATCATTTTATTTTATTTTGAGGCAAGACCTAGAGGATTCTATTCCAAAATCAATAATCTCTTTATTAATGCTATTTTCCTTACTTCCTTTTTGAGCTCGAGTTTCTAACGCATTTATCATGTGTATTTTCCCCTCTTCATGCCTTTTAATTTCCTCAAATAAAGCGGCTTTTTTGTCTCCCAGTAAATATCATCCTTGATCCAAATAATCTCGAAGGACTGCTGCCTTTGTCAAAATGTGACCTAATTCACAATTTATTTCAACCTCGGCAATAGGTGAGCACACTAAAGTTTCATCAAGAGGTGTTCTTTGCCAAACCTTCTCTTTCGTGAACACATCAGGTTTCACGTATTTTCCACAAGTCAAATCAACAGTTGCTCCAGTGTCTCTTAATATTGCATTTGCAGTGCCGATACTGGTGTAAGCAGCCATCAACACATTAAATTTACTTATAGCAGTTTCATTGGATTCTACTGATTTAAAGTTCTTTTTTATTTTGTCGCACTGAGGCCGCAAATGACTATACGAGCCACATTTATAACATCGGAGTTAATTTTCATTTTTAAATACCCTTTGTGAATAGTTAGAATTTTTATTCTCCACTCTTTTGGAAACATAAGATTTATTACTTCGGACTACTTCATTAAACTTAAAGGCACAACTTTCATTTTGTTGACGAAAACCAGAATAGTTTCGAGGGAATTTTTTAAAATCTTTCGTCTTAAAACTCTCTCTTAAACTTTCGTATTCATCTATTTTTCTGCCAGATCATACGGAGAATTTAGTTTGAGCCATTCCGCCAAAAATTGTTCTTTAATTTCAATTGGCACACGACGTTTCAATTGATCGATTACTATTAGTTCCTTAAGCTGTTTAAATGTCGTTATTTCTAGTAGTAACTTTACAATTCTTTTGCATAATTTTTTCATGATTTTTCTGAAGTTTTCTGGTGTTTAAGAAACAATTGTCTTATTTTTTCGCTATTTAACTTGAATCGTTCACGAATAAGTTCCTTCACATAATCGTAATCATCATCATTTCATTCTGGAGGTTCTCTCGCTAACCTGTTATATTTTTCTGAAGGTAAAGCACTTACAAGGTAAACTACATATTCATTTTTCGGAATATGAGCCATTTCTGCTCTACACTCAAAATTTATTAAGTATAAACTCATCTCATTTTTCTTTTCATCAAATTTTAGCGTTATTTGAATTAATTGAATTTTTTGAGTTTGTTCCGTCCTATTTGTAACTGATTCTGTGTTCAAAATTGCATCATTTGAAAAGATTTCCAGGCGTTTCATTTCCAAAATGTGTTCCTTTTCTTCTCGCCTAATTCTTTCCTGTTTTTCTTATTCCTTTTTAACTCTTTCCTCGATTTTCCTATCTAACGTACATTTTACTTCCTCAATAAAGTTTTCACTAGCTAAAATTGATTTTTTAATAATCTGGGATTTTAAAAAATCTGGAACTATTTCCGCTAACTCTGCAGCTATTTCTACTAAATCCCGTTTTTTCCTCTTACTAAGAAGGCCATTTTATTTATTAAACTCTTAATTTCAGAAGAGATTCAATGATGAGAAAAAAATAAAGAAATAGACTACTCCCCCTGTGAAATAGCTCAGTTTTAACTCAATTAATGGCCACTCAAACTCTGTATAAAACACACTATTTCTCCGACTCTCATATCTACTGCCGGTTTTTTATGACTCAAGGGGGCGCTGCACTCGCAGGCGCCAACATTCCACCCGCCGTTCATATGGTACTTTCAACAATGTGAAATATCAAGAAAAATATTAATACACTATATATTATGAGTACAATGATACACACAATTAATAATAAACTACACTAAACACATAATGATACACAGATATATTTGATGGAGTTCTCACTCCTTAATTAGGCAATGGCAAAATGCAAATTTTATTAATGCTCCTTTTAAAAACTCCCTTCTTCGTTTTAACTAAAACTACTCTCACCTCCTTATCCTTTCCTAGGAATGTTTGCATTATTCTGCCCAATGGCCAGTTACAAATCTGTACATTATCTAATTTTAAAATCACCATAGTGCCATCTTGCGGCATTCTCTTTGGTGAACTTCCACTTTGATTTTTCTTGTATTGCACTTAAATAATTGTTAGTTTAGACATTTTAGAAGCATTTTCTATCTTAGTTAATTTTTGCCATTGTTTTAATTTATTGTCATGTAAATTTAGGGTGTTGGGTTCTGCAATTGCTGTGATAGGTCTGGCTATCAAAATATGGCCAGGTGTTAAGACATCATTATCATTTAAGTCAGATGATAGGGGATGCAATGGGCGGGAATTAAGAATTGCCTCAATTTGATCAGTTACAGTTAGGAATTCTTCAAAGGTTAGTTTTAAATTGCCTACTACACGTTTAAGATGGTATTTCGCGGATTTGACACCTGCCTCCCAAAGTCCACCATGACTCGAGGATCTAGGGGAGATGAAAGTCCACTCATTGTTTTCCTTGAACAAATAATTACTCAAGTTTTCGCCTATATTGTTAACTAATTTACTCAATTTCTTTAATTCGGAGTTACTGTTAACCAAATTAGTAGCACTATCAGAAAATATGTGGGCACTTTTCCCTCTTTTGCTTAAACATCAAATGTAGCTACGAAGGCATCAGTAGAGAGGTCCGTTAGCACCTCTAAATGACAAGCTTTTGTCACTAAACAAATGAAAATACACACAGGAATTTTATTATACATTCCTTCTCTTTGATTGGGATATTTTATATAAAAAGGACCAAAAAAAAAATCTAACCCTACACAATTGAATGGAAAGTTTGGGGTTACTCTCTCTTCATGTAAATGTCCTATTAGCTGTTGACAAGGTACAGGTATAGCTTTAATCAATTGGACCTGGAACATTAAATTCTGAATCCGCTAATTTAATGCTTTTTAATTCCAAAACACAAATATCAGTTTGCCTTAAAGGGGTCAAATTTGTAACACTGAAAACAACCAAAAATTCTAAACCTAATTTGAAATTTCTTATATAATAACAATCGTAGCATTAACTTTAAATTTAATGGTCAGAGACATTCCATTTAAACCTGAAACTGCAATATTTATTTTTTCCTTTCTTAAATTAAGATTGTCAACGCAACTCTTACTGAAAAAAAATTAGCACTGGCTCCAACGTCTAATAAACCACGAACGCGTAAAATATTTCCCAAGTTATCGATTAAAAAACCAAGAAATAAAAGTGCAAAGTAGTACAGACTTAGAATTTGTTGACGAAGTATGACTAGTCACCGCCAAGCAGTTTTGATCCTGACCTCGTGGCTCTTGTTTATTGTTAGTAGGAACGAATTCTAAAGGTGTGTGGGAGGGTAAAAAACTCACATTCGATTGAGAGTATTTTACATTCTCATTTGATTTCGATAAACGTTCTTGTTAACGTTGAAAGCGAAGTGTGGCATGATGACGCAGTTTACAGATATTGTACGAATGTTTTGATTTACAAGTCGTTATACCCTATGATTATTCCCCCAAGCAATTAAAACAGAAGTGATTTGATTTTACAAACTCATTAGGCTCATTTACTGAAATATTTTTATAATTAGGACATTTATATATAGTGTGATTTTCATTGCATGGTAAAACACACTTATTATTTTTAACTTCCGAAAGGAAAACTCTAGACGTGTGTATTTTGACTCGGACAATTTATTAAACTTTGAGTTTTCCACCAAAGTCTTTCCTCCGGAAGTAAAATCTAAATCAATTTCTTTCCCTAATTCAGAGGGTTTAAACCATGTGTCAGCCTGTCTCATTTTAATATGACACGTAGTTTCTCTATCTAAGGTCTGACATATTTTATCCGACACAATTGAATCTTTGAGAGTTTCAAAATCTGTTATCTTCCTCAATTGTAAATAATATTCTCAGCTCGTCGTTAATCGCGATGAAAATTGTACATATGTTTCATTTGGTTGGCGGTGGGCTTTCCTAAAATGTTCTACACATAATTCAGGGGTAGACAGAAATTCTCGTACTATTGTTTTTTACTTTAGAATACTCATTTAAATCGTCATCCTTTATGTAAGTTATCACATTAGTCGCCCTTTCCTCTAGCAAATTTAACAAAATCTCCGCTTTGTATTTATCACGGACATGCTTTATATTTATAAGAGAGTCTAAATATTCAGTCTGATTATTTTCAACATTTTAATCTTTTGAATTTGACATAGATTCCGCTTTTAGGCGAGCAATTTCTAATCCGTTTTCGTTCTTTCAAGTTTTATTTTTTCTAAATCTAATTGAAGCTCTTCAGATTTTCTCTGTTCGAGCTTAATTTTTTCTAACTCTAGTTGCCGCAACTCATCGTACTTTCGTTCTTAATTATCGTATTTGCTAATTCTACAACGGAATCTTTCTCTGTCACATACTTCTGGTTCTGTTTTAATATACTGCTGAAATCTGAAATAGTCATTTTCACATTAACATCTTCTCCTAACTCAAAAGCAATTAATATGAAATCCTCTTTTTATACGCTTTTAAACATTTTGAATAGTTATTAATAAATCAATACATACACATATATATAAAGATCTATTCTCAGAACATGTAAATTAGTCAGTCACATACCTCAATTACGTTGACGATACTCAGCAGAGGCGTAAATTATCTCTCATAGCCATTATATAGATCCATAGATTGCTGGTTTTCAACTGCGAGACTATGACCTATATAAAATAGCTCAGTTTTTAAGTCAATGAATGCTCACTCAAGAACAGTGTAAGACACACACTTTATTTCTCCGACTCTCATATCGCTACTGCCGGTTTCTTTTTTATGACTCAAGGAGAACGCTTGACCCACCTCTATGCAAAATTTCGTAAATAACTAATGAAATTATTTACCACACACTACTAATATCAAACAAATCAATAACGTTTAAAAAACAAATGAAAACAAACCATATTGTAAATAAACAAATAGTGTATAAATGGAAAATCATTTCTTTTGGAAAGAGAACAAATTTAATACACTACTGGCAATTAAAATTGCTACACCAGGAAGAAATGCAGATAACAAAATGATATTTATTGGACAAATATATTATATTAGAAACAACAAGTGATTAAATTTTCAAGAAGTTTGGCTGGATAGATCCTGAAAAATCAGTACCCAGAACAACCACCTCTGGCAGTAATAACAGTAGTTATACGCCTGGGCATTAAGTCAAACAGAGAGTGGATTGCATGTACAGGTACAGATGCCCATGCAGCTTCAATACGATGCCACAGTTCATCAACCGTAGTGACTGGCATTTGGTGACGAGCCAGTCGCTCGACTACATTTGACCAGACGTTTTCTATTGGTGAAAGATCTGGAGAACGTGCTGGCCAGGGCAACAGCCGAACATTTTCCGTATCAAGGAAAGTCCGTACAATACCGGAACATACAGTCGGGCATTATCCTGCTGAAACGTAGGGTTTCGTAGGACTCGAATAAAGGGTAGAGCCACGGGTCCTAACACACCAGAAATGTAACGTGCACTGTTAAAAGCACCCTCAACGTGAACAAGAGGTGACCGAGACGTGTATCCAATGGCACCCCATACCATGACGCCAGGTGATGTGCCACTATAAACGATGACGAATGCACGCTGCCAGTGTGCGTTCACCACGATGCCGCCAAACCCGGATGCGACCATCATGATGCTGTACACAGAACCTGGATTCATCTAAAAGATTACGTCTTGGCATTCGTGCGCCCAGGTTCGTCGTTGATCACACCATTCAAGGCGCTCTTGTCTATGACGCAGCGTCAAGGGAAGCCGCAGCCATGGTCTCCGAGCTGAGAGTCCATGCTGTTGCAAACGTCGTCGAACTGTTCGTGCACACACTTGTTGTCTTCAAACGACCCCGTTTCTTGACTCACGGCTCGTGACGGGGTTGCACTATCCATTATGGCCATGCGGATAATATGCCTGCCTTCTCGGCTGGGCCGTTGAGATCCCGCATGGCGTTCCGTATTACCGTTCTGAACCCATCGATTCCATATTCTGCTAACAGTCATTGGATCTCGACCGACACGAGCAGCAATATTGGGATAAGATAAACCGCAATCCCGGTACGCTACAATTCGACCTTTATTAAAGTCAGAAACGTGCTGGTACGCATTTCTTTTCTTACACGAGGCATCACAACAACTTTTCACCAGGCAACAACGTTCAAATGGAATTTGCGTATGAGGAACCGGCTGAACAGTTTCCTCATTTGAACACAATGTAGGTGTTGCTACTGGGGCCTGCTTTGTATGAATGCGCTGGAAAGCCAATCATTTGCATATCACAGGACCTTCTTCCTTTCGTATAAATTTAACGTCTGTAGCATGTCGCCTTCTTGGCGTAGCAATTTTAATGGCCAGTAGTGTAGTTTATCTTCTGCTCTCGATTTCAAATTTTTATCACTAAGCTAATGTTTGATACTCAGATGAATTGAATTACTAACAAAAAACTTAAATTAAAAATGTATAAATGATATAAAACCAGGTTCCTTATGTAGACAATACTATATTAAATTAGAAAATGAAATAATACATATTTTGAATCTTTATTTCATTCAAAATATAGAACTCAACAATTCTTATATGTAATAGAAATCTTATATATTAAAATCTTTTACAATTTGAAAAAGAAATCAGATTTCGATTTTAAATCAATAAACTTGGTTAATTAATCATGCACAACATGAGATAATGATAATAACGTAAAATATTTTAAACATTATTAAAATATCTTTTTAAATCCTTAACAATGAAACAAAAAAGCGTATACTATTTAAATTTCAACTAAATCAGTTTGATACATTACAAACAACAATCAAACAAATTAATGTCACATTACTTGAAATTCAAACATCTTTGTAATAATATACTTTCGTTTGCGCATAACGAAATTAAAACATTTCTAAAGTATATTCCTTGCATAAAATATGTTTTATATATCAGTGAAACATAAAAAAAATTTACAATATAATCGAACTTTTGATTTTACGCATTAATCTATGACAACATAATTATTTTAAATTATTCCTACCTGAATTAAAATACCACAACCGCATAAAAATTATGAATTATAATTTTACAATAAGATATTTCTCTTATAAAAAATACTTCACTGTAAATTCGAATACATGAAATACAGAAATTAGTTTGTAAATGGTATATTCTATATTTCAAAAACTTATACTTTGATATAACATGAAAATCCACGAAGGATCAGTTTAACTGTATGGTCACTTTTGGCAAGTTTTTTTGGCGATGAATTTGACAATCATTTTACTGGAAACCCGGCAAACTAGTATTTTGGCAACCCTATTTGTCATTAATATCTCATGAATATTTACGGATTTAAATTCATTATTATAAAATTTAATCAAAAAATTATATGGAAAATTTAACACATAAACTTTATTATTTTACCTTTGATGTTTAAAATCTATAAATGTGTGATTTTTGTTAATATTGTAAAATTCGCTAAGCGTATTGTTAGATACATACAATGTATGAACTATTTGTGTTATTTCAACCATTTATCCTCCCGCCTTTTTCTCCGATTCGGAAATTCGTCATACGATCACCCTTGGCGACTTCTTGAAAATTTCGGCAAGATAGAGAGTACGGTAAATTTTTACCAACCGCATAAATAAAATTGGAACTAAATATTGTACAAATTTAGATAACATACTCAACTATTTGTTTTCAATAGTAGCCAAAGAAAGATAGATCAAAAACGGCCTCCCTGTATTCCAACATTCCGGCACTTAATCCATTATAATGCACATAACTAATTTCATCATTGGATGCTAATGCAAAGCATCCAAAACCGCTGTCAACAGAAGATAAGTTTGTTATGAAAAAAACTAATGACTCCAAATTTTCAAAATAAACACATTTAGATAACAAAGAAAAAAAATTACAAAGGAATTATATCTGGGTTCGTTAACAGCTCTCTCATGCCTTCATAGGGCACAAAAGTAAGTATCAATTCAAAGAGGAAAAATGCAGATTCTTCCGACTGTGCTCCTGGCACCAACCGTCTCCCTACTGACCCTCCCCATCTGAGGCTTTTGAAATCTCAAGTGCTGACTAAGTAACATTACACTCCATATATTATATTTGCTCAAGAAGTACGAGAAATCTCATAACATTCTAAAAGTTCTTCCCAACAAGTCTTGGGGTGCTGATCGAACCTCATAATGCAGAATATACCAACTCTGTTATACTGTTTCGTATCGATTATGGCAGCGTGATTTATGCCTTAGCTTCAAAATCTGCCCTAAAATGCTTAGAACCGAGTCACCATGCTGCACTTCCCATCTGCAGTGCAGCGCTTCACACCTCACCTGCCAACAGTCTCTATGTTAACTGCAATATACCTCCTTTAAAACCATTGCGCATTAAGCTTTCCCATAATTATTATTTCAAGAGTTTTTCTACTCTAAGCCGTCCACTAAGATCTGTTAAAGTTAACTCTGCGTTTGAGACTTTTTAACGCTTACCCTTCTTGCTCTCTTCCCTTTTATGCCTGGATTCAATCTCATTTAGAGGAAACTGATCTTCATTTAACTCCAATTAAGATTGCTGAATACAATAGCAGTCCTCAATGGGCTTTTCCACAAATACGCTGTTTAAACAATTTAGCTCATTTAGCAAAGAGCATACTGCTGCCATAATTTTCAAACAAATGTATGGCATTCATCGGAATCAATTTCGTTATTACTTTCCAATCTTTACTGGTGGATCAAAAACAGAAAGACGTGTCAGCTGTGTCATAGTTTACGGCACTAATGTGTATAGTTCCCTTCCGTCAATCTTTGTTATTTACACTGCTTAAGTTTTCAACATTTTGAAAGCTTTTTGCAGAATCAAGTGCTCTCGCCGCCGCAAATTCTGCATTTTTACTGCCGAGCTGGTCTCAGAAGGTTAGCGTTCTTGCCTTCGGTTCAACAGTTCGTGGGTTCGAATCCCACCTTATCCATGGATGTTTGTAGTGGTTCAGAATCCACTTTAAACCGTAGTTCCCGGTCTGATTATCCCTCGTGTGCAAAAAATGATCGTTGAGCCACAAACAATGCATCAATCCAATCCATCTGCATTTATACTGACAGTATGAGCATTATGAAGCAGCTTAGTTTTTCGCAACATTTTCATTCCCTAATTAATACAATCTTAATGATCTTCCCACTCATTGCGATAAGGGTATGTTTTACTTTTAGCACTGGTACCTGGTGGAGTCATTTCAGAAGGGCTATTGAAACAACAAATTATAATATCGCTGCGGTAGAAAGAGAGTGACCTCAACGTAAGACGATTAATTGAGAACTGAAACAATATCGGAGGGTGTGACGGGTAGACTCGCCGTATCGCTATATCTACTGGGTATAATCTAAGCATTGTCAAGTTGTTTCTATTTAATTCTCCACTGTAAAACGATAAATTCATTGGATTACTTTTGCACAGTTTGTTACAGGTTTTAAAGCGTAAACAGTAGTAAATTTTTATTTTAATTAATTCTATGTTATAAGCCATAAATTAAATTGTTAATATCCGTGGTCATTATCGTGATAGTCGCACGGACTACCCAAAATGTCTTCGCGGTGTACGACTTAGCCACACTTTATATATATATATATATATATATATATATATATATATATATATATATATATATATATGCATGCATGGTGTGCCATAAATTCGTGCAAACTTTAAAAATTAAAAAAAGTACTAATGATATTAAAGTGTGGTTTACACCAATGGCATAAAAAAAAGGCGGATTTTTTTATGAACAAAAAAATTAGTTCTAAACATGGCCGATAGGTGTCACTGCGGTGATTACACGAAGCTGATTTATGCAAATCAGGTTGACAATAAGACACCTGAATGGACATAGTCTCATTTGATGCCGCCCCCTTAGTAAAAACATTTTCTTTTATTAAGACCAAGCGTTAAGTTGAAACTGTAAGATCAAATGTCTGTCACTATCACCAGATTTGACTCCTGTAGATTTTTGGCTGTGGTGTTACTTAAAATCCCTGACGTACCGGTCCGCCCATTCCACACTGGGGGAACTTAAAGAAGCCATTCGGCAGATCGTTTATGGTATTCCTCCAGACATGCTGCAGTCAGAGGTGTTGAGACTCACTTTACTTGCCTCATACAATGTGGTGAAAGTCATATTGAACAACTTCAGCTTAAATAAATCTTTGAAAATCCAGAATTGTATTAGTATTATGTTAATTTGCTTAAAACATTCGTCATCAGCGGTTTTTTTTATTAAACTAATATTTTTAGTTTTTTTAAAAAAAACCCGCCTTTTTTGTTTCCGGCAAACCACACTTTTTTTTTAACACCATTTGTTCTTTTTAATTAAGTTTTAAAGTTTGTACGAATTTATGGCGCACTCTCTCTGTGTGTGTGTGTGTGTGTATGTAAAATTTAATCGCATTTTATCGGTAATGTTACATTTATTTACATTATATTGCCGATGAGGTGTATTTATGTGTGAATTAATACCATAAAAATATTTGACTGAATACTTACTATGCATTTTGAAATGCGCTCAATTTATAAATGAAGGATTTTAATTTATAGCAGAAGATGCAAATTGTTTTTACTAATGTATTCAAGTGTGATAAAAATCAACCCCCCCTAACAGCTGTGAATTTAATAAGTTGTTTATCAATAGTTTATGTTAGTGTTTTTGTAAATAGCGATATAAATTAATACCCGATTCAATGAATTTATGGTTATATTGGTGACTGCCACATGGCCAAGCTGGTAGCTAAGTGTTTCGCGCTCTTGCCTGCGGTTCAACAATTCGTAGATTCGAGCCCCATCTGAAGCTCCAAGTTTGCAGTGGTGCATAACCTGTTTTAAGTGTAGCGCCCGGTCTAAATAGCTCCCGTAATAAATCAAATCCATTGTGTCTAAAGGTTGTTAATTAACAATTAATTGTAACAGCAGCCAGTTGGCCGCTGTGTGTTTAATATGGGTTTCACCAAAGCTGAGTTTTTATATTGCAGTGATCCAGCTTATCGATCAACTGAAAACAACAGAAATGAATGCAAGGAAAACGAAAGCAGAAATTTCCTTAGATATTATTTTATCAAAGTAAACAGAATATCAAGGAAGTAAAAAAAAATTGCTTCTGGCAGATGCTTTAACTTAAACGACAGAGGAGTTTAAGGAATAAAAGTTCTCGGTGCAAAATAATTTAATTAACAACCTTTTCAAAAAATGTTTTATATCATGAAGTAATATCTCACGCGTAGAGAGAACCTATAACGGAAACAAATGAGCTGAAGAATTCTTGGAAACGGCCTTTAGTCACAAGGATATGAAATATTGAAGCCCGGATTCTCTTTATTTTCGTTTTATTGATAACATGTTGGAGGAAATGTATATGCTCAAACAAATTTTTATTTGCAGGTATTTTTGCAAGATTCTTTTTTGTGTGGAATATAAATATTTTATTAAATTGGGACATAATTCACGAAATTAATAATTTAAATGGTTTGACTGACCATTTAGTTTTTTTTTTTCCGAACATCCGATGTTCGGATGTTCGGAAAAAATTTTTCCATTTTTTTTTTTCCGATGAAATACATGTTACAATTTATGTAACATGTATTTCATCACGTTACATAAATTAACTAGTTACATTACATATGTGTTGTTAATCTAGTACAAACTACATTTATATATCAAGTTCCTAGTTTAGTGCGCGTCTATATTATTGTGTTTATCACCGTATTTATCTTCCATTTGAAATACCAGCATGGGTTTCAGTAAGTTCTCATTTTTGCTTTGTCTTTACCGGAATATCATCATCCTGAATGTACTAAGTTCGTGTCTCGATCTTGTTCGACACGAATTTAGTACTAAGCTCGGCTCTACAAAAAACCAATTCCTTGTAATGTAAAAAATAAATAAAACTGTACTAATTAATTTTTTAAAGATTTAACCATGTCTTTGTAATTTCGTAAATATTTTAGTAGTATTCTATATAAATATATATATACACGTGAGAATTTTTTTAGTGGCGTCCTTGTACATAGCTTAAAAAGTACTTCTTAATATTTTTGCGAAAACTATTTTTATACAGCTGTATTCGTGAAGTATTGTGCGATTTTATTTATGCGTTTCTTTCTATGCTGTTCAAATCCATCGCTCAAAAATAGGTTTAAGAATATTCCATTTGATAACAAAATTATAGTACTATTTAATACTGGTCTATCTAACTACAGCGATATCTTTTATTTAAAATACTTGCAGAAGATGGAATTTAAGGGAAACAACGCTCTTGAGGGAGTAACGCTATCTTGAATGTTCTAGTGTCGCGTCTTGATTTGACAGAGAAAACATTTTCCAGTTATTTCACAAAAGTTTGATTTATATTCTGCGTGAAAAAAATTTTTTATGGGATCCTTATATGTTGTGTAAAATACTTAAAGATTTAAAATTATTTTTATAACTGTATATGCGATGTCTTGTGTGATGTCTGATGTGTATTATTTTGTGCGGCTTTTCTGCGCATCACACAAAAAATAGGTTTTATATCTATATGCTGCAATCAATGTAAAAGAAATACATTTTCAAAAAGTTTAAAAAAAAATGTTTCGTTACTTATTTTTTTTTTAAAAAAAAATGCAATGAGGTAATGTAGAAAAAAGTAGGATATGAAATACTGAAATTCTCATTTTATCCTAGCTCCAAAGCACTCAACTAGTGACACATTAAAGAAGGCGAAATCACATTTGCTGTAGCAGAAAACATATTTTTTTCTAAAATCAATTGCAATTTTATAGAGAAGTTTTATTGTGAGGTAATAAAAAATACAGAACCTGTATAATTCCAGCGCTTAATGCTCAGGTGACTATTTTAAAAGGCGAGTTTTTAAAATTATTTTTATTTTTGGAATGAAAAAAAGGTGTTGAATTGTATAAGCAATCTTATAGAGAGTTCAAATCAGCGTTAATTATATTTTAAATTACAAAAACGCTATAGATAAATTTACGAAAGGATTGTCCATCCCGGAGATGTACATGCATAGGTCACTGTTTTTAATGTGGAAATGAATTAGGGAGTAGCTTTGTTGAATTTTCCATGTCCAGTGAAGAATCGCTTAAATTTGAAGTCAGTGTAAAAGAACCAGTAATTTGTATTTCTTTAGGGATTTGAAGGGAAAAAAGATTTAGTCCACTTGCAATTGGGAGAGGAAACCAAACCTGAGATCCTTTCTGTGATGTTCTTTTTGGTAATGGTTTTAAAAGAAGACTAGGGTAGACTGGTGTCGAGTTTATTTGTAATTGAAAGAGAAGATTTGGCTAGGAAATATGCTCTTTCATTTCCATACAAACAAGTTGTATTTGTTCTAAACAAGTTTTTGTGCGAATTTTTTTTGCAGTTGTTTTTGAAAGGTTCTTTATTGTGCGGAATATAAAAATTTCAATCACACAAATTGTTCACTAAATTAAGAATAAAATTTTTAATGGTTTAAGCTGTAGTTAGGTAGACTAGTAAAAATTTACTGGTCTGACTACAGCCATATCTTTCTTTTAAAATACTTGCAGAAAATTGCACTTTAGGAAAATAAAGCTCTTAACAGAGTATGACTATCTTGAATGTTCTTGTTTCACGCCTTGATTTCGTTTGAAAAATTTTTTTCTAGTTATTTCACAAGAATTTGATTTATTTTCTGCGTGAAAAATTTGCTTATGCAGCCCTTATATGTTGCTTAAAATACTTTGAGATACAAAACTATTTTTATAATTGTATGTGCGAAGTATAAGTTGTATAAAATACTTTTAGATTTAAAATTATTTTTATAAGTGCGAAGTTTTGTGTGATGTCTTATGTGTTTTATTTTATGCTGCCTCTATCCTTCGAACAAAAATAGGTTTGAAATCTATATGCCGCAATGAATATAAAAGCAATACATTTTCAAAAATTAAAAAATTAGTTTAATAAAAATGGATTGCGGTAATGTAGAAAGAAAGGAGGATTTGAAGGGGAAGATACTGAAATTCTCATTTCAACCTAGCTCCAAAGCACTTTCAACTCGTGACATACTTAAAAAAGCGAAATCACATTAGTTGTAGCGTGCAAAAAACTTATTTTTTCTGAACTCAATTGCAATTTTTTTAGTGAAGTTGTATTGTTTGAAGAAAAAAAAAAAACTTGACATCCTATAACTTGTTTCCTTTACTCCCAGCGTCAGGTGACTATTTTAAAAGGCGATTTTTTTAAAGTTATTTTTGGAACGCGAAAAAGGTGTTGAGTAGAATGTTAGGTCGCGCGATATGAAAGAATTTATAGGGTGTTCAAATCAGCATTAGGTATAGTTAAAATTACAAAAATGATAATTTTACTAAATGAAGCAGAGTTTTTCTTCCAAGTTCCCAAACAATACATAAAGTTGAAGATCGATATTGTGGTACTAATTTCATTGCATTCTATGCTGTAATTTTTCAGTTCAAGAGCAGAGACAAATTTCTGGTTGCAAATAAAATAAGGTTTTTATTTATCTAGTATATAGGTATTTTTGCCATGCACCATGTCTAGTGGTCAGCGAGTTGGACTCAGGAGGTCATGGGTTCGAATCCAGTTTCAGGCACGTATGTACTTTCTCTCTCTCTCTGCTTTATCCTATGCCTTTTGTTTGTATTAATGGGCTGTAAATGGTTGCCACTTTATAATACTTTTATAAACGAGTACCTCTGGCATGTGTATACTGAGGGAGTCCGACTGCACACAAATTACGGCTCAGTTGGAAAAGTAGAGCTGCGTACCCCATATTGCCAGCCTAGCTGGCACAAAACAGGTTTCCTTTTTAGAAACCGTTTTGAAACAACAAACTAGAAAAAATAAAAAAGCGGTCTAACATTAGTCATGTTTTAAATTTATAAGATGAATAATAAAATATTTATATAGAGTCTGCTTAAAGAGATCCCCCTCAAGTCCTACAGGCTGCCTCATAGTGTGCACTACTTGCCGGCTAGAGGGTGTTCCTGGGGGAGTGGGTGAAGTACGACTGGAAAGTGTTCTCCTGGTAGGGCCACCCTAGGCGTGACGGCCACTCAATTTTGTCCAGCTAAAGCCTGGGGCAATGGAGCAAAGTCACACTTCTTCCCTCGGATGCTCCTGGTATCCTGTATCAACAGAAGCTGCAATTTTAACCCACTAATAATGAATCTTGAGTTAGAAAGTTTTGATACTGCCACGTCCATCACGCATGATGCAAAGGTGCGCGTTCGGAGTGTTCGTAGATGCCTCCGTTCGAAAAGTTATAAGTCTACAAGCTGACCCTTCGTGTCAGGAGATGCTGTTTTTAGAGATGGCAAACCTGCCCATGAATGGTACCAAGGCAAATATCCTGGTTCAACTTTAACGGGTGCGCACAAAAGATGCGATCAAACGGCTCTGATGAGATTGAGAAGCGGCCACCTGCTTGCTAAGAGGCATGTTTTTGGTGTCAAGATTTACCCTCTCTGCCTAAAATGTCAAGAGGCACACAAGCCTCTCCCTCTCATATTCTTCTGTGTGTCGGTTGTGAGAGGGGTGAAAACTCATGGATTCATGGAGCTGGTCTGATCACTAGTTGGGATAAGCAACAACAAAAGAAAAAACTTGTGTTTTCACTTATTTACTAATAATAATATAAATTGCAAATATGAGATCAATTTGTTCTTAGATGTTCGCTCTATTAGTAGGGATGGTATCCTTTTGTCACTATATTTTACTCTCATTTACAAATATTACACAGGTGTCTCAATGAGAGTAAGCATTGAGACGCCAAAGAATAATTAATTTTTATGTCATTATTTCTGACTACGGTGGCATTTTTCTAGATATTCTAATTGTATCCTGGTACACTTATTTTTTTAAAAGATACCCATTTTAAAATGTTTTTTTGTTTACGAAAAATGAGTGGTGAAAATGATTTGGAACGTAAGTCATACATGTTGAAAATTATTCTCTGTCAATTATGTGTCGCAAAATTGACGAGAGAAAATACAGCTTAAAATATAGATTGATACAGCTTAAGATACAGCTTAAAATATAGGTTGTGAAAGTTCAAAAAAGTATTTCTTAAAGTGTTCTAAACGAATAAAAAATTATAATAGTCTTAAAATTTTTCTCTTTATACATTTGAAACTTAGGATTCTTGATTTTATTATCTAGTATATATCCTCATTTTGTTCGTCCATCAACTTTTTGTTCTGGATAAATTAGAAAACGGTTGTACAGAACGAAATGCGATTTGTGTGTCTGCCAGAATATTATTTCCTACCTATTTTAAATCATGCTCATAAAAACCACGTTTGACTTCGAAAGTTTAAATGTAACGTTTGCAACTAATTTAAGACAATTAAAGCTGAATTTAGGTTCCTGTAAAGTTACTTATATATCACAAATATAATTAATTTAAATAAAGTGACCATCAACCTTTTAAACTCTTTCCTCGGTTCAGGAAAAAATAAAAAAAATAATTTTTAAATAATAGCAAAATAACCTTATGTCATCTCTGCAGTTTTTTTGGAAGTAAAGAAAAAATATTTACGGCATCGTATCCTCTTTTCGTTCAACATTTCTAGGTTTTCATTGTTTTTAGTAAATAATGATATAATATTTTTTCGTTTTCAGAATGTATTATTTTTGCTGTGTCCAGGAATTGCGTTTTCATTTTTACTTACACACCACTGTTCTGAAATTTATTAAAACGTGAGTGAAAAGAATACAGACTTTAAAGTGTTCTGTAACTTAGAGAATTTACAAGCATTATACTTTTCAGTCTATTAATTTTAGTTAATTTATGCATATAATTTTATTTCGTGTTACAAACAGCATTTTAAAATGCCGTGATTTATTTTGTAATATAATAAAAGCTCTTTATATTCGCGGGGTATATGTTCCGTAAATATGCTGCGAATACAGAAACCGTGTATACGGAATGGTAATTTAAATGAGATTATACGGGATACATTGCTAGGAGTGTAGCGTACCGAGTGGCAAGGCTGTTGAAGACAATTTAATTTATTGATGAAGGTAAATTTTATGTGTACCTAATTTTTACCATTTACATAAGTTTTAATACAATCTTCAACTTAATAATCAGGACAGTATCATTGGCGGACGCCACCACAAGCGCACCTCCAGTGCATTGTCTCTCTGAGAATACACTTTTCTAACTTAAACATAAACAATATAATCGGAAAGGAGGAAGGCGACAGAATCTGGCGATTGCACTGTACTTATCCTCGCCTTTTTAGCACGTTACAACTCATTCCCCCTCCGGAAGGACTTTTACATGAGTAAAAGTCTTACAATTACTCAAATAACTAATAACAAAACATAAGCTTAACCACATAACTATAAAATAACATGAGAAATTTTTGTTACTTTTATTTTTGGTATAGTATTATCAAGAATAAATATTTTTATTTTTGAAATTTTTAATATGATACAAAATAAGACAATGTGAATAAAAGCAAAATGTTTGTATATGTAATAACTGAAAATTTTCTATTTACAAATTCTACAAAGAACATCAGCATTCTTATGCAAAACCCCCTTTCTATGGATTAATTCAAAATTAAAGGACTGCAATGCTAATGCCCAACGCATTAATCTAGGGTTTGAACTAGCATTGGAATTTAACCATACTAATAGGTTACCATACTAATGCAGCACATTCTTTCTCTGTGGTACAGTATTTTTTCTCTGTTTCCGTTAATTTCCTACTAAGGTATAAAATAGAATGTTCTTTTTCCTCTTCATCCAGTTGAGAAAATACGACACTGATTCCTTCATCGGATTCATCAGTTTGCAATATAAATTCTTTTTCATTGTTAGGAGCGTATAACACTAGTTTTTCACTCAGTTTTTTTCATTTCTTTGAAAGCTGTTTCACATTTCTCCGAACACACCATTTTTTCTTTCCTTGGCTTCCCTTTTAATTTACCTGTCAAGGGAGCAACTATAATGGAATAATTAAGAATATATCTTCTATAATAACAAGACAAACCTAGTAAAGCCCGAATTTCTGTTTTAGTTTTCGGAACTGGAAATTTTTTAATGGCATCAATTTTTAATTCTGAGGGAGCTCTTTTACCTTGGGCAACCATATGACCTAACTGTTTGACATATTTCTGAGCAAAAGCACATTTAGATGGTTTGATCTTTAATTTTGCTCTTTCAATTCGCCGAAAAACATCATCAAAATGTTTAAGGTGGCATTCCGGCATTCCCAAGAATTAGAAAAATATGGCAATGTCATCTAAATATGGAATCGCATAAAATTCCATTCCTTGTAACAATTCGGTTATCATTTTACAGAAAGATAATGGTGCATTCTTTGAACCAAATGTCATTCCAAGTGGTCTGTAACAAGCAAATTTTGTTACAAAAAGTCGTCAATTGTTGAGCTTTCTTAGTAAGGGGAATCTGCCAATAGCCTTTGCTAAATCGATTATTGTAATAAATTTAGCTCTTGAAACAGATTCAATCCTTTCTCAATATTAGGGAGTGGGAAATATTCAGTTTTTGTAATTTCATTCAATTTCTTGTAATCAACACAAGGCCTTGGTTCTCTACCATGGACTTCTACTAATATCATGCAAGAATTATAATTAGAAATTCCTGCCTTAATAATTTTATTAGTTAAAATTTTATTTATTTGTTTTTAAATTTTCGTTTGGTCGGGGTTACATTCTATATGGTTAGGCACGTACTGGTTTATTGGAAATCAATTCGATATCGTGCTCTACAATATTTGTTAATCCAGGTTCATTCGGAAATGTCAGAATATTTACATAGCAATTCACTTAAGATTCGAATCTGTTCTTTACTTAATCTGTCTTTTAAATTATTTTTTTGAATTAATTCAGAAATATTAAAAATATTTGGGTTGTTTTCAATAAATGGGAATTTAATATTTAAATCTGGTGGATCTTTCATTTCATCTAACTCAACAAGATTTATAACATTGGATCCTCTGTAATAGGGCTTTTGTAAAATCACATGATAAATTTGTGATTTCTGTTTCTTATTGACAAAGAGACAATGTAGTTGGTATCAGAGATTTTAGATTGAATTGTTCCTGGGCCATGTCATTGTACAGCTAATTTATTTGCAGGAGAAAGTGTCAAAACAAGAATTTGGCTGTTTTCTTTAAATTCTCGTTTAACACTGTTTTCTATCATAATAAGTCTTTAGCTTTTCTTGACATTCTTCCATTTTTTCCACAGCTAGATTTTTGACATCGTTAGTCGATTGATAAGATTTAAAACATATTCAGCAACAGAATTTTGCTCATCTTCAGGCTATAACCAGTATTCATAGAGTAAGGTTATTTCGTGTTCTTAATTTTTTTCCATAAACTAATTCTTCAGGACTGAATCCGGTTGACTCGTGAGTTATAGTTCTTAAAGCAAACAAAGCTGCATGAATATGCGGCTCCCAATGTTGATGTGATGTGAAAAGTAAAATGTTATTTTTTCAGGATTATCTGAAACTTCTTCCGCTGTTCCTTTTTCAAGGTAACCATCGTTAATTCTTTGGTATCTTTTGAAGAATTCTGGATATTTTTAAAATTTTCTAGCTAAACTATTTAGTCTGTTAAAAGCTATTTCATAGTTGTCTTTCAGCTCTTCCCCTTTTTCGTTAAAGGGAATTTTAACTTGGTAACGGTTATCTTTTAGATTAATGGATTTTTTTAAACTGATTTAAAATTTTGTTTTCTTTATTGATATTTCTCTTTATTACTTTCGTTAACCTGTTAACAAAGAGGGCTGTAAATGCCGTTCAATGAAGCTTTGATCCGCTATTTTTATTCTATTTTTCTTACACTCTATAATTATATCTTTTGCAGGTGCACTTATATGAACATTACTAATATTCGGTGTTTCTAAAGCTTCGATGACTAAATGTTTTCGCATAAAGGGAGAATTTATTTGAATTCTCACTTTTTTTTCTATAATTGGTTCGGCAGAACCAAACGTATAAATTTTTTACTCTTCTTGCCCAATATTATTTTTAAATTTAACTCTTTAGAAACCCGCTCAAAGATGAAAGATCGACATCTACCATTATCTATTTCTGTTATCTTATTTCTGTTATTTTTACAATATTTACAGTTGCGGTTTGCAAATAAATATTAATTTTGTATTCTTCTGAAACAAAAGTGACAGCAGTATGCGATTTCACATCAATTTTATTAACATTTTCATGTAATAACTATTATGTTCCCATTACAACTATCACACCGCATTTTCGAGAAACAGTTATACACAGTTTGGTTTCTTTTAAAACATAAAAAAACATTTCCCCTTCTGTTCACCTTTCGTGAATAAACTTAACGCATTCTTTACTACTGTGTTTATTCGGGGTGTCACTCTCGCAAAATTCGCATCCCTCCTCCTCTTCTGCGGTTCCGATGTTTAACGTCAGCGCAGTCGCATTTAGTTGTTTGTGTTTTTGAGTGGGGTGAAAAGAATTATGACCTTTCGCTGCAAATACTTCGGGCACACCTTCGAGTGTGACTCGGCTTTCAATTCATTCGCCGAGCTGGTAAACGAATGGTTAGCGCTCTTGCCTTCGGTTCAACTGTTCGTGGGTTCGAATCCCACCTTGGGTATCGATGTTTGTAGTTGTTCGGAATCCACTTTAAGCCGTAAGTCTCGGTCTAATTATCCCTCGTGTACAAAAAAAGACCTTTGCGCGACAAACAAACGACACTTTCACTTCATTCGCATTGCGAAATAAAATACTTTTTACCCTGTTTTCGATTTTTTTTCTTAAAATAAAAAAGTTTTAAGCAATCCCAATCATTTTTATTGTCTCTATTCTATTCTAAGATAATATTTTCTGGCAAAAACTTTAATAAGATAAGATATAACAAGCTACCATAATTATTTAATTGAATTCCAGCGGCTTCAAGTGAGCGAACTTGAACATAATATGTATCACATAACTGGCACAATTATTTTAACTGGACACATATTTAATAATACATTTATATGGGCTCTACTAATATCTTTTCTTTAGTAACTCTCTACAGCATAATTATTTTCTGTTAAAATCAAACCCTGAAACCAAGCTTCACCTTTTAAAAAGGATTTTAAGTTGCTAAATTTATCCGTATTTGACAAATTCTAATTTTCATGTATTGATCCTTCGAATTGACTCCAAAATTCTTGCCAAGTTTCGTATTTACCATAAAATGGTTCCATAGTTAGTTTTGGTAGTCTTACATTAATTTTGTTTTTCGATGTTACGGGTATAATAGCTACTCCAAATAGTTTCGGTTCCGATATTTCAAATAAGTATTTTCGATTTAGCAGTGAAATTATCTCTTTTCTCTAATTTCCTGACTCGAAATTATTATTTCCGCTTCTTAGCAGTTCTAAATCATCGATATAATTTTCTCAATTTGTAGGTCTAATTCATAAATTAGCTCTGACGTTTCCCATAATTGTTGTACAAAGTCTTTCGCTCCAGAATTGAGGTCGCTTTATCAATAATTTCTAATTCTTGATGCTGCTCGTTAACCTTATTTAATATTCTTGTTAATAAAACCCTAGTTTTTGAGCGTTTTTCTTTTCAATTTATCAAGATTCAAACAACCGCTGTTTCCTGTTTGATCTCGACCGACATATTTATAATTTCAAATATGCACTGTAGAAATAATGTTGTTGCTTATTCCCACTGAGTTTACAATAAACTAAACCAGGTCCAAGAGATCAAAGTCGCGAAATTGAGCCAGAAGATTCCCTATCCCCCTCATTCAACATCTGCCCCACAGTGAGGTGCACCAATACTTTCCAAGTTATGAGAGGGAGAGGCGGAGGTCTGGAACATCGGAATGACAGCATAAAGTCTTCAATTTGCCACTACTAAACGCCTTTAAACTTCTTGTGCTGGCCAGTCCTAAGTCTGGATAGTGTTGTCTTAGTCTTGGAGGTCTTGAACCAGTGCATTTGTAGGCAGTATTAGACCAGGGCACCCAGCGGCATACCATAGCATGCTGAGGTGGAATCTTTCAAGTGTCATTACGATGCTAGCTAGAAATAACGATATGATCTCTGAGATTCGAATCTCTTTTGGGAAGGAGGAGTGTGGAGCTCACAGCCACTCACCATGCAAGCAAATCAGCAACTTCATTTCCTGTAAACTCCAACATTTTAAGGAATCCACTGTAGACAGACAGTACCACTCTTGTTCAATCACAGCCAATAATAAAAACAATATCTCATGCCCCAATTTATCAAAGAATATTAGGCCAATTCTTTAAGTACTGGATGGAGACTCTTGCTATCAGTCCAATATCCAAACATAATCCACGTCAGCTTCTAG